>CABFWB010000424.1:58916-211923 GCA_902151455.1 Timema bartmani | reverse complement strand
AGATGTGTTACCACCCACCCAATTTATCTGCATTACACAATGGAGATAGGAACAAGGAAGGTTAAATTTATAGGAAAAGTACCCAAATTTGCTTGAAGGTAGAGTGGGCAAATATGTAGAAAACAACCATCTTAGTACAACTGATGGAAATTTGAACCCCAACCTCACCATTGCTTGAAAACCAGACAAAACGAGATTTAATTTCAGTCGACGTGCCCATGAATGAAGGTCACTTAATTATTTTCTTAGCATCAATTCACAGTTTTACAAATGCTCTAGTGAGTTTATAACAGGAAAAATACAACGTAAATATTAATACAATCCTTTATTTTAAAATGTACATATTTATTAAACAACTTAAAGCTAATTATATGATGATCAATATCAACTTCTCAAATATAAAATACATCGAACCCGTAAAATTAACTCAATGTTGCAATCATCTGTAAGCAATGTTGGTTGTTTGGTGTCCCCTCAATTTTAGATAATCCTGCTTACTTTAGGACAAACTCTTTTTAAAAATCAGAAAATAGGAAGCAAATTTAAGGAAATTCCTGGCCCTTTTGTTTTATGATTCTCAATAAATTGTTAAATGGGACATATTTAATTATTATGTGTGTATCTAGCATGAACTTTCTAAATACAACATTAAACCAGTACACGACTTGCGAACTAACTTATAGTTTTCAATTAATAATTACTAAATATGACTAATATTGTATTTGTGTATCTAGCGTGGCATTTAAAACCACAACGTTAAATCATCACACGACTTACAAACTAACTTAAACTAAGACCAGCCACCTAGCACTAAACCTCCAAACCTATACCCGGGGAATCAATTAGAGTGAACATACAAATCAATTCTATCTTATTTTAAGCACATACCGGGATTGAATAAACGGACCGCGGACGCGTGGGAAGTCACTATGGCATTAGGTTGTTAACGCAATTACATTACACCTATATCAGGACTACACATGAAAAGCTCAGGTATTCATAAAATATCAGCTATAACTTTCATAACAAATAGTATATAACAGTGTTTTCCCATGGGTACACGAAGAATTTCACGCGACGCACCATTAAGTTTAATTCTTCATAAAATAAGTTTAGATAATAGTAAGTCTGATAAACAAATTAACTCATATTTTGACGTGATATCATGGCCTTTATTTTCCTCTGTCTTGGCTTTGTTTGAATTAGGCCTACAAGTAAAGTTTTATTAAAATTTGGAACGCCAGTTTATATTTTACAAGAAAGTAGACATTTGTTGCCATTAAAAAAAAGATTTGGAAGGGGTGCTTGGCCCCGAGAGGAATACAGGACTCTTGAACTTTTTTAAACAATGATAGCTATTTTGGAGAATAGGGGAGAAATACGTTTATCTAGTTATTACTAAGGTACCTGCTTTATTTTAAGTTTCGAGTGAAATACTAGTTATACGATATTGGTTCGGCTAAGACTATTGTTATAAACAATAGACATGAGCGTGGGAGAGTGTTTATGATGTACTCTGTTGGCAATCCCCGCGTAGAGCCCTCAGACGTTTCTTCAACCCGGGCGGCTCGTACACATCGCCGAAGAAGATCTCTTCTGTCTTCTGTAGACACCTCAGTGCCTCCTGAGCGAGCGCCTGCAACACACGCTTTGATTAACAAGACTTTCAAGGCTGACTGCATCAAGTTGATGAATACAGTAAATCTTTTACTTACACGGTTTCGAGATACGCGATCTCGTATATACGTGATTGCGTTACTTCGAACTATGACTGGCAGCGTCAACTATCAAGCTTCACTTTAATCATAATAGATGGCGCTACTAGTAGATTGACGATCAGTTGGTAGTGCTATTGCGTGCCATTTTTTTGTTAATAAACAGGAGCTGTTTTGGTCTGATTATCCTTTTTTTGGGGCCCAGTCTACAATCAGTCGCACCCTCTTGTCGGACACTCACTCGTAATGTGCACTCGCAAGACGTGCTTTGTTTATTTTATGCTTAAACAAAGACTATCTACAATAAAATGTTGGTAAACGTAATTTCAACCAATATGATTCCATCTTCAAAGTCATATTAAAGTTTACAAACACAAGTTAAATAGAATTAATATATGAACATTTATTAAATTATTACTCTTATTAAATATTGCAAAATGCATAAGTTTTTGTTATAGGTCTACATTGTCCTGAACTTTTATCCTTGACCAAATGACTAATTGCTTTAGTTGAATAGATCACGTCACCTTTTTTTGTTTTTCTGATTGACTGAACGCAACTACATAAACGCAAGAAATGATCATGACTCATCTCTTCCCGACAAGCGACTCCTATAATTCCGACATGTGATTGCGCTTACATGCAGGCTATTGTGGACAGATAATATTACGAGTGTGAGTCCGACAAATGGGTGCGTTTGATTGTAGAATATACCTAAGCGAACATATACTGTCAAAGTTACATCTTATATAAGCTACATTTAAATTACACAGTTTTTTAACTTGCATTAAAATCTTCGTAATGAATTAATCGCGTAGGTCAAGGACTTACTGTATACAGATATATTAGTTATATATTTAACAGGTGCTTAACATACTAGAATATTTGTGGAAAAAGTATCGATATTTGTCTATTCCTTTCGATACTAATGCTTGTTTTATATGATACTTTTACCCTTGGGGGGATGAATGAGTACATTCACCCCGATATCAGATCGGTATCGAAATAAACGGTCTATTCGTCTTCTTAATGTGAACTTTTTAAGCCCACACACTGAAAGACCGATTCAAATTTCTTGCTGATTGGTTCTGGTATGAGCTAGATGAGCTAGATAATTATTATATTATATTTACTATAAATGTAAGGTAAAGGCTATATCTTAATTCAAAGGTTTTATTTTGGTACAGTTATTTTAAGGACATAGTTAAAAGAATGTGTCAACATTTTCAAATATAAAAACACTTTTAAACATTACATTCGGACAAAATTTCATGTTTATTCTTAGGATACCGATACTTACTGCTATCGATGCGTTCTATTCGATACCACATTCCTACATGCAAATGGAGCCATTAGCATGATGCGTTTATAGTGATCTCCGAACCATTTAGATAACATCTGATGAACGTAAATTACATAAACTCAACTGCAGGACCTCGCAAGCGATCTATACCGACCGAGCGGCTGCCACCGTTAACGATGATAGTGCTAACATTTGCTGATAGATGGTGTCATGTGGTCAGAACAAAGAGCCCTCTGACCGTTAATCTCAGATATCTAGACCGGGGCTGTGACTTGTTTATTCAAGTAGCTCCTCATTTGTCCTCTTGAGGCTGAGTCTGGCCCCGTTACAGACACACTGCTTAACAGATAAATTTTGGAAGCACCGGGGATCGAACCCGTAACGTACGGTAGCTTATATCTAAGAAAAATGTACCTGGGCAAGGATTTGAAACCAAGACCTTCGGCCTAGAACAACACTAATCTCTATATCAAATTAACTCTTACTAAAATTACTGGTGACTCCATTAGAGAGTCTTAACTTGCACCCAAAAATCTGGAGTCTTTTGAGAGCTACGCAGAGAAACGTGTATCCACGTTGAGCAAATCCACATATAGCTCAGTTGGTAGAGCAGTGGGAGGGTTTGAATCCCTGTACACGCACATTTATCAAATATATCACTCGTATACTGATGAATAGATCTTTTTTTTCTGATCAGGGTTCAAACAATAGCTAGTTGAGGATCTTCAAAGGAGGTAATACCAATGTCTTAACTCTCTATTGTCCAGACCAGTGATCATCAAACGGTGGATCGTGAGCCACTGGCAGCTCGCGGCGGCATTTTTAGTATTTCTCACGATAAATCTAGTTTGTTCTTTCTAAAGTAACCTATAGTTGAAGATTGTTGCCTCCAGCTTAGGACATTTATGGCATCTCAAAGGAAAATTATCACATTTTGGATCGTGTTGCACTCTTAGTGAGGGCGTTGCTCTGCTCTACCTACCTGTGTCAGTCATTTTCAGCTGATGGTGTTGAAAAACATACAGAAGTAGGCTCTCTCTCTCTCTCTCTCTCTCTCTCTACATTCAAATGGGAGTGAAAAGTTACTCACCAAGGTTTCATAAAAATCGGGGACAAAAGTTAGCACAATTCTTCTCAGTGAGTTGCACACCAAGCTTATTTTTATATAGATACTTGACGATTATTTTTGCTTAAAAAACACAATAATCCTTATAAGCAATATTATAATATTCAAAAGTTTATTTTAGTACTTTTAATAACATTTTTACATTATTTCCATTTCATTTACGACTCTAAGCCCCAGAACTCACCACTGATTGAAAAAAAGTGTGATGACAAAGCCTCAGCCAACAATAATAGTCAATATCGTGATATGTCAATCATTGTATCTGGGCATCTAGCGAAACCACTTTACATTTTTAAAGGAGCTCCCATGCTCAATGAGTTTGGAGACCCTGTTGTCTAGACCATGGCAAAACATCATTCGCTAGATAATATTTTCCAACAGATCCAGATCCAACGTATAAATATAAAGCCACTAAAACATTAAATTGGACCAAAGTCGGTTTCATTTTATTATTTTACCATTTTTACCTTACCATATGTTTAATGTTTACTCTTAAAACTAATAGTAAAAGCGGGTGACCTGGTGGTCTAGGGATAAGGTGTCAGACTTCTGTGCTGAGGGTCCGGGGTTCAATCCTCGGTCCCGGCACAGATTTATCTGAATGTCAAACCCTTCCTTCACCTCTGACAAGACGTGTATTAATCACAACTTGTGAATGTGTGGAATGCCAGGCCTCCACCGTGGTTCGGATTCCACGTTAAACTGTAGGTCCTTCATTTCATCTCACAATCACCCTACCATTACACATTAGCGTAAGTGCGTATAACCCGAACGGGTAGTAAGACGCGGTGCTAATAATAATAATAGTAAAAGCAACTTGGTAAGAATGCAGTAAGGCTACTTGAGATACATTTTATCAATAAAAAATAAATATGATATAATAAAATAAAATTAGACTAAAGTAAATAGCTACGTATGAAAAATATCATGCAAAGAAAGTAAAGTGTGCTTCAAAAACCAATGCACAACTCAAGGTACAGTACTGTAATCAAAAGATACCAAATGTTGGAAGAGCAAAATTACTAATTGTTCTACAAAGGATGGGTGCATTATTTAAACAAAAGTTTTACTTTTTATTTTCCAAATTATTAAATATTAGTTCATTCAGAGAGGTTATGTCTAGTATGATATAATTATAACAGGCCTGTGCTCTACCGACTGAGATACCTAGGATATTAATGTCATGGCTAGAACTAGTATATTTGTTATAACAAATATTACGTAATAAACATGTCATGAACTTACATAATCATCGGGATATTTCAGCTGTAAGAGGGGTTCAGCACTTAGGAAAAGGTGCTATCAATTAATTTCACCTTTAGTCCACAACTTAATACAAAACTCCAAGAATCTAGATTTAATAGTTATTTTTGGTCCGTTAAATTCTTTGGCTATTAAAGACTTAAGGGGTGGGAATTTTGAGGGTAACTTAGAATAATTACATCCACATTAGCGTGGAAAAAATATAAAAACATTAGTGATAGATCATATTTGTAAAATCATCCCCAGTGCACCCAACCAAGATACAAACGTGGACCTCCCGCGACCAGCAATCCACTATATTGATAGCTTGACGCCTTAAACCACGTGTCCACCAATTCAATAAGAGGCTTACAAAAATATCATCTTTAAAGGATATAAAAATCTTAGAAAAGCCATTACTCAACTATTTTACTTACGCATAAATTCGTGGCACTCACCTCCAGCAATCGAGATATTTTCCTCAACAGAATATTTAAAAACATTAATTCTCTGTCTTAAATAATTATTTTAACTTTAACACTATAGCTAATTTTATCTATTCTATATTATTTTTAAGAAACGAAAAGTTGGTGTCTATTGTGTCTGAAATACTTTTGTTATCTCATTATTGTGGTTGTGTTTCCAAGCTGAAAAATCGGTTTCTTCACTGAAAACAAATGTAGAAACACACCCTTTGCAATAATAATATTTGGATTAGGATGGACATAGATGAAAACTTGGGCGTTTGACACATCAGATTGGTAATAAATCATGTTTGGTCAAAGATTCATGATAGGGGTGGAATCACCTGGTTTGGTATCTACTAAATACTGGTGGCTGTAGACTGTGAATCTGAATGTACAACTCATACACAATCCTAAGTAGACTACTGCACGTCCCCATCCAAGATAACCACGTGCGGGACTTGGTAAAGCTACAAAAAGCTAGGAATTAGATTTAATTAATTCATAAATTCCAAGCTAAAAAACTGAGAAAAGACTTTGTATGGACCTTTGTATCTGGTGTGTGGTATCAGACGAACTTATTAGGTTGAAATTTTGTGTTGGTATTTTACACTCGTATTTTATGCATATTTATTGTTCATAGTTTATTTTTCCAATATTTATATTATCATTTTATTTTACATCTTAAATAATAAAACAACTATAGTAACTATGTAAAATTATATAGTTACTATCTCTAGTAAAAACTAAAATATTCAGGTGAATTTCCAACTAAGATAATTCTAAAATACCTATTATATTTTGGTAATATTTTAACCACAATTAAAACAAAATATATCCTAAGTATTTGTGGTACATGATAATACGTGTAATTTTTTTGTGCCTTTTCTAAAGTGCATGTAAATGTAAGGTAAAAATAAAAGTCAAGATTTATTTATGTATTCATAATTATAATCCTTTTTTCTCTGAAATTATAATATATAATTAGTTTTAAATTGTTTTAGATATGTATCTGTAGTTTTGGTCAGTTTTAACAAGTACTTATCTTCTGTTTTTTTAAGGTGAGATGCTGGTAAATTCTATAATACTGGAAAAAAAGGTAAAATGCTAAATAATCTATAGCTAAGAGCAAGATGCATAAAAAGATGTATAATTTTAAGTAGGTAAATGGAAAAATTGCTTCAATATTGAAACTGTTAGAGGGTAAGCGATTGGAAAAATAGTATTTAAAATATCAGGCAGGTGTCTGCAAATGCTTATCTAATAAAACAAGGTAGGCTGTTCAGCAAATGTATCTAAAAGTTTTAAAATCCACGCCAAAGTTTTTTTTCTACAAAAGGCTCCAAATGAGTGCAATGGCTTGTTCAAATTATTTTGTCAATTTTAAATCATAGCATTGGGTTGAAGATGCGGGTATGGGGCTTGGGTATCTAGCTATACTTACCCCTATATTATAATGACATTCACGATCAACTTATCTGGGAACATATTAAACATTATATTATTTTATAAATGCTCGTGTAGAGCTACAACTCAGATAAAGAGCGGCTGCCAACCCATAAAAAAGGTTTACCAAAAGTAAAATAATTGTTAAATTAAGAGTGAAAATGTAATGTAGTGTCACTGCAAATACTGTTGCGTCAGAGAATGTTTTACACAAAGAAATAAGATTGCTTTTAAGATTAAGAATAATAATTCCTTTGTAAAATTATTTAAAGTATAGATGATTGTCATGAATGACTATAAAGTGTGACAATAGATTGCCTAAAATCTATATTTGCAATGTACTGTCATTTCTGATCATATCCATCACATGTCCCTAAATAAATGTGTTGTAATTTTGATTTTAGAAATCTGCCATTCAACAATAAAATGTGCTATTAATTTGTATTGCCTTGTCACTTGGAATTGATGAAGACATTATAGTATTCCAAATTTCTGAGCCCTAATTTAAGCTGTCGGGAATAATTCTCGAAAAACTAAGATTATTTAAATATTTTAAAAAAATATTGAGTATATGATTATCCTAAACTGGCACAAAAAATACAAAGTGAGTGTGATAAAAAAAAGTTTGAAACTCAATTTTAAACCTTTAAAATAATCTTTATCCATTCAGATAACACATGTGCTGCTAAGTCCAGTCATATGTTTATGATAGTTTGTATATAAACTGTATATATATATATATGTGTGTGTGTGTGTGGGTATTGTGATTACATACAGTATACTGTATATGATGTCAAATATTGAACTACACAATTAATGTAAATTATTTTCAAAAAATTATTAATGTAAATTATTTAAAAAAAACGTCTAGTAGTATTATAACTTAGCATACAGATATTTTATGTTTTGGTTAAAAATTGTTTTACTACTTAATATTTTTATACCTTTATCATTCAGTCCTCAATGTGATTTTTAAACATTGAATATTTAACTAAACAATTTTTAAACTGGGTACAACTATTTATTAACATTAGTCTTGAAATAAATACTCGTATATTTTTAAACCCCCCCGATATTGAGAATTATAAAGTAATAGGCCTATAATTCAGATTTCCTACAGTACGACAAAGAGATATGAAGCAGATACAGACCACGTTATCCACAAAGCAGTTATTATTTTCCTCATCACTTTGTAGTTCCAAATTTCTTCTTCGTTTCTCAATAAGGGTACAAGATAGTTCGTACAGCAGCAAACCTGTGGATAGTGTATCAATAAACATCAAAAGTTATGCTCCCAAATAAATACACGGCCAGATATCAAGTATTTTAAAAGATCCTTGACATCAGATTAATGTATAGCTCACATATCAGAAAAAGGTTTCTACGCTAGATTTTTCAATTATGCTAATGTAGTTTGGGTTGGATCAATACCATGTGGTTTAAAAATAATGTGTATACCTTTGTGCTTGATTGAACTCTCTAGGACTATCTTTTTAAGATCTTAAGTAACTCAGTGGTAGTGAAAAGCTTTTGATTAAAATTTTGTTTCTAGCTATCGCTTAATTGACCTAATCAAGAGAATAGAAATATTAACAAGCATGGTTGTACGATAATTTGTAATACCACAATAATTCCAGATGAGTTGAGTTTAAAAAGAATAAAAATTGCAAACCTTCACCACACAATTGCACACGTCACATAATTAAACAATAATTTTCCATCTGTTAAGTAAAATCAAAATGGTATATTTAAATGAACTAAAATATATATTGAAAAATATGTTGAGTTGTTAAAAGTTTGTTCGGTAGCAGAACGATATTTCCGCTAATTTTGTTGGTGTTGTTTATGCTACTTATGGCAATAAAATAGGGATTCTATACACATTGTCCTATTATGTAATGGTTTGTAGACATGTTTCATTGGGTCTTGTTTGTAGTCAAGAAATTCTAAAAGAATTGTGAGTTGAAGGTTTCAATTTGATTAATTTTATTGATTAATTTACCTTTCAGCCTGCAGTCTCCTGCCTGTAATTTATCTAAAAGTTCCAACAATTCATGGCAAAGGTCTTCCTTTTGCTTCAGACTTTCTTCGGACAATTCTAAAGAACACAATAAAACATTTGATTATTCTAAAACATGCATTCAACTGCAGTGGTCTACAAAGATTATATAATGACTTGTATAAACTGTGTATGTGTGGATGTGTGTTTATGTGTGTGTATGTGTATATATAATGTGCTGTATACATGTGATATATGTATATGATGTGATATTACATTTTAACACCTGTCCGGGCTACTCTCATATTTACACTAAATTTTTCCCCGTTTATTTGATGTATTTTACGTACACTTTATGAACCGACTGATTATATAAGCACACGTCTTACAAACTAACTTAAATCTATAACAGACACAACATCCAGTCCCCGGGTGTTAATTCATCACTGTGAAAGGAGAAACCCACATTTCACCCATGTTACATTTTTGGGTCATATTGGGAATCGAACCGGGGATCCTTAGCTCAGCAGGCAGATACACTACCAACTGAGCTAAGATGTCAGATTATTTACACTAATTAGGTATGGATTGGGAAGGTAGAAGGTTTGGGAAATTTAGCCGTACATACGTGGAAGGAGAGTGGGAATTTTTTTTACTAAAACTAGCCCTCAGTACATCTGACCAGGATTCGATTTCTAATCTCTTCGTCAACGTAAATCTAGTCTATTGTGTGGGAATGTTGCCTTAGACCATATGACCATCGATGCAAGGGGCTGGTTTCCTTAGCTGATGTCTAGTATGGTCAAAGGAGTGTACTACTGGATAATAGAATCAGACCAGTTCGTAATTATACTTTCATATTTAATATAAATGTACTGTACTTCTAATTTAACTGACCCACACAAGTGGGCACTCGGACTGAATGATTGGGATTCGAATCCTGTTCGGTTGAACGTAGAGTTTTTTTTTCAATAGTGTTACACTCAACCACCACGTAAATTATTTATTTCTCATATTCACCCAATTATTATAGTTAAATACATTTAGCCTGAACAGGTAGTAGAAATTGGGAGAATTTAATGTAATAATGTAAGCACAATTTGCATATAAATATTTCAAATTATGGCGAAATTTCAAGAGTTTTAAAATGCTTCTTTAAATATCACCTTAAAACCTCCCTGTCCCATTATAACAGTGGCTGAACTTTTAATTTGAGGAAATTTGGAGATCGTTGCCTTTTTTTAGGGATCTTACAGTCATTACTTTTGTCTAACAAAATTTTGCTCCGCTAAAATGTGGGTACACTTCCTCTAAACACAAACTTTATCATCTCTAATTACCATAATTAGTTAATTAATGTACGTATAGCCTGAACAGATATTGAGACGTGACAAAATATAAATAAATGGTACTTTTTTAAATAGTTCTCCTGCAGCCGGATGGAGGGGGTACATTAGACCAGAGGGGTTTGTCCCCCTCTTATCCTATGGTGGATACGCCTCTGTTATTAACTAATACGTTATTAAATTTAAATTGTAAACCTACACCATTTACTAGTATTTTAAAATGCTAAAATATAAATTATTGAAGATTATAAAAGCATTATTAATAGTTGACCAAATACTTTAATTTTTCCGGGTTATCGGGCCTTGGCACGCCGATATTGTTATTTGTTCTTCTTTAATTGCTTGTTTTTACTAGCTCAGATCCAGGGCTAGCACTTTAATTTAGAACTGTGGCAGCCAGTCGAGTCGCTTCAGTAAAAATAACCAAACAATCTGTCTCAGTGTCCAAAAACGTCGTCAAACCTTCCTTTGTTTCCATGTCAGGCTCTCTGACGATCAAAGAAATTTAACGAGCTCTGCGTGGCTGGATTCCTTCTACTACCCCTCTTGGTATTGAATTAACAAAAAAAACTAATGATGAAATGATTTCATCGGAACTCAATATTCAGTAAAACGTATATTATTTTTAATAAATTATTACGTTTAACTCAAGAGTCATTAAAATATTAATCTAGAGTGTTGAGATGAGGGTATGTTCGGGGGTAATTACTCCCATATTGGTGTGGATAAAGAATCGTAAAACCAAAATGATAAAAGATTTGCGAGAAATCACCGATAATCGAACATTGGTCTATCCGTCTCTGGCAATGCAGTATATTGTGAGCTTGATGCGTGCCACTTGATTTTGATTTTACTATATAATTAAATTCATCTAGAACACACAGCTTCAGGCGGGGTGGAAGGGGACGCGAGAAAAGGCAATTGTTTTTGCAGTTTTTATAGCAAAACTTTTTTTGCGTGCAAATAAATAAAATATTGCTTCAGTAAAAACATAGAATTTAATTTCCTTCACGTGATGGTATTGAAAGTTCATGAATATCTGTCAAAGATGTCCTGTAATTTCATTAAAACTTTTTCTCGACATTTAAAAAGTTTGTCCTCTAATGCCGCTATTCTCATTAAAGATATTCAAGAATTGTTGAGGTCGCCATGTGAAGAAAACTAAACTATATATTTCTACTGGGGTGATATTATTTTGGGCAAAAAATTGTTTAACTATAAAAACTGAAAAAACACTGTCTTTTCCCTGCGTCCCCTTCCACCCCACCTTAAGGTGGGGGATTTGGGGAACTCGAGAAAGGGTCAGTATTTCTCAGGCATTTTTCAGAAGTGTGAGAAGCTTGATTTGGATCAGGGATATGCCAGACCAGTGCATGGGAGTGATCTACAATGGATATTACCTACCAATATTGACGTACGCTGCAGAAACTGTGGTGGGAGGAAGAGAGGTGGTGGGAGAAAAGGAGGCGGTGGAAAATCTTATGTTCCAAACAGACCCAGCCAATGGCTGTAAGCTACTCATGATGATGATGATGCATCAGGCCATATGAAGCTGTCACTTTTGATAGATAGTACCAATACCTATGAAATGACACTAATAATACGAGTCATTTCCAGAAGAAAAATCTCCCAAGTCAACTTTCTTGACTGTCCAAATAACATGGGTTGTAATAAAGCTATGTTGAGTGACAGCATGATGTTGACTGTCTATCGGCCAGTTTCATATATTGAGTACGCCTCAAGTGCGGCGCTATACTAATGCAGGATGACACCTACCTAGACCAGAATTGAATGGGCCGGTTCCATATGTGAAACTGGCCCATTCAATTCGAGATAGGTAGGTGTCACCTTGTATTTAGTAGAGCACCACACTTGAGGCGTACTAAGTCTATGAAACTGGCTCTGTATATTTTATGGAAGAACAGTGCAAAGCGTTTGGTCTTTTAACTTTTCAAGTTTAAAGACCAAACACTGTGTACTGTTCTTACATTAAAATATTCAAACAGTCAATATGATGCTGTCCCTCAGCATAAACTCCAACCTCATTTCAGAATTTTATGATTGTGTGAAAATTTCATTTCAGACTTCTGTGATTTGTGTGAAAGTGTAATGTTAAAGAGCGTAAGTCAACCACTTTTAATATCGCATCAGGAGCCTTTTTGATAAAGGTGAATTGATGCAGACTAATGTAAGCTATTCATAGATTGTGGTCACTTTACTGAAAAGTTGTAAACATTGGTTAGATAATACTTTAAGAAGATTATTATACTTAAAATACATTTAAATTAAAATTGGTTTGATTAAACCTAAGAAATCTATGTAGAAAGAAATTGTCGTTTTCTGAAATATCAGCTTTCCCTTTGAATATCTTTCATTTTTAAAAATATCGAATTTGTTGGATGGAACTTCGGGAGTCATTGTCAAAAGGAACCACCTAACGTTTTAAATAGGTGGGCCTACTATAAAATTATTATTTTTTCTAAACTGTAATTCCTATCACTTAATTGATCAACAACACATCTTAGTTAAAAATATTCAACTTTAGTAGCAGAGCTTACTCACGTACAACACAAGGAAAACAAATACACAAATATTCAATTAACATTATACCCCCCCTCGGAATATTTACCACCATCACGTTCACTTCGTTTACCTCGAATGGTAGCAAGTTTACCTTGACGGATTACACTTGGTGCAGCTTATAACATAGGGCCATTATTTGGTCGATCTCTGTATCTCGCGACATTAGTGGCCCTCCCTACCTAAGATTGTACACTTTGTTTACTCTTTCTTTTATTTCCAACACCGCGTTTTATTACCCGCTCGAACTACACTTTTATGTACTAGTTACGCTAATGGTTTTAGGGATTAAGGAAGGTTATGTTTATAGGTAGTGTACCTGCATTCGCGTGGAGGGAGAATGAAAAACCATTTTATAAAAACCACCCTCAGTACACCCGACCAAGATTCGAACCTCAATATTCCTGTCATCAACAGTCTAGTTTAACAGGAGAGTAGCGCGTTAGCCCATGCGGCCACTGAAGGTTGTTACTCTTACCTTAACCGACTACATTATGTCCCTATAAGCTGTACCATAGTGTAATCCGTCAATTTAAACTTGCGGCCTTTCAAGATAAATGAAGTGTCGGCCCTACAATCCCAGGTAAAGAGGGCTATTATGTAGCGAGGGATACCTTTCCGAAACTAAGTTATGTCTTCACGTGCGGCCAGTCCATAAATAATCAACGTCCGTCTGTCTTCTGTGTTTGGCACGATGTGTATCTGGGAGAATGGATGCGGGACAAGAATGGGAACACCTAGCCAACATCACACGTGTGGCGGGACTTTTGGGACATGTGTGCTCGGCAGGTGTGTTGGATGGGAGCTCATAGCTCACTTTATTCACATGCTCCAAGCGGCGTGTGTCAGGGCAGCATCACACGCTCATATTTATTTTTAAAACTTCCTTTGAAAAAAGAAATAAAATATCACTTTTACGATCCATAAAAGATATTTTATTGACCCAGTGTAGTGAGGTACTATTTTAACTTGACCATTTGGCATTTTGTCTCTGTCTGTTTGTCCGTCTTTCCGGATGTTTGTTCCGCGATAGCTGTCAAATTAATACCTAAATTTTAACGAAATTTGGCAGGGATATTCTTTGAACCTAGGCTGAACAACGCATATATTGTACATGGTTTTTCTATATGGTTATCCGTTTCAAGATGGTGACTGCCCAGAAGGTTTTTTGTTTAGCAACTCATCTAGAGTGATTTGAATTTGAAATTCTAAGCAATCTATCACGCACCAATATTGTGTTTTTGTTTATTTTTGTTTTTTGAAACTGACGTCTTAAACTACATGAAGAAGAGCTATTCTTTATGAATAGTTTTATAATGTTATATTTTAATGTACCGTTGAATATAGTATTCATTTGATTTCTGTCTAACTTGATAACCAAGGGAAAATATCAACTTCAAGTCAAAGAAGAAATTATAGGATATACGAGTATTTCAACTTGAAATCCAAAGAAAAGATGTTAATACTGTAGTAACGATAAGAACATGGGAGAAGCGAAATCTATTGTTCACAGAACAACTAATAAAATAGTATATTTTACAAACCTTTATAAAACATGATTGTATACTATACATGTGCTAGGGTTTTACCAAAGCAAATGGCATATGAAAGATTAACCGGGACATGTAAAGTAGTTAAAAATTATTCAGTCATACAGTAAGCTAATGAACAAAATATTTTCTTATATTAAACTAATTCTACAATATAACTAGAGAGTAAGAGATTTTCATAGCAATTTTTTTTTTTAATACTTAAGGTTCATTTATAAATATTTTTTGACATGATTTGCGTCAATTTTTGTAATCACATATATTTGTACACACCTTTAAATAAAAGTGATTTAATGTAATAACACCTATTTTTATCAAAGATGGTGTCAACCCTTGTATCGTATATTTTATGAAATAAATATTTTTTTTATAAAATAATTATGACAGTGTAATACCCTGCCTGTGCGTAGTTAGACTCTATCCCAGTTTTTACTTTAACTCTAATCCATGGAAATGTGTTCGAATGTTAATTTATTTCATAATTAATATGACAGTCGTTAAATTATCTTTCTTTGAACTCAATGATATAATAATTTAACAACATAATAATATTTTTACATGTCTTTTTTCGATTTAATTTATTTAAATATAATTTTTAGGGAATGTATGAATTTGTAAATATCTTAATCATAAATATTATATTAATCACAACTTGTGAATATGTGGAATGCCAGGCCTCCACCGTGGTTCGGATCCCAAGTTAAACTGTAGGTCCTCCATTGCATCTCACGATCACCCTATCATTACACATTAGCGTAAGTGCGTATAACCTGAATGGGTAGTAAGACGCGGTGCTAATAATAACATAAATATTATATTCACAGAAAAAATATATACGAGATGAGTTTTTGCACTCTCAAAATACAAATATTCAAAAAAAATGTATTTAACAAATGGGTTTAAAAAAATTCTTTTTGGGCTTTTAATTGTACATGTGTACTAAATGTAAAGTGTATATTTTCCACAAGAATCCTAGGTTTACAATACGTGATTCTGTCATCTCGAATAGATTTATCTTAATTGTAAGAAGTGTTTTATTATTGTGAACCTCAGCTTTACTTCCAACATACTAGCCATTTTACTCCCCTTCACTTGTGTGAATATCAACTTAATCTCTAAAAAACACTTACTTTTATCTTTGCACCTGACAAATCAAAATCGCTAGCTCACGTGAATGTTTCAATTTTTATTTGTAAACTAATTGGCAGCAGTCATATTTCAAATCTATTGTAGCCAATAATAAATTCACAATGTTAACGCACGGATATGAATTTCTGCGATTGATTCGTTACTGACAGGAAATAATAACGGTGTTTTACGCTAATAAAACTTAGTTGTCCATCTGTAAAGCAATTAATCGCATAAAACAAAAAGCTCTGGCTGCCCCAGAGATGCACCCAGGGGAGCGTAAATCAAATGGGGCATTTGCCAACCCCATTCCTCTCTCTCTCTCTCTCTCACACACACACACACACACACAAATTATCACATAAATCCCCAATTATTTTAATAAAAACTTCAAACCGATAAAGTTCAACTTTTATGAAGCACACTGAAAAATTGTTAAATTAAAACCATATAATACCGGTACATTTTAAGACTAAGCTAACAATTTGATATTAAAAGAGTACACCATTTCACAAATTAAAATTACCCCTGAAATTTCCCAATTTGAATAATCTACATAAGTAAGAGCTTCGATACGTTTCATGTTCCCCTTTAAACAATATCTGGATGTGCCATTGAGCTCCCCCTGCGTTTCGCTTTTATTTGCTAATAAGAAACTAACCACGCCATTTCTAAATACTTACTTAGATCAATTTCATGCCGATGAATAAAAAGGAAATTTGTATTTCAAATATGACCTGCAATCGATATCAACCAAGACTTCATGTGTATAATCAATATATATTTTTTTATCACCGCGTCTTAATACCCGTTCTGGTTATACTCATATGTACTAATTACGTTAATTTGTTAGGAAAGACGAAGGGTCATTTTAAAGTAAGTGGGCCTAAATTTGCGTGGAAAGAGTAACCAAACACTAAGGAAAATACTGGGATTTTAGCACCAATCTTTTGGTCGTCGGTAGTCCAGTCTTTTAAGAGTGTGACACCTTGGCTTAAATTATTCGACCCCCGGGGTGATTATATGATACATATTACATTCATAATAAGATATCCCACAAAGTTTCAGTTCAGAGAGTTTACAGGCAATAGCTAATACCTACTTGAACACTAATCATCTCTAATGGTCAAACAAGTAAACAGTACCAAGTGTGCCTTGCCTGAATATTGATATCCAGCGGCATGCCCGTAGATACAGACGAGGTTGCACTTGAGCTCCACTATGATCTGGTTAGTCGTGGCGACGACTCTTTTGTGTCCTCTCAGGAACTTGTTTATTGACACAGGGTCAGTGGTGTCAAGTCTCCCCAGGACCTTCCCTAGAGCACTCTGTACCACACCAGCTCGTTGAGACGTCATGCTACGATGACACGTTGAGCACCCCCAAGGGGACTCAGAGTTCAAGGGGTCTTCTGGTAAAATACACCCCGTGCAATCAGAGGTGCAGCAGCGAAGGGCGCTCAGGAGAGATCCTTTCTCCTGGAGGAACACAGTGAAATATATCAGGGGTGCAGCAGCTCAGGAGAGATTACCTTCTCCTGAACGAACACAGTACAATATATCAGGGGTGCAGCAGCTCAGGAGAGATACCTTCTCCTGAACGAACACACTACAATATATCAGGAGTGCAGCAGCTCAGGAGAGATACCTTCTCCTGAACGAACACAGTACAATATATCAGGGGTGCAGTAGCTCAAGAGATACCTGTGGGTCCTCACAGCGTGGACATGTACAGAGGAAGTGCTTGGTGGTGTACAGTTGATGTCTCCTAGCTGGGGTGCCCCAGAGGAGAGCAGTGTAAGAGTTGGTGATCTCCGTCCCCTTGACGATGGGCACCGCGGCTCGGATAATCATGCGGTGTTGGCAGTCATACCCCCGTCTCGTGTTAGGAGTACACGCGTGGTTTAGCATACCTCCCAGGGGGTACAGACCTCGTAGACTTGCCGTACAGGTCACCTGCGGCCAGTATTTTATGACTGAGTCTCGGGCCGACACTAGCCTCACATTTAAGGTAGGAGGGAAGAGAACGCAATTTTAGGGCAGTATTAATTCAATTTTTATAGCAATAAATGTTTTTGGCATAAATAAAATGTTGCTCCAGTAGAAACATAGAATTTAATTTTCTTCGACTAATAAACTCGACCGTTCTTGAACATGAAAGTGACGCCTTAGAGCGTTCGGCCACTGAAGCGAATGATCTCGTATATTATTTCCATGTTAGTCGTCTTTGAGATGGGCTCTTAATTCCCACTCTCGTAATATCAATCCTAGAACACAGACAAGGATACAACAGACAAACATCCTCGAAGTTAAAATGCTTGCGGTCCGTGGAAGAGCTTGAGTCCTTCAACACGGGTATCGCTAGGTGCCACCAAGGGGCATTTTTAAAAAACTCATTTTAAACATGGTTTCACAGATAGAAGTAGACAAATCTCCTTCTCGAGTCAATCGGCCGGCTTCCACAAAGCTAGGTTCAGGTAGATATCCAACCCCCTCTTCACATAATCCTACCTCTCAAAGAGATGAAGCAGACTGAACATTACGATTTCAATGTTCCCTTTATTATAAACATGTTAAAAGTGAGTCGTTTATCAACCGCACATTTGGAAGCACCTGTATCACTGGCACTAGCGAACCCCAGTGTTGATGTTGTCAACCTGGCTCTAGGAGTGCAGAGAAACTTCCGTAAGGTTGAGGATCTGGTGTAAACTTGTCTGTGTCCTCGACCGAGTTGGCGCCAGGTCTATCACGAACCTTGACATGCACCCAGTCCTCGTCAGGTCCAGGAAACTTGTCCAGCTCTGCGCGGCTCTCGAAGGCATTGGCGTCCATGACGCAGCACGCTTGTTTCATAAAGGCCTGATCCTCCGCGCTAGGTCCGTGTTGGGCACTGATGTACTTCTTGAGGAATTTTAGCTGAGGACCGTCATCAAGTGAATATCTCCGAGTAAAAAAAAACCTGATGTTTATCTTTAATCAACATTTATGATGGACGTGTGGTAATCATCTTAAAT
Source organism: Timema bartmani (assembly GCA_902151455.1). NCBI lineage: Eukaryota > Metazoa > Arthropoda > Insecta > Phasmatodea > Timematidae > Timema > Timema bartmani. Next base: position 193,011 of record CABFWB010000424.1, on the reverse strand, counting down.
AATATATAAGCGATTAATTAACATCACGAGCTATCAGATACCATAACCATCTGGTCATTTCCGCACGTCCATCATGGACTCAACCTTAAGCTATGAGTGAAGAACTACCCTGAACTCAACAAATCCTGGTTAGCTTAGTGGTAGAGCATTGAGCTCGCTAAGCCAAAGGTCCCGGGTTAGATTCCCGTGTACAGGTGTCATTTTCAACTAAATTAAATTGAACAATTTATTTGTTTGTTTTGTAAACTAAATATAAATACAGAGTAACATTCAACAGGTAAACATTAATTTTAATAAACTAGTTTATTTAATTAATTATTAAATTTACAGAATTGTGTTTATTGCAATTTATCCTATTATATACTTACTTTTTTATTTATTCATTAACAGTGCATCTAACTACACTAGTGTGTGAGGGATGAGGAAGGTTGAATTTAAAGGAATTGTACCCGTATTTACTTGGAAGGAAGCTGAAAAATCAATTAGGACAAAATCTCCGTACACCCGACTACCGTTATCGATAGTCCAGTACACTGTGATAGAGATGCCTTAGACCATACGACCACTGAAGTGGAATTATATACTTGCATTGATTTAGAGGAATCTTATAAACCATCTACAAAATGATAATAATAGTGGCGTGTCTGGGCTACATCAATCTGTAGCTCAATTTGCCGAAAAATTAGCCAGTAATAATGTGCCACTTCCCAGGGAACACCCGAATGTAATAATCATGCATCATTTCCGTGGAGGCTCTTTCTATGTCCCGATGAGATGAGATGATGGTGATAGTGAGTATGATGGGGTGGAGCCGATGAAGATCTTAGCCTGGCTCAAGATTAATTAACTAAAACCTTAATGACGATGGAATAATTCCCCTTTCAAGAAAAATCCCCCACCCCCAGTACCAGTAGGGGATCGGACCCGGGACTTCTAAGTCAGAAGCCAAGTGCCCTGACCACTATACGACGACACCTGCTTACAGTAAGATTGGTTATATAATATTTAAATCTATACAATGTATTTTTTAATTATATATTATATTTTTACCATAGCTGTATTTCTCATTGTGTGTCGTATAAAACAGAAAGTTAAAGGTAAATTCTAAAACAATGACAGGATTTATTTTTTTAAACTATCTAAGTGTACTGTTATCTTTTAAGATCATAAGGTCAGTGAAATCTCAAGACTGGCATTACCTTATTTAAACAAGACACTTTAAATTGATTTACTTAATTTTTATTGATAGTCTTGAGCTGGAGGCTGACAATGACTTAAGGCCAATTTCATAGTCAGACTTAGAACGTCTCAAGTGCGGCGCAACAATAAATACAAGATTGCCTCTACCTGAACTCGAATGGAATGGGCCAGACATATGTAAGTACCTAATAGTTGAGTAAGTCATTCATTCAGTGAGGTCAGTGATATGTTATTAGTAAAATTAAACCAGGTATATAGCAGTATAGCAGTAACTTTTAGAAAATACACTATATCTTTTTCTGTCAGCAATAATATCGTTTTACTATATTATTAGTGTTACTTTTCGTCATTTTAAGTCCAACCCGAAGGTTGGTTTGATGAGCTTCTATCCTTACAGCGCCGGGCATGCACTCAGCCCTTCGGCTGGTTAGTGCTACCTGCACCATCTGGTAGAAATCCCATGTACGAGTATTAAGGGAGTGGAGAAAGTGTGGTGGTTCCCTGTTGCCTGCCACATTGAATTCTTTGAGTGAGCGTGGAAAAGCTTACTAATTTTGCCAGAAAGTTTTTTTTTCCCATAGTTACCTTGATGCTTTTACATATCACACTAGGCGTGGGACCGGCTGCTTTAGTTACCCTCCGAAGGAAATTGTGCTACGGATTACTATCGGTCAAGAAAAATTTGTTGACCTTGGCTGGGTTTGAACTCACGAATATTGGAACCTGAGGTGAGCACTTTACTCCAAGACCACCGATGCCGACACAATTATTTTATTTTATAAGTATTGACATTATCTATTAAAAGTAACAAATTCAGGTCTAATGAATTGACTTATTAATACATAATAGTAGATTTAGTAAATTTCTCAGCCAGCAATTGAAGGTTCTTCCTACGGATATGTTCCCCCGCTTTGGTGGCCTCATGGTCTAAGGCGTCACTCTTGAAATAGACTAGACTGCGGAACATCGTGGTTTGACCCTGGTCAGGTGGACTGAGGGTGTATTTCCTAAATGTTTTCCCACTTTCTTTACATGCAAATGCAAGTACACTTTCGCTAAGTTAAACTTTCCTCATCCCTAGCCTATTAACGTAATTAGTATATAGGCGTATGATCCGAACAGGTAGTAAGATGCGGTGCTAAAAAGAATACCCACAGAAATTGAAAGTTACGGCAGTAAATTGTCTAATATTCCGAACTAAAACCTTTGGGTGATTATTGATTATTGAAAGACAACCCTGAACTTCCCAAAGTTCAACCTCGCGATTCTCCTACGTCGCTAATGATCGTGCGTCTAAAGAATAAAATGACACATTTATTGTTGGGAGACTTCCTCACCTTGGATATATCTGTGTATAGCTCTCCTGCGTAAATATAGAACAACTAAAATACCTCACGACTGAAAATGTGTTTGTAGCAAAGCCTTAACTTGGCACACGCGCCTATTATTCGGTTCACCTTAACTCAATGGTTCTACAAATATCTCCAAAAGTTATTCAAACAAGCAAAAATAAAACATAAAATGATAAACTAGCTTTTCTTCTAGTTTGTGAAAAGGACCATTATTATTAACGAAGATTTGGCAAAGAAGCCTTGAGACACATGTCCTGGTTAGAAGACATTCACCAATAAAAATTTTGGCTACTTTCAGTGTACCCCTTCCAGTTCTGATTCAGGAGGCCAAGGTTCAAATGTCTGTTGGTGCTTCGGGGCTAGTAGCTCCTCATTTTCTCCAAACAAATGATAATACATTTATAACGAATTCACCCTACTACTCCTATTACACTTAATTATGTTGTAAAAGTGTAATTCTCTAATAAAAATATATATCGATGCCAAAGCATAGGCTTATTGATAAAAATTAAGTATTATTAAATATCCCAATAATAAGAATTATTATTCTCAATAATTAAAGATAAATCAGTTGTGATTTGCAATAGTCTAGCTTATTTCTCAAAATTTAAATTATTGAAAAATTTTTGAATTTCCAAACTTATTTATCTAACTCTTGTATTTATTTTAAAGTTAACCAATCATATTTTATAAGAGAAGTAAAAAAAACCATAAAACTAATTTTTGACCATGAAATCAAAGATAAATATCTTTCAGGGATAAATAAAATAAAATCAAGTCCTTCCAATTACTTTTTAAAATAAAATATTATTATTTTAAGAAATATCCTCCAGAATCGAAACAGGGTCTCTTATACTTTTTATTAATTACAATTATTGCTTATCGACGGGATCGAGCTTGACCGACAGACAACCGGATGGAAATGCTCAAATGTGAAATAAACTCTTAAACTGTCTAGTGGAACTATGCAAAGTGTGTTATTCCTCGTACATCCTATCAACATACTTACATTAATGGGATGGGTAAGGTAGAGCTTAGAAGAAACGTGACATCATTTGGGTAAAGAAATAGGGGAGAACCGTTTAGGAAAATAACAATCCAAATACACCCAGCACAGATTAGAAAGCCAGACCTCTCTGTCAGTGACAAATCAGACCAGACGATGTAGACGCCTTGGCCCGCGTGTCCACTATACTCTATTTTGACTGACTCGTAATATTCCCCTATTATTCCTGTTTGGTGTTCACCTCTCCGCCGTGCTGGGGCCCCACGTGGCTTTGTAAGCTCAGGAAGATTTCTCTCTCCTCTGGCGCGAGCTGTAGACATCTTATTGGGGTGACAGCTCTAAGCAGCTCTGGACTCCACGAGCCCACCTCGTGGGGTACCCCGCCCCTCCAATTCAACAGCAACCGGCACTCGAACTCGTGTCTGCAAATAAAGCATTCAATATCTCAATCTGGAATTATTAGGGTGCAATTTAATGACCTGCGGGATCGATTGGTGGCTTAGCCATCTAGTCTAAGGGAGTATGATAGTAGAGGAAATACGCTATCATTCAATTCAATAGTGAATGAAAAACTACATATTTGTTTTGTTTTTTTAATGTTCACCTAGTTGAGATTTAAACTCTGACCCACTTGGAGAGAGTCAACCACACACGGAACTTTGATGGAAATACCGTTATTAATTTATCTAAAAGATGTTACGTGCTGAGCGTGGGATTGGTCCTTATAGAGGAAAGAGATTAAAATATGTCAAAAAATAGTTTAAAAAGGGACGCAGACGGATCCAAGTGCTACCGATCATAAACGTGTAAGGGCCGCCCCTTACCAACTACCTGTTATGCAATGTGTGTGTTCGTAGAATATTAGGGAACCGCAGGGAGTAAAGAATATTGCATGAACTATGGTCTACAACAGTGGTTCCCAACCTTTTGTGGCCCATCTCCCCTTTCTGGAGGTTGACTAACACCTATCGCCCCCTTTTCATTTTTATTGTATGCCTAATTTTAATTTGAAGTAAAGTGTAAATAATAAAGCAGTTTTATTTTTTTAAACAATTTTACTACCGTATATAAAAACAACCAAAGCAGTTTTATCCAGTCACTCTTAGATAAAATAGAAAAAAAAATTAAAATGTACATTTTTTACAGATTTTTTTTAAGAACAAAGAAGTGAAATAATTAACTAAGATCATTGACGTACATTTAAAAAACAGAAGTACATGTTTTCATTTTAAAATTGGAATCTGGAAAAAAATTAAGTTGACAGTAACTTCTACTGTACAGTACTATTTTAATTTTTCCCCCTTTGAATACTCATCGCCCCCAAATCGCCCCCCACTTATTTCTTGCCCCCCTGATAACCCAAATCGCCCACTTGGGGGAGATCGCCCCCAGGTTGGGAACCACTGGTCTACAAAGAAGAGGTTAAAGTGGTTTTGAAAGTCGTTTGGAACTAACTTTATTTTGCATCAACAATTATTCAAAACGATATTTCAGTTACAAAAAAAAAAGTTGGATTATAAAAGGATCAATTATGTTTCCCCAACTTTAAAAAAGATATCGAAATTACGTTTAACATCTGTGTCTATGTTGTGCATGAATCTGAATTTTATTATGGTCCTAAATTTACCAGATAATAAATACAAGCTTGAAAAATAACAAATTGAATGTTGGCAGTATTGTTCAACTCTCTAGTAAGTTTGTGGTAGAAAGGAACTGTTAGAAAATGAAAATATATTATTCGTAATAGTTTTATAATATTGATAATATGTTACTTAATTTATAGTGTTATTTTATAGGTATTGATATCATCTACGAAACGAGACGATTTCAAATCACATGGTTTTGCGTTTAAATGAATATATTAAAAAAAACTGTTTTAGTGGCTTTTATAACAGTCAATAAAGCTACTTTCTACTAAGTCAGAATGCACAGTCCAATTTTCATAGGAAGAATCTTTCAGAAAAAGCAATTAAAATATTTTTATGACCTGAATTGATAACATTTTACAATATTTTAAGTGTTATTTCATAGGTAAATATTCATCAATATATACAGCTGCAGATCACAATCTTAAAAGTAAATTTAGCAATCTTTCTATGAAAATCAGATTGTACTCTGTTCTCAGTGCACACTAATAGCACTTCAAAGTGAGTCCCCGGGTATATCTGACCTGTCGGGTCCCTCTTGACACCCCTCGGAGCACACGGGCAGCCCACAACCTTGAACACAAGCAGAGAGGGGCACAGCCCCCTGGTGGCACCTCACACACAAAGGAGGTGTGTGAGCCGAGGCACGAGGCCCTAGTACAAGGGGTGCGTCCACCAGAATGAGGTCCCCAGGGTAGAGGTCCCTAGTGGTCACCACCCCTCGACCTCCGTAAGGTGACTTGGCGAGCTTCCAGGCTCGCGGTACCCCCGCCTCCAGCTCCAGTAGTCCTTTCTGAGAGAGATGTCTCAGGAGCAACTCTTCAGAGCGAGCCAGCTCCTCTTCCTCGACATCGGTTGTGTCGGTCTCCTGAGGTCTCATGATTTGTTCCTCCTCACCTGCCACAGGAGGTTCCTCTTGGTGCGAGCTTACAACCACGCTCTTCCTACATTCCAGTCTTTCTGTCACTTCCGGTACACACTCGCACACAGACATTAGACACCGAGCTCTTAGATAAACAACGAACAACGAATAAACAGTTAGTATCTCCTTCCGCTAATGGGACGAAGAGGGTTCACAACTTGGATGGCCAAGGCATGTTGAGAGGATGTAGCAGAATAATGACCTCCTGAGGACACGAGACCTGTTGGTAGACTTAGGTCGAGGTGTACAGATGGTGTGGGGGAAATGCTGCCGCCATCCGCACAGGATCCGAGAGAGAATAGAATATTTAGGGATCGCGGCGACTGTAGGAAGAGGCTGATTCAACTGACGGGCGAGTGCCTACCCGGGAGCAGAAGTAAGAAGATCAATCATCATATTCAATCCTTATTTTACAAATTTTTCAAATCATTACCAATTAACAGAGAACTTAGATGTACACGATTATTATCGAAACAGAAATTGTATAAAAGAGTGGATTTTTACATTATTAACTTAACAACGTCTAAATTTGCATCATTTTAGTATTATTCTCAGTTTAAAATGACTGGTTTTTTTTAATTTCTTTGTATTTTTTTATATAGTAAAACTGTTACAACTCCGTTGTTTTCTAAATTAGAATACATAAAACCACCCCCAAGATGTGACGTCTGGTTTTAGGTGTGTTACTTTCCTAAATTAGGTATTATCCGTGATGGGAGACGGGCTCTTAACACTGGAAAATTCAAGTAATGTTGCTATAGTTCGTTCATCATAACACTGGATATGTCCATAACAGTATTTAAAACGTTAATAAAAAAACTCTCATCCACCTCAAATAAAGTGTCGTCACTTTGACAAGTGGCATAGTTTGAAATCACTTGGAACAGTGTGTACAAGGTGAACAAATAAGAAAATATTTACTATAAATTAGACACTTTCGGAAAAGGCAAAAATTATTGTGATCGGACTAAATGTTATGTTTTTCCTTTTCTAATTTAGTTTTCATTGTTGTCGCCCCATATCTAAAAAAAATTATTTCAATATTAGCCCAAGGGAGTTTAGTTTAAGAACGTGTCGGTAATAATGAGCCATTCTAAAACCTACAAATGTATTCATTAAATAATGAACTTTAGAATAGTTTTTAACACTTTCTCTTACGTTATACTATAAGTTACTATCAATTAGTCCCCACCCTCAACTATGTTACGTAACTCCTGTATTTGTATTAATTCATAATTCAAAATAACTATTTACTTACTAGTAGCAGATGGGAAGATAGCATTAGAATGGACCTGAAGGAGATAGAGTGTAATGAAGTGGACTGGATATAACTAGATCAAGATAGGGATAGAGTCTAATGAGGTGGACTGGATAGAACTAACTCAAGATAGGGATAGGGTGTGATGAGATAGACTGGGTTGAATGAGTTCAAGATAGGGGTGGGGTGTGATGAGATTGACTGGATATAGCTTACTCAAAATAGGGATAGGGTGTGGTGAGATAGACTGGATAGAATTCGTTCAAGATAGGGATAGGTGGTGTACTTTTGTAAGTGTGGCAATGAACTTTCGAGTTCCTAAAACCATAGATTAGGTAAGTAAGTAAGTAGATAGGTATGTAAGTGATATTACAATATCCCAGTTATTTTGTATTTAAAAAGAGTAAAATTGATACTACTGCAGAAGACATTGATAGTTTTCTCTCTTTTCCTCTTTTATTAAGATTAAGTAATTTGTCCACATAGTATCACTACCCGTTCGGGTCGTACATCTACATAATAACCTCGTCAATGTGGTAGAGATGAGGACGGTAGAGAAAATGTGCCAATATTCACGTGGATGGAAAGTGGAGAATCGTTTATCAATAACCACCCTGCGTACACCCGACTGGGATTTGAACCCCAGTCTACCGGTCATCTGCAGTCCAGTCTATTACGAAAGTGACACCTTACACCATTTTATCACTGAAGTGGGTGGCTTTCCGTTAAAGGAATTTCATCAGTAGCTAATAAAATATAAAAATATACTGCACCTTAAACACGTTTTATCTCATAAAAAGTTCTTCAACTATCAACCATCGATATACCTATATTAAAAAAATTGATCAGTTTCTTTCTGTGTTATTGTTAGTATTTTTATTATTATTTAACAGGTGTGTGTAACGTACAGTACAAATGGTGCTATTAGTGTAGCGTATTTGTAGTGAGCCCCAAACCTTTTACCTGCTTCAATAACAGCATTGTCTAAGGCATCACTCTTGTAATAGTTTGGTCCATCAACTATAGGGGGATCGGGACTCAAATCCCGATCGAATGTATTGAGGGTGATTTTTCCTGAGTGGTTTTTCCAATCTTTATACAGGCAAATGTGAGTTCACTTTATATAAATTCAACCTTCCTCATTCATAACTCATTGGAGTAATTAATAAATATGCTTATAGCCTGAATAGGTAGTAAGACGTGGTGCTAAAAAAAATCCGAACCCCTCATTCACTTCCTGACTGATCTACCTTGGCACCAACTCAACCAAGCTTCAAACTAGAGTCTTTCTAAGAGTGCTACTCGGCGCCTGAACCACAACGCTCCCGACGACAGGCAGGACTTGTTTTTTAGTCGTGTGTGTATGAGGGATTAAACATATTGGTCTAAATTATCTAAACAAATTGCGAAACAGAGGCGGAGAAACAGCGACGGGTGATCGAGGTGTGGCCTACCTCTCAAGCGAGTGAATCATCACACGGTGTTTCTAGCGCTACACATCTTTTGTTTTTATCACCGCCTCTTACTACCTGTTCAGGTTATACACTTATGTACTAATTACGCTAATAGTTTCAGAAATTAATAAGGTTATATTTGGAGGAAGTGTACCAGCATTTGCGTGGAGGGAAAGTGGAAATCAGTTTTTTTTAAAGCTCCCTCAGTACACCCGACCAAGATTCAACCCTCGATCTTCCCGTCATTGGCAGCCTAGTCTACTGCGAGAGTGACGCCTTAAGGCCATGTGGCCACCGAAGTGGGTAAAGCAATATTGCTTGAGTGGTCAGAACTACTTAGTTCTGACCAAGAAGGGAAGGGGTTCAATCCAGTCAGATGCGCTGAGGAGGTACTTTTCCACTATGTGGTTCCTTTAGACGAATGCCAGTGCAGTTCCTTAAGGTTCTTCCTCCTCAGTTTCTTCCTTTGATAAGATAGTTTAAGTTGACTACTAATAATATAATTATATGATGTGGTTTTTCATAGAATGCAAAGACACGCGAGATAAAGTTCATATTTTTGCAATTTTTATTTTTTTAAAATATTTGTTTTGTTCAAAATAAATAAAATATTACTTCAGTGGGTATATGTAGTTTAGTTGGCTACGAATAGTAATCTAACCAGTTATTGAATATGTCTTACGGACATCCTGGTATTTGATAGGAAACGTTATAAATTACATAAAATATAACTTGTCGAAGTCGACGATTCCCATGACAGATATTCAAGAACTGTTGAGATTATTCTGTGTATAAAATTAAACTAAATGTTTCTACTGGAGAAATTACTTATTTATTTTATCCAAAAACTTGTTTGATCATTAAAAACAACGAAACTCGTGACCTTGACTCATGATCCCTTCCATCCCACCTTAATAACTCAACATTTTAATTCCCACTTGCAAATATATATATATTATCTTTGGAGGCAGGCCTGTTTGTATAGGTTTAGGTCCTCTATCAGCAATAATAATACGCGAACCTGTCCTTTATTTTAACATATTCACTATAGATAGAAAACTATTTTTAATCAAGTGTCTAACTAGATGGCACTAAGCACATAAATGATATCATCACACAACCTACAAAATAACTTAACCGAGCACATCCCCCACAAATACTACAAACACAACCCTAGAGCAAAATGAATCCGTACACACACAGTAAATTATGTTTGTCAGCACTACCAAGAATCGAAATGGGGCTCTCTAATCTTGTGGCCAACCACTTGAAACACTTAGCCACGGGGCTAGTCTAAAACACTTGTGGATTTACCGATAGTTTGAATATTATCCACGCCTGATAAGTAGGCCATATTTAGCTAATTTTACATCTCACTTTTAGCAAATCTAGCAATATTTTTTTGACATTATTTGTATTTGGAGACGTACTATAAATTGGCCGTATTTAATAGAGATCTGCACCTGATGGCTGGTTTAATTCAATTGCTTAAGATAATGGCGCGTGACTGTTTTAATCATGTACGACACTTTAACTTTTGTTAACCCTAAAATATTTTAATCAAGTGTTGAGTGCGGACTATGAACCACTCTATCGAGCACTGGTGAAAGACGCACTGACGCGACACGCCAATCACTGCGGTGGGGGAAAAAAAAGCAACGACCGATTGAGGGAGCCAACAAAATCGAGACTACGACAGACCCAGAAGTAGTAACAGAAATAACAGATGGTTAGAGCCCTCTTCCAATCAGAGAACACGAGGCCTATGAGGTTTCTTACCTGGAGTGCCCTCATGGTTCGTTCGTTCCCGTAATTTTCATGGCCAGAGAGTGTTGACCATAAGTCTAGAGGATCCTGGTTTTAATTCTAGGTGGGACTATCGAAGATATTTACAATTTGTATACGGGTCCATCCTCCCGTCATATTAGTAATGATTTAGATGCTAGGACTTGATGTGTAGTATTATTCATTTTATCCTTGATTATTTTTAATTTAAATATAAATCAGGTGGAAAAAGACACTTTAACTCGGGAATCGAGCCGAGGAACTTTGGCATAACCCACCAATGTTCTACCATTGAACTATCCAAGACTCGTCCCATGCTCAAATCATTATTTTCCCTCATAGTAAATGTTTAAGTTATTTTATACCAAATTCTGTCATCATTAAGTTAGGTCAGGAACTGTTTTCACTTAGTCTCAACGCAAATTTTATTTATATCTTGCAATTTCAAAAATGTCTTACCTAAAAACGGGTTGTCGCATTTCGCTAAGGTTCTGAAACAAGGAAAAGACATATTAATATTAGTGAGGGGAAAAAATATATAAAGTTGCAAACCGAATAAGGGTTTCTAGAGATACGTGCGGATACACTACTCTATTTGCTGGGTGAGAGCTTCCTGCTGACCACTGTTTTTAGTTCAGTGAAATTAGGTTTTACTAACGGAAAAATTCATTAAGTTTTGAGACTTGCCAGGAAAATTGTTGAAGGCGTTTGAAATTAAATAAAAGAAAGTATCCGTAGATGTGAAAATATTTTAAAGAGATGAGATAACATATTCATAAATGTAAATGGTACAGTACGTAGTCCATAATTTGGTCAACTATACACCATTGATTGAAGTGTACACTCCGTTTACAACAAGAGGCTATCTTACCCTACTTAAACCCAGAATGGTACAATTATACTCAATAAAAGGCCCGAGTGGGGTAATCAGTCAAGGAAGGACCATCGGCGGGGATACCTTATTTGTGTAGGGAAGGGAAAGCTAAAAAAAATGCTACTTTAGGGACATGCCTTTCACCCCCCTTTCCACTCTAACCCACACTCTCCGATAAACGTTTGGCTATTGAATGTCCCTAAAAGTTATTTGAAGTGATCTTCTCATCAATTTTTAAAAATTAGATTATTTTTATAATTTATTTGGAGTACTCTTCCCCAGAAATATATTGAAATTTGGATGCTTCTAGAATCTATTTAGATTACTCCTCGCTTGAATTTTTCTTGAAAACTAAATTCCTCTAGAAGCTATTTGAAGTAGTCTTCTCCCAACACTATTTTGAAATTGCGATCTTCTTTGAAATTATTTGGACTGGTCCTCTTCTGGAATTTTTTTGAAATTAGATACCTCTAGAAGATATTTGAAGTGGTCTTCCACCGACAAATAATTAAAAATTGAATGCTTTCAGAAACTATTTGGAGTGTCCCTCGCGTGAAAATACTTTAAATTTATATAAGTAGTCTTCTCCTATCAATTTTTAAAATTTGGATGGCCCTAGAAGATATATAGACTGCTACTCGCCTGATTTATTCTGACAGTTAGGTGCCTCTGGGAGCTATATAAAGTGGTCATTTCCAACAAATTTTCGAAAACTGAATCCATCTAGAATAGAATTTATTATTTGGAGTTTGACATAAGGCCATCTGTCAGCTTCATATTCGATAATATCATAGGATATAAAATGTATCTGGGGAGGAAAATTTATTTGAAGGTGAGGGAGGGGGGTGCAAATTCTTTCCAAGAGGGCAATGTTCCACTGCCACTCGGAAGGATCCTTTCAGTTTAAGCGAAGTGTACTTGTTTTAGAACACAACGCTATTAACGTATTAATTTAAAGAATGGTAATGTTAAGTGAGTAGGACTGCCTTACACATTTTCATGGAGGGAGAGTGAAAATCCTATCTGATTGCCTTAGTCCAGGGATTTCCAACGGGTGACCCACAATGCCATTTTTGCGACCAATGAAGTTTCTCGGAAATGTAATCTGCTCTAATAAAAATTGATGTCTTTAGTCAAGAAACAGAACGTTTAGAATTACACGGGGGAAATCCATAAAAGCTCCACTGATGTTCATCTTTAATTTCTTCCTTACATCTACTGTATTATATTGACGTATCCAAGGTGGTATATTTTAGTCGGAAAATTTGTTTAATACATAGTTAAACATGTTTAATTCACCATATTTTATTATTTCATTCACAATTCACTAGCCTACCTGTTCACATTTTTACATAACTTGACAAAAACTAGCCGATTATGATGTGGCCCACCACTAGACTCTTGGATTAAATTGTGGCTCTCAGGAACTTTTCAATTGTAACCCCTCCTCTAGTCAATGAGTGTTAAAGTTTCTAATTATTCCGAATTACTTTTCCGACACGTGAGGTTATATTTAGACGTACCTTGCTTACTTTAAACACCTACTAGCGCTTATATTAAGGTAAAATTGTTATAGTTGAGAACAATGGTATTATCAATTAAGTTCTATAATTATTTTCGTTAATCATTGTTATTGTGCAGTATCTTTGAAAATGGCTGGAATTGTTGAGTTGTCATGTTTGACTTGGATGACAATTTTGTTTTACCTTACCTGTATGAATGCTTTTGTCGATTCCACACAATCCTCATTAAAAAGTCATGATACGTTTGCCGCACAGTTACAACCAACCATAACCTTTTTATACTGGTAAGTACTACCATCATTCAACCCGTTCGGGTTATTCATTACATAAACTATATTTTAAAGACATGGAATGAGGAAGGTGGAGTTAAAAGAAAACGGATCAACAATCGCCTATATAGTATGAAAAAACTTGATTCAAATTCTCATCTTGGAAAATAGCGCCCTGGTGCATTACGCTGCTGGTATTCGAACCTAATGCAGACCCTGGATCACAATAGAGTAGTACAATAATGCAGTCCTCTAAAAGATTGGTGAATATATTTAAAAGTATGCCAAGCAACCGGAGAGTGGTGAGCTATTTGGTAACCCTTCACTAGCATGAAATAAATTGATATTTTTCTGGTCCTTTGTCGTAAGCATTACCCGTAATATTAGTATATGTTTGACTTAAGGAAGTACCATTTAGCCTGACATACCATGTATTCCTTACACTGTATGGTGGGTTTTTTTGGTGGTCCCTCTCCCTCGTTGAGGGCTGTGGGTATTAGGAAGGATACACTATTATCTCCTCTTTTTTTTTTTAGCAAGGATGGGCAGATTTTTTTTGTTTTAAATCTCAAACTATAAATCCATAACTACATAAAGTATGTATGGGTAATTAATAAAGAAATAGAATGGTAAACAATATTAAAACTATAGATAACAAGGATACTATCCATACCCACCTCCAAAAGACAGATCATTATTAAAACTAATATTTCTTGGCCATTTTTATAAAATTTAGAAGTGGCCCAGTTGTCAAATAATTGACTTGAATTTCAAAGTACCATAGCTTGAAAAATATTTACGTTTGAATTATATTGCTAAGTTAGGTAGTTAAACGCAGTATGTAGTTGACTATTCTTATTTTCTTTTGTTAGCATGTGATATAACTTTTAGTAACAAGTTATGCTATCAGTAACACACTGCTTCCAACCCCCTGGGTAGGCTCAGGCCTACTTATAAGAAACAAAGACATGCTTTGATGGCCGCATGGTCTAAGTTGTTATTATCGCAATAGACTACACTGCTGATGATGGGGAGATCAGGTTTTGATCTCGATTGAGTGTACTAAGGGTGGTGTTTCCTTGATGGTTTTTAACTCTCCCTCCACACGAGGTCCACTTCCTCGATTCAACCTTCCTCATCCATAACACATTTGAGTAATTAGTACATAGGTGTCTAACCCGAACGGGTAGTAAGTTAAAAAAAGGTGTAAGTTGTATGCAACCCAAACAGGCAGTGAGGTGTGTACAGCAATAAATAAAATATGGTGTTAATCTCATATGTATTCCAGAGAAAATCCAAGCTATTAAACATTTTGCTTTGGTTTTATAAGCTCACTTTACATGTGACTCATTTTATTCCAACCGGACTAGGCCACATTTCTTTTCTCTCTAATTTATTTCACTAATCACATGTTAGTTTTTTATCCTGCCACAATTTTATTGATAAAGTACACTGTGTAGGCTGTATTTGAATTGAAATGCCCAACTGTAAAATAGACTTCCATTATTTTTATATGTGAGCTATAACAGAATTTATAAGTGTAGCCTTACTGCTGGGGAGATAGACATGAAACGTTACTGCACGTGGGAATATAAGGTGGTGCGAATGACAGTATTGTAATAGGGCCGAAGAAGGTAAAATAGAAAAATCATTATCTTATTTTTCTATAAGACATGCTTCACTAACTAGGTACCATGTTGTCACCATGCAGAACAAACTAAACTTTAACTGTCAACTATTATTCGTCAGAATTTGTCCTCGCATGTGCACATTTTGTTTTACCATACCATATGTTTACATTTAGCCTAATTCTTATTGACTTACATGCAAGCTTGTTTTGTAGTTTAATAATTATGTACCTAATTTAACTATTCTATGTATTTCCAGCTACTCGTGAGGTTATAGAAAGGTGTTTGAGCAATATGCTGAAATTCTTCAGCAGAAATTCCCAGACATCAGTATCCACGGGGACTTGTACCCACCCTCAGATTTTATGATGCTTCTTGCTAAATTTTTGGTCAGTATTTTACATTTAGGCCTATTTAGTTTTCAAATTATAGGCTTATAATAGAATTCATCTTGAATATGAGTGTTGAAAACAGCAAATATACAACTGTACATACTGTGTAATTATGCATCAATTTTCCATGTTGTCAAACAAATACATTTTTATAAGTTTGAAAACTTTTAAGAGTATAAAAAAATTATGTTTAAATAAGCCTATCATGTAGTTTGCTTCAACAATCGACTTAAAGGTATTTAAAAAAAAAAATTAAATTTGCTTTAATATTTTAATACATTTATAAAACTGACACTTTCAACATTTATTATTTCTGGATTTCTTTTTTATTTGAGTCAATATATTTTGAATAGTAATTTATTTGAGGTGACTTGGTGCTCTAGCGGTAAAGTGTCAGACTTCTGTGCTGGGGGTCTGAGGTTCAATCCTCGGTCCAGGCATAGACTTATCTGATTACCAAACCCTTCCTTCACCTCTGACAAGACATGTATTAATCACAACTTGTGAATGTGTGGAGTGCCAGGCCTCCACCGTGGTTCGGAACCCACGTTAAGCTGCAAGTCCTCCATTTTCATCTCACAATCACCCTACCATTACACATTAGCGTAAGTGTGTACAACCCGAACGGGGAGTAAGACGCAGTGATGACTATGATGATGATTTATTTTAGCTTAATTAATTGCCATATTGATTAAAGCTGTTTTGTAAAAAATTTGTCTCTTAAAATAAAATCAATTTCACAAATATAGGACTAATAGGCCTATGTCTACATACAAATAATATTTTTTATATTTATTTATATAATTTTGCATTGAACACATCGAGTTCTAGCCACTCTCATTTTACTGTAAGTCATTTTATTTTTAAGTATTTTTTTATACTTTCTGATTTTCTCTTATATATTACAAGTATTATTAGGCTACCGGTATTATTGATGTAAATTAACCAATTTGCAGGAATGTTCTTTTCATTATAAGACTGTGCAAAAATATACATAACTCATATATACTATAAAATAACGAAACAATAGTCTGTATAAGAAAAATTGTAAAACTCACAGTCCCCAAGTTAGCAAATTCTCTTCGGATTATGTAAAAGTTTTACAAACTTTCAAATAAAACCTAAATTTAAAAAAACAGTATCACATTAGTTTTTCAAATTGAACTGCAAATCTTAAAGAGAAATCACACATTTGCATAAATGATTTAACAGCATAATTTTTTTTTTTTCAGGGGTTTGGCAAAATGTTGCTCATGATTTGTATAATAGCTAGTATTAATATATTTGCGTATATCGGTGTCCAACCGATGCCATCTTGGTACAATTGGTGTATCTCCAACAAGTTTTACGCCTGCATGATGATATTTTTCCTTTGTAATGCCTTGGAGGGCCAGCTGGTGTCCACAGGTGCATTTGAAATCTACTACAATGGTGAGCGATCTTTTTTAAAACATTTTTCCCCTGTAGATATATTTGTTGTAAATAACCAGTTTACATTTCAACTTATTGCTACTATCATCGGTGGTCACTTTGGGTGTACTGAGGGTGGTTTTTCCTAAATGGTTTTGCACCCTCTCTCCACACAAATGCGACACTTCCTCTAAAACTCTAGCTTCCTTATCCCTATTCTATTAGTGTAATTAAAGTATGCGTATAACCTAAACAGGTAGGCTACTAAAATACTCTGAAAAAAAACTAATTGCTAACTCGTTTATTTATTGTGAGATTGTGATATTTTATCTATAACTGACACAACTTTCCTATCCAAGCTTACAGATCAGACAATCTCTTCTCTAACCGTCTTCAAATTGAAGCTATTCACTGAAATGTTTTGTTTATTTGTTTAGTTTTAAACCATATATAAGCTAAGGGCTTATATGATCGAACATCTGTAAAAATTAATACAGCTTCTGATTGATAATGCAAGATGCGTTTTTTCCCCATCATTTGAGCTATTTTTCAATAGATGCTATAAGATGTGTGACTCAAAAAATCTAAAACAAGATTGTACACATAATATATTTACTTTCATAACTTTTATCTAGTTTTAAATTACTTTTTACAAAGAAACTCAACTTTAAGAACTAATGTAGTTTCAAGTATTTCCACATTTCCTTAGTGTTAACTTACACTCATTCTCAACTGAACTAAAACAGCTCTGTGAAAAATAACCTTGGGCTGTTATGAAAGAAGTTTTTGAAGAAATTCAACTCCTTGTATTCTTTAAACTGGATTACCTATCAACCTTCTTGAATTCTCTCTTAAAAAATATTTTAATTTTGCATAGAAAGTAATTACAAAATAAAGTTTCAAATGTTGTTTTACCATCTAAATTAGAATGTGATGTCTTACTTAGTCTTAGGGTGAAAGAGAGGCAAGATTAGAGTGATTTTTAGTTACCGATAAGTACAATATGAGATAACCTAATTTTGAGTTATTGTGTGTCATGTTGACCACATATCCACTCAAGAAAGTAGCATAGTTAAATGGTTTTTCTCCCACTTCATGTTTTTTAAACATTTGTTATGTTTTTTATTGTTGCTTCATTATTTCCTCTTTTGCTTTACCTTTGTTTGAAGTAAATTGTGATTTAATTAACTTTGTTGGGGCTTTCAACCTTGAAGATAATAGGTCTACTCATTATTATCAAATATTCTAGATATTGAACAAAGCAAAGTTGGATCATGCAAACAATGCCATGTGTATATTATTACAGTTTTAGCTAAATAATAAATGTTCTTCTTTGTAGGTGTGCCTGTGTGGTCCAAACTCGACACTGGAAGAATTCCACAACCACATGAACTCTTTAGGATACTCGAAACTCAAATATAAAATTTATAGATTTCTTTGAATATTCAATTAGACCTATTAACAAAATTTGTTAGAAGTGATGTGTTACATTGTTAGCCTTTTTTTTCTCTCTATCACTTAAATGCACAAATTATAAAATGTTTATTTGGCTTGTTTAAAAATCAGCAACAGTTTATTGCCCCATTGAATTAAATAAGTATTGTTTAAGCAAACTATGAAAGGTTACCTATAAAGTGGAGTCCTTTCACTGAGGTAATCTGGATGCTACATTGTTGAAATAGTACTTATTTTTTCATGGGACAATTTGATCCCTACATTGTAAATGTTGCATGTGAAATATAAGTTTGTACAGTTTAATTAGTTTTTAATTCTTACATAAAAATAACATAATTATGTATCAACAAATACATCACTAATCTAGTGCATGTACATGCATTAACATACATGCTTACCACTAATTCTTGCTATAAAATTCCATGCTTTTCATAAAAAAAGAATTCCTATTTTTTTCAGGCAACTTGGATTGAAGTCTAGTAGAATGTCGTTTCATTTTTCATAAAACATACATAACTAATGTGAAGTCATGTAGCTGGTGTTTAAAACATGATTTGGGATTGATAGGGAAATGCAGTGGTTGCTCAACCTAATGTTTCAAGAAAGAGGATTAAGTTTTATTTGAAACAATGTTCTTAGTTTTTCAATTAACTTTTTTCTTTTATGTTGTTTTTTTTTCCTAAAAGCCTACTATTTAAAACTTTCACTTAGATCAGTTGGTAGTGTGTCTGTCTCCTATGCTAAGGATTACAGTTTTGATTCCGAGCATGGTTGAAAAATGTATCATTGGTGAAATGTGGGTTCACTCTTTCACAGTGATAAACTAACAGCCGGGGACTGATTGTTGTGCTTGTCCTAGTCTTAAGTTAGATTATAAGGAATATGAACCTACGGCAGACAGGCCTAGCAAGCCAGTAGTGGAAAATAAATGACTTGAATAAAAAGCATCACAGGCCAGAAACAGTAATGGATGTATAAAAAAAAGTAAATGAAATATTCCACTAGATTAATTGTTTGTTTTTCATCCAGTTCTATTTTTTTGTGACAAAAAACTTTGTTCTCCAGGTTTACATCGCAACCCTGACATTTTATGATGGTATATCACGTCACTCTCATAAAGCATTCTAGTCTTTGTGATGTTCAAAGTAATTTAAATATATAGGCCTACTTTTGAAGGCATTAAAGATAAAATTCCTGAAACACTTAGAACACCAGCTATTAACATCAGGTAATGGAATAGTTCTTTCTGCGTTGATTTTCCCCTTTAACTCCAGTAATTTGTTGTGCTGTGTTGAGCACTGGATATATAGTCCAACAAAACTGCTGCTAATATGATTGTAAGTACAGTACAATTTTCATAGAAAGGACCGTATCCTACAGAAAATTTACTAAAGCCCTATATCTACAGACTATCCAGTGTAGGAGTGGTAGTGACAGCTAGTCAAATCACAAACTTTCCTGTATCCATTCTTCAAACAATATGCTCTAAAAGACCATGTGTTGAGCTGCTGTCACTTTTGGCAATAAAATCTTTAACAAGAAACTATTTGTTTATAATTATTTATTTTTATGTAGTTTTACATTATTTAAATACAAACTTATGAAAAATAACCATTTGGAGTTTCTTTTTTGTGGAAGCAGCGTCTCTTATTAGATTCAAACAATATTCGGTTGTGTTCTTGCGCATGTAGGCCTATTTACAATTTTTTTTATATATTTTGTACAGCTCTCTCTATAAGAGCCTAAATAAAAATATTTATTTTTTAATTCATGGTGGCCAGTTATAAGATGATACAAGTGTGAATATAACACTATTTAATTTATTATTTCATGCACTATCTCTCTTTTTGTCATAGCTGCTAAACAAAAAACATAGGCTTTATCTTTTTTTTTTGTTCTTTACATTAGTTTTGAAAACCCCAATTATAGAGTAATCCTTACGGAAGTATTATTAGAAGTGTTAATTAACCATTTTGATTTATAGTATAGTATTATTAAGAAAATAACAATTTCCACAATAGTGTCTTTCAACCAATGTTTGTTATAAAAATCAGGTCAAGAATGTTTAAGCTGTCTTAAAAAAGGGGGGAAAAAACTTTTTTTAACTTAATTTAATAATTAGTATTAAACATAAAAATGTATCAGCCATCTATATATAGGCCTAAAGATTATTTAATTAATAATTTGTATTAAACATAAAAATGTCAGCCATCTATATATAAAGATTTTTTAATTAATAATAAGAAAAACATTTTCTCGATTCCCCTATTTAACAGGGTAGCCCATGTAAGATTTAAAAGTCTACAGCAACCACGCCTTTTTTTTGTATGTTGCAAACTCTGTGTGTTTCAAGTTATTTAAAAAAATCAACCAAACTTAACATAACATTACCAGTCGAAAATTAAATTACAATAAAATTTTGGATTAATTAATACATTTACTTAGACTATTTATTTCCATTCAAAGTTAGAATATGTCTATCAGAATACACATGATAACTAATTATTTAACCAGGCCTAATCAACCAAAATATTTTTAGGTACCACTCCTATTATGGATAGCCTTTACTTTCACGTATTCATGTCAGGTAAATTGCAGGTGTCAGTGTTTATAGTTATTATTAATATCTATAAAGTAACACTAATAATATAGTAAAATATCAATATTGGCTGCAAAATTTTTTTGTTTGTATTATCCAACAGGCCCTTTCTGCACATAGGAACAGTTACTTGTAGATATTAAGTTTATAAACTTGATTTAGTTTGAACAAGGAAATTTTAATGAATAGCTCAATTAAACAGTCTTCTGATTTTGTATTTAAATACAAGTATTTATTGATTTATGATTATTTCTATACATTCAATATCTTATTCCAAACAGTACACAAAAAATTGCTACTGTATTTATAAAAAAATGCTTAAATTAACACACTACCTACATATAAAAATTAAAGTTCTATGCAGTAAACACCCTTTACATCAATTTTATCATGTATATTTAGTAGTTGTGTGTTAAATTTCATAAAAAAAATAATCAACTGGTAAACAAACCTTTGCAGCTTAAAATGTTTATTGAAACCTCTGAATATTTTCACTAAAACATTAGATGCTTTGTGATTAATTCATTCAACCTCTCCCAAGTAAATAAGTTTGTCACTCGAGCCAGACACAATGATTGGCTCTGAAGGATGGAAGTCGATATCATTCACACATCCATTATGCCCAGGAAGTTTGTAAAGTATTCTACGAGTTGTCGTATCCCAGATGTAAACAAATCTATCAGCAGAACCTGCAGACACCTTAGAACCATCTGGTGCCCATGCACAACGCAATAGATTCTTCTCAAAGTTATGCTGGTGTCCCGTCATTATCTTTACACATCTCTCTTGGGGAGCAAATGGTCGAACATCCCAAATACGAAGAGTATTATCCATTGAATTGGAAAGCACATATGATCCATCAGGTGATAAGTTGAGTCCAGTCACTGTATCAGCATGTCCTTTTAGTCTATACAACACTGCATTCTTTCTAAGGTCCCAAACTTTGATATCATTGTCAATACCAGAGGAAAGAATTTGTTCTGCAGTATCACTGAAAGTGACTGCCGTCACTTGATATGTGTTATTCAGTGTTGTGCAATGGCCTCGTTTCTTAGGGTCCCAAAGCTTAATTGTGCAATCATCTGAACCACTACATACTAGTTGTGGTCCACGGCGAGCCGGATGACAGGAATTCACGAACGTAGTATGTCCTTTTAGTTTTTTCACACGGACACCAGTCTCAAAATCCCATAAGCCTAGAGTGTGGTCTGTACTTGCTGTGTAAATTACGTTCCCGTCAGTTGAAAATTTCAATTGCATGATTGCCCCACTATGTCCAGTCATCATAGAAACATTTTCACACTCCCCATATACATTCCAAATTAATATTTGGCGGTCAAACCCGGCTGATGCCAGATATTTGCCATCTGGATGAAAATCTACTGTAAAAACTTCACCTTGGTGACCTTCTAGTAACATAATAGGTGCTGATAAGCTAGATATTCTTGGTGGACCTGTATCACTAGAAACTAGACTCGTACCTTTACTTTCAACGATCGTGAGCTCAGCTCTAGAGCGTTTCACAGTTACCAAAGCAAGATCGTCTCCTTTCCTTTTAAGATCCATCATTTTAGTGGTAGAGGTTGTTCAGCTTTAAATAACAATATTTGTACTTTTACAATTCAACCAACTTCCAAAATTCGTTTAAATAAGTTAGTCTTTAATCTTGATGAAGTTTAATAGCATACTTTTTAAACTAAAAGCTCACTTGCTTGATCATGAAAAAATACATATAAAGACAACCATAGATAAGAGAAACTAAAGCAAATTTCTCGGGCAGTTTCGAACTAAAAGTCCCTTGTTATAACAAATTTCCCTTTCGTAACAACTCCGAGAGAGCACTGATAACTGGGTTATTGGTAGCGTAAAGAGCCTCTAGATTTTTTTAAATAATATCCATATTTACTTGGTAAATGAGTAATAAATAATAGAGCTATAATATATTATCATCTTAGTTATAATTCTTTATTCCCTTCTCTTTATTTCATATAAGCTTTATTCTTCTATGTCAACGACATGTTTCGGTGATGTTTATGATATTCATTCATTAGGAGAGCTATCTATAAGTTTAGTGAATAATTGTATTTTTTAAATGAAATATTATTCTGATATAGATCTAGAAATGTTGAAATAAAATTAGAAATAAAGTTATTCTAGAAAGAGTGGGGGTACATGGAATATATGAGATAGTGAGGAAGCAAGACTGAGATGGAATGAGGATGGAAAAATATATGATGCAAAAAAGTTGGAAATAAAGTATTGTACCAGGAAAAAGACTGAAAAGGAGGCCAAGAAAGAGATGAAAGGAGCAGATAATGGAAAGTGTTCCAGTGAGAGGAGAAGAATGGAAGAAATTAAAGGAGGAAGAGTTGTAGAAAAATAGAGGCATTTTACTAAACTGACCCGACCACAAGCTGGAATGATGTTTCACTTTATCATAAATCCGCAATTAGATTTACTATCAATTAACTGTTAATTTTATTTGTTTATGGCAGCATTTCAAATTAACTTTGAAACATACATCAGACATTCTGGTTGGATACTTAAATGCAATTAATATACATTAAATTTGTTCCCAAGAGAAGATCTCTAGGAATTATCTTTATTGGTCATTCTCTATATTGAAGCGATTAAAACTGTTTTTAAAATATAAATAAAGAGTAGGTATTATTAACTGTATTAGACTCCACTATGACTACCGTCTACTAACCTAGGCAGTAAAGAGTAATACAAAATATATCATTAATATTTCTTTCATAGGAGTATAAGTTGTTGAACCAACAGCCCACTACTCTTAATAGGATCATGACTTTAACTAACCTAATTGGCATTTTATCAGACTGAGTTTTGGATTTCGGAAAGTGTTGTTAGAGTGCAGCACCTATTAACCCAACACCCAGGCTTGAATAGAGGTATTTATTCATTTATAATTTATTTTTAGTCTCTGACATTTTCTATAATGGCTGGGTGTCTTGTACGTCGAAATATTTTCTTAAAAGGTAAAAGTGGTATTAACTAATCTTTTAGAATTGTATATAAATTAGTTCAAGCTTCCTATTTATGCTTAATATTAAAAGTGTATAAACTTAAACGTCTTTAAAAACGTATTTAGACTTGAAATAATAGCGAAATAAAATGATAGATTGAAGGCCTACAGTTCTAACTTCAGCTGATTGATGACCTCTTAAAAGCCTACACATAAATGGAAAAAACTTATAAATTAAATTAGTTAAATTGAGCCTTCTTCCCACTTTTTAATAGTAACTAATTTACAGCTGTAAGGTGATTTGAATCAGATTTGCTCTTAGGGTTCTTGAATGTTATTTTCAGTAGAGTTTTCCTAAGTTTGGTAAGATTCATCTCCTTACAGCTTCATCTTAAATCTAGCAATATTTTCCATGGACACCGCCTTTCCCATCAAACTATACCATTTCACCATTGCACTGTTTACAAAAGACAACTACAGCAATAAACTAGATCGCTATATTTAAATGTAATATTTTCATTATATTAATAAAGGTTAAATGGACCTACCATAATTTTTTTTAACTAATAATAAAAATATTATTTTACATCTTACATTTTCTACCTTTACTAAACTTGTTGATATACATTCTGGTTTGATTGTTTGAATGAACGCTACTAAAAAAAAACATGTACCGTACCGGTTCTATGGTTTAATAACAAACATTCTTCCAGCCTTTTGTACTGATTTATGTATTTTGGGAACAATTGCAGGGTACCATCATGATTAAATGTCAAAGTAGTGTTCTTGTTCCACTGAATGGTTGCCATTCATACTAAAAAGTATAACCGTATCTGTAAGAAAATGTTATGAACAGCTTGATTTTTGAAATACACAATTTACACCATAAATTTAGCTGAAGTATTAAAAGTAAAGTTTGGTTCTTAGAGTATTAAGTATTGTGATCAATTTGAAGGGTTTTTTTATTTGTCACAGGGGCAAGCAAAACTTAGCAGTAAAGCCCTCTATTATGTGCTTAGTATTTGCATGGTATACATTAGACTACCTTATTTTATATATGCAAAATCAAAACCATGAAATCCTTAGGTAAAAATTGATAGAATAAATTTGATTAGCTTTAAAAAAAAATCATTCTCTCCAGGATTCTAATTTTTTTTAAATAATCATATTGCCCGTTGGCATCCATATTTTATCATCATTGTAGGCTTACAATGTGTCATGTAATTATATTCAATTATTATGTGCTCGGTTATTATTTCAGGATATTTGGGACTGCCTTCTGTCAACAATGTACAAGTGTGTCATAACAGCACCCCACCTGCTAAGGTATAGTAAGGAACATAGACTATTGCAGATGTTTCTTGTCAGAAAATAGGCCTTTGTGTCTTTAGCGATATCCTGGTAACTTAAGTATGTCATAGCACAATGTTTTTTTTAACAATTTAGGGCTTGACTTAGATAACAATAGTTGTAAACTGCACACATACAAGTCAACTAAGGGATCCTCTGTAATTGGGGGAATTTAAACACTTCCCCTTGAATAGTATCCTAGCTGAAGATGTGACTTTGTCCAGGAAACAAAGAACCTAGTTCTATGATGTATTCACAATTTCTCGAGTATTTAGGCCCATCTAACCAAGCAATGATATTGCTTTCACGACTACAACTCTTGGTGTTTTTATTTTCATAATATTTGTTTAGAAAAATAATCATGGAAATGGACTTTTGTGTTGAAATTAGTCTAATTAAGTTTTCCTTAAAGTTTTGAACTCTTACCATACAACATGTAATAAAAGTTGTCTTACACCTTAAAGGCTACCATAGATAAATCATGATATTTTGTTTACGTGTCCAAAATGTCAACTTTTATTTATTCCAAGTAGGTATGTTTACCCTTTTTTTTTAAATTAAACTTTTCTTGTTCATGCTTAATAAAATCTGTAGCCTATTTATGTTTTGTAGACAAAGTATGGTCCACTTAGCGACCAAGACCGTATCTTCACAAACCTGTACGGCCGTCATGACTGGCGTTTGAAGGGGGCCCTTAAAAGGGGTGACTGGTACAAGACCAAGGAAATACTTGTCAAGGGAACTGATTGGATTATCAGTAAGAATATTTTTTTTATACACACATAAGTTACAGTAATATTTTATATTTATTGAGGAAACATAAATTAGAAAAGCTAGACTCATAAAATAAACATTGAGAATCAAATTCAGTGACAAAAAAAGAAGTGTTGTTTTTAGTAGTTTGTAGTTGAATTGTATTTAGATCTCGATGTTTTCCATCTTGTGTGAAGTTGAAAGATTATCATTCTTTCACCCAAACAATCTCTTAGTGGTAAATCATTGTAAAGGTGTAAAGTTCATGGAAGTTTGTGTTTTTTAAGATGAGATTAAGACATCTGGACTTCGAGGCCGTGGAGGAGCAGGTTTTCCCTCTGGGATGAAATGGAGCTTCATGAATAAACCATCAGATGGCAGGTAAATATAAAATGTTCAGTCTAAGGGCATTGTCTTGCATGGTTTTTGGCTTTTAATTCGTATATAATTTTAATAGATTATGAAAATATATAGGTGAGATGAAAATGCCCATCCAATTAATTTATAGTTAATGCGCTTTACACCAATTTATTCAATAAGTACAATGTGATTAGTTTGGAATTTAGCCTAGTCAAATTTTAAATACAAACTAAATTATTAGATGAATTCAGATTAACCTGTTGGGTTCAAACCCGACCGGGGCCAAAATTTTTCTTGTGCTATAAAAATCCATAGCACAACTTCCTTCAGAGGGGAAGTAAAGCCGTTGGTCCCTTGTTGATTGTAGCATAGTAAAGAACCCTGAAACGGGTGTGAAAATACCTTTCTTTAGCAAATTGGTAGGCCCTTTTAGCTCTGGCTCATAGAAATTCTCGTGTGCTAATATAATCAGTCTGTTTTTAAAAGTGCATGTTAAGTACCTCAAATATATAAAATTTACCTCATATTATTTATTTACTGTCCACTGCATGTTGTACATGTTTTGTTAAAGACCCAAGTACCTGGTTGTGAATGCTGATGAGGGGGAGCCCGGCACATGCAAGGACCGAGAGATAATGCGCCACGACCCCCACAAACTGGTGGAGGGCTGTCTGGTGGCTGGGAGGGCAATGGGTGCCAGAGCTGCCTACATTTATATTAGAGGGGAGTTCTACAATGAAGCTTCCAACATGCAAGTTGCTATCTCTGAGGTGAGAGAGTCAATGTAAAGTAGACGAAATATAGGATACAATAGATTTGAGATGCGATATTTCTCAAATATTGATGCATTGTAAATATTTTTTAGGGATGTGCGAGTACTCAAAAATTTGAGTTTGATTTGGGTTCTAGTAGTTCAAACTCTATTCCAAAAGTGTTTTTTTAAACTCAAATAATTATAGTACTAGGAATTTTCATTTTGATCTCAAAAATGCCGAGTTTAATTAATTTGATTCAATTTTGAGGTATTATTTCATAGCAAAGCGAGTACCCTCAATATTTCCTTTTGTCTGATTAAAAAATATATAACTTCTTCAGCTTTATTAAATTTATTTATAAATCTGAATTTGTGCAATTATAACTTAATTCTGGATACAGGACCTATGGCTTTGCTCGATAATGCTCCACTACGGGTTTGCCTTGGATCCAGGACCATTTTTTTCCTATTTGTATCGAGTTTAACTGTGGTAACTGGGTGATGTATCGGCCACTCAAGAGCTATCCACATTTGCAACTACAGCGATTCTTAATTTAATTTGGTTCAGCTATCAGGATTAATCCATTGGACAACCATCACATCAGTTTGTGATACATATTAACTAAACATGAAAACTAAGTTCAAACGGGTAACTGTTTTCACCTATTATACCTCCTGATGAATTTCGATAGAATGAAACCTAGGTCAGGAGATCGGCCAGTAATGATCAATTTTCTTCAAGAGGCAGTCATTACCTCTTTGTCCAGTTGTCCAGTGGCATAAATGTAAAGTGTGAACTGTGTTCCTCTTTTCATTGTAAAAGTCATATTGTGTTTGTCACCATTTATGTGTTTCTATCCACCTTTACTATACCTTCTTCCAATTTCAACTTATTCTATTAGTTAGTGCATTATCGTCAACTGTTTCCAGCCTGTGGTCAGGTCACATAAATAAAATGTCTCCATCTTCTCCTATTCTTCTGTCATTCCTCCTTTAATCACTTCCTTTCTTCTCCTCTCACTTGCATACTTTCTGTTATCTCCCCCCTCCCCCATCTTTCTTTTTGGTATATCTCTTTTTTATCCTCATTACATTATAGTGCATGAGTAATGAATATTATGTGAAATATGAAGTCATTTTTTGTGTATGTTTGAAGGCATATCAAGCAGGTTATTTGGGCAAGAACGCTTGTGGCTCTGGCTATGACTTTGATGTGTTCATGCATCGTGGTGCAGGAGCATACATATGTGGTGAAGAAACTGCTCTTATTGAGTCCTTGGAAGGGAAGCAAGGAAAACCCCGTTTGAAGCCTCCTTTCCCGGCTGATGTTGGAGTATTTGGCTGCCCCACAACTGTAGCAAATGTTGAGACAGTTGCTGTTGCGCCGGTACTGTTACCTCTCAGATTTATTATTTATTTCATTTCCATAACACTAATATAGTTCATTATCTGTGCACCTACAAGTTTGTCATTGTGTCACAAGATTTGTTGGTGTTAAGCAGAAACAACAAAATAATAGAGCACATGATATTACATTAAGGATTTGTTATTGTGTAACAAACTACATACTGGTTAAAAAGTTATTGGGACAATTGTTTTTATGTATTTATTCAGACAATTTGTCGCCGAGGGGGTTCATGGTTCCTGAGCTTTGGCCGTGCCCGAAATTCTGGCACAAAGCTATTCAACATCTCTGGGCATGTGAATACTCCCTGCACGGTGGAGGAGGAGATGTCCATCCCGTTGAAGGAGCTCATTGAGATACATGCTGGAGGTGTAACCGGTGGTTGGGACAATCTGCTAGCAATCATACCAGGGGGATCTTCAACACCTCTCATACCGAAACAGTATGTCTTCATATTACTAAACCAATCTTCCTTACTTTATGGCACTCGGAACTCGAAAGTTCACTGCTGCGCTTACAAATATAAGCCGTCTATCCTTATCTTGAGATAGTTCTTTCCATTTCACCACATTACACCACATTAATTATTTTTGGGGAAGCTACTTTTCTTAATCCAAAATATAGTTCAGAGGATTAAGTGTTTCTATCATGCTAATTTTTTGGTTTTAAAAATGATAACTTTCTGAATATTTATCCATCATTATCATCATAAACTGTTTCCACCCTGTGGCCGGGTCATTAATAAAATGCCTCCTTCTTTCTCTATCCTTCCACTATTCTTCCTCCTTAACTTAGATTTTGTATTTTTATCCACACTATTCTTTGTTTTATCTTTTTCTCCAGTGTGTGCGAGGAAGCCTTGATGGATTTTGATGGACTGGTTGCGGTTCAGACCAGTTTAGGAACGGCTGCCATAATTGTTATGAATAAACAGACAGACATTGTAAAGGCCATAGCTCGATTGATAGAGTTCTACAAACACGAGTCGTGTGGACAGTGCACACCTTGCAGAGAAGGCATTAACTGGATGAACAAGGCTAGTAATCACAATCACTTGGCACAAATCAAATACTGCATTGGCCTGAATATAGTACAGCCTTGCACATAGCAAGACTCTAAAATTTTTGAAGGTGTTCTACATGAAAAATAAACTTTTCTTAATTTTTTTTCCCCTCCCAAGTGTTAGTCTGTAGACTTTTTGGTTAGTGTTTCCATAATAGCCACCGGGTAACAAATAGTAAACGTTTGAATCAGAAGCTTTCTTAGTTAATGATTAATTTGTTCACTATTGGGAGCATGTTGGTCATCAACTATAGACATTTTGAAGAGGCCACAGCACCACTCAACATTTACTGGTAGATATTGGTTCATAAAGCCTACTTAAACCATTTTAAATTCCCTGCTTTGATTTTGAATTGAGTAATTTTAAAATTTCTGTGCAAATATTGACAGATTTATTAAACTGTGTGTTATATCCTTAGATAATTACGAGGTTCATCACAGGCAATGCACAACCAGCGGAGATTGACATGTTGTGGGAGCTCAGCAAACAGATTGAAGGACACACCATCTGTGCTCTAGGAGATGGCGCTGCATGGCCTGTACAGGTAAGAATGGTTTGTAATGTGTGCGAGACTGATTTTTACTAAGCTATTTGAGATGTAAAACAAATTATATTTCAGGTGAGATCAACGCCAACACTGTTCTTAAGTAACTACTTGTTAACTTTTACTATTGCTTTTCAGTTTTCTTATACAATGCATAGGCCTAGCACTCTTCAAGCTATTAAGGTTAGATACAGTCAAACTGCCATTTGTAAAAACTAACAGTTCACAGAATAGTCTTACGAAAGAGCTTGTGTTTTATATACTGTATGTTTATTTGTATACAATGTAAAAAGGTTATCATGATCTGACTATATTGGTTATTTGGTATTATTTGATAGCACAGCAATGACAAATGGTTTTTGTTTTTAGGGTTTGATCCGCCACTTTAGGCCAGAGCTTGAAGAACGCATGAAGAAGTTCCATGAAAAAGAAGCAGTCACCGCTTGTAATTAATATATATTACACTTATCTAAGTGAGCAGGACTCATATTGTAAATTTGTTTATCATTCGTTATTCTTAAAGAGCTCTTTAAGTAAAACCCCTTCACACTTTTGTTTATCATTCGTTATTCTTAAAGAGCTCTTTAAGTAAAACCCCTTCACACTTTTGAGGTGTACAAAAGAATTTACACCAAAGAGGGATAGGAATATAGCCATCATAGTTTGTGTGTTTCTTTTACTGGTAACTATTTCCTATCCTTCTTTCATGTATTTTCTTTTTCTTAAGGTAATAGTGTAATTAATTTCACAATGGTGATACACATTCTTAACCACATAAGTAATATCGAAAGTATTATAATTGGCATAGGAATCATAGTTTGACTCAAATGTAGGTAGCAAAATTGGTTTTGAATTTTATTACCAATAAAGCCTAATACCAATACAAATGTTATGTTGTTGACGAATAACATTACTCTTCATCAATATTTGAAAATAATTTTCATATTATCATGATGATATAATATCCTATATTTTCTAATTATGTACTACACTATTTTTAAAAGTTTGATTGGATTGTGTCCAGTTTTGTTTGAATACAGAACATTACTAGCTACTTTTTTTTTGTACATCATGCATATTATGATAGAATTATCTTAGCTACAGAATGTAGTTATACAATTATATTATTACATTGATATTTTCGTATTTATCTCAAAATGCATCCATTTAAAACAAACTGCATTCATTCTGTATTAAGTTTCTCCACATATTTTGACTCATTATGATGACAGAAAATTTCCAACAAATAAACACATTGTAAGGTAGAAAGTGATATTGTGGTTCAATATGCCTTCCAATGTTTCCCTAAGTTGCGGGCATTTCAACAACTTGAGGCCACTAATAACAAATTTTAATTATATTCATATTTTGCACTAGTTGCATGTAATGTTTAATTAAAACATCTTTTTTTTGTGTGTGTGTAAATAATAAATTATTTTAATGTTTGTAATATGTTGAATAAATTCATGTTGTACAAATTCGTGTGGTTTGTTTTTTATTCCTCACAAAATATGTAAAGGCTCTGCTGGAATTTTACAATCGTTTCACCAAATAAAGGAACACGTGAAAAATAAAATATGTAAAGTAACCACCAAAACACCCAACCAGGGTTTTAACTGACAAACTTGACTTTAGTTCATGTGTCCAATGATTCGGGTCTCGGTGTTATCGAAGCTATTCGTTGATTTGCCAACTTTTTAAATAACTCTTTTAATTTGTTATATAAGTAGACTATTTGGTAGGTTAAACAAAGAAACCCAAAATCATTTTTTTAGCTCTGTATGATTAAAAAAAAAATTATAACCTACATAAAAGGTTACAAAAGTTGATGCACATACATTAATTACTTTGTTTAGGCTTATTTAGATAGGTAGCACCTATATCGGAATAGTGAAAACTAACAATTACAAACCTATTTTTTCATTAAATAAATGTTGCAAAATAAACACCTCAACAAAATATTTCTTAACTGATTGGTTAGATAAAATAAAATAATTTGATTACGTTGGGATTTGAAATAATTTCCATTTTATCAAGCAGGTGTGCTAACGACTGAGCTCACCCAGTCTATAATATTTGGTAGTGGAATAGTCAAACTGGGAAACTGTTTTAAAGTATACACTATTTCCAACATAATGAATTTGGTTGTGAATATACTGAATTTTTAATGACTTGACGGAGCCAAACAAACTTCTCTAGTCAAAAACAGAATCCTGGAAGATAAGTTATTCTCCACTTCACAAGTAGAGTGCCTCATTGGTACTCTACAATTAGACTGTCTCATTGGTACAAACAACACAAATTTAGAAGAAGTAAAACATGCTGTAAACAACCATTTTGATTCAAGGTACTCATGTTTGGTATTCAGCAGGAGTTTCTCACACTTGCAATATCTCGCCCGAGCTTATATTAATGGTGTACATTTTAAAATAACTTTTCACTCTTTCTTAATAGTTTAGGAAAATTACACTCATAGAATAGCTGTGGCAATAATAATTAGAGATATTTGCGACACTAGTTACCTCTACTCTATTCGAAGTGGTATTTGAAAATCGTATTCTTAGATGTCTCATCAACACTTGAAGTTCAGTTGAATAAAATTGGTCAATCGGTCATATATTATGTGTTGAACCAAAGGGATTTACATTATGATTTGGTTTTGATGTATGATTTACTTAAAGAACTAGCGAATCTTTCAAAAGAATTGCATGATACTCTGACAAGGGCTGGTCAACTAAATAAACCGTACAGTAGGAATTATTGAACCATTGAAATCCAGATCGTGGGAAAGAGTAAACTAATATATAAAAGCAACTAAAGGTGTGAAATTCCATCGCGAGGATATTATTGACAAGCTACGGAACAGCAATCAATACATAAGTTGCAGTTCATGACCAGCATTATGTGCAATTTAATAGCTGGATGTTTCACAACCAATTCAATCCTTTGAATGAAAGACCGTGACGTTTGTCAATAAGAATATTCCAAACTTATGAAGGATTTTAAATTACTGAGCTCAAACTTGTGACCAAATACAATGTAAATGCCATAATGGCGAGGATTACATAAACACAAATTGCAGCCGCTTCAGAATAGAACTAAAAAGAAAGGTTTTGAATAGATTTATGGATTACGTAGATTGTGGAAGAAAACGTATTCCAAAGTTTCAAACCACTGGCAGGCTGCTTAAAATCATTTTCTTGAATTTTGCTAAGTGGGAACGTGGTTTAACCGTAATTAACTTAACAATTTTCTTATTTACTCTGTTCTCTGTTTATCAATAATGTTGTGTCTGTAATGTTCGTCAAACTAAGTGATACACATTTGAAGCAATAGGACATTTAAAGCTAGGTTTTATTATCGGCCAACTGTGCATTTACCGGTAGCCCGAACGGGTTAGCGGCTCTAAAACAGACTCAAAGTAATACCTACCATCCTTTCGTTATTTTAAATTCTTTAACACGAGATAGCCCGCATCAATAGATACTTGGACTATATGTTGAGCTAAAATGGTTTGGCGGTAATAATGTTGCGCGTCTGAGCTACAGTTTGTGGAAAGATTAGCCAGTATTAATGTACCGTGCTAATCGTACAGACTTTCCGCGGACCAGCCTCGGTGGCGTAGTTAGCTAACGCGCTATTCGTGTAGAGCTCGACTGCCGAGGACGGGGAGATCGAGGTTCGAATCTTGGTCAGGTGAACTGGGGGTGGTTTTTCCTAAATGGTTTTCCATTCTCCCTACGCAAATGCGGGTTCACTTCCTTTTTATTCAACCTTCCCAATTTCTAACCCATTAGCGTAATTAGTACTTAAGCGTATAACCCGAACGGGTAGTAAGACGCGGTGCTAAATTATTATTATTATTATTACTTTCCGCGGAGGCTCTGTCCATGTCCCTGTGAGATGAGATGATGGTGATAGTGAGTATGAGGGTGTGGAACCAGTGGAAACACAACTTAAACCTAGATAACCAGACCCTGGTGATCGTTGGGGTAGTTACCCCTCTGATAAAAATACCCAAGGCACCGGCCGGGAATCGAACCTGGGACCCCTAGATCCGTAGCCAGGTACACCGATCACTAAACCATGGGGTCAGTGGTTCGGTGGTGAAGGGTGGTCATAGTTTGATTCCCAGACGTGTGTACTAGGGTGGTTTTTCCTAAATCTTTCTCTCCCTCAATTATTCAATTTGAATAGCCTGAAAAGTAGTATGACGTGGCGCAAAAAAAACAACCCAATAAACAGGTGAATATCAGTTGATATAGTAATTACATCGAACCCCTAATTGCTCGTATTCCGACTTCCTTAGTCCCCCGCGGGGGTATCTCAGAGTTGGTTAGTCACCATTTCACCCCCTAACGCACGAGTCGTGTCTGCAAGGTGCCGGTTGTTATCATGTCCACGTGGCCGTATCGATCCTGAGGGAGTCATCATCGTCAGGGCGCATGCCCCGTAGTGTCCGGCAAGTGGTGTGGTCAGGAGAGGTTCAGTCGATACCGGCGCCGTCAGCATGGTGGAGGGTCTACTCAGGGGTGGGATGAAGACAACGGCCACTAGCAGGTGATCTCATTACTGTACACTCTGGTTGCATCAGGTATAGACTCCGTGGTCTTGTGTGCATGGAATCGCTGGTTTGTTCCTACCGACATTCTGATCGTCTCGATAGTTAGTTATACATCACCCATCTCGCTGCTTGAATACACCCGATAACAGTTTCATACCAAAATATTGACGTCGCATTATGATAGACCCATTTCGGTGGCCGCACGCTCTAAGGCGTCAATCTCTCAATAGAGTAGACGACCTATGACGGGGATATCGGGGTTCGAATCCTGGTTGAGTGTACTGAGGGTGTTTTTTCCTAAAAAAACATCTATTTGTTATCACCATGTTTTACTACCTTTCCAGGTTATACGCATTTATGATAATTACTCTAATGGGGGTAGGGATGAGGAAGGAACCATTTTAGAGATAATGTACCCTCATTTGCGTGGAAGGGAGTGTAAAAATATTTAGGGAAACCCACCCTCAGTAGACCCGACAGGAATTCTAACCCTAATCTCTCTATCTTCAGCAGGCCAGTCTAACACAAGAGTGACGCTTTAGACCATTCGACCCCTGAAGCGGGCTTTTTCTAGATGGTTTTCCCATCTCCTTCCACGCAAGTGAGGGCAGGGCCATGGAGAGAAATCACGGGCCCCAGGGATAGATTCAAATCATACTTTAAAACACTTTTAAAAAATATGAGTTACAAAGACGTAATAAAAACATGTACTCACAATACAAAGGACAAAATATATCAATAAGCATAATTATTATAAAACGAGCGACTTTGACTTTTCACTTGAAAATAAAAACATTTTTAAAAATGAAAAATCCAACTAGATGAGACCTGACCTATTTCATAAGAACAATGTACTACTTTAGAATTGATAAACTTAAGGTTAAAATAACTAAAAAAAGTATATATTTAGTTTAACTATAAAAGCATGATATAATAAAGTTTAATTACATTCAAAAGCATAATATTTAATATTTAAAGTATAATAAAGCATTGCATTTAAAGTAATTATTGCCAGATGTTCTTAAAAATCTATCATTTTACATACATAAATTAAAAAATAGCTTTTCTGGCCATTAGTAGACTAGTAGTTGCTTCCGAGCCCGTGAGCGACACCCGTGCACTGTGATAACGTCACCATAGTCACCATCGCCACCATCGATCACCGAATAATTCAGACAAAAATAAACATTTGCGGATCGCACAGTAACCAACGCTAAAGTATAACTTTAGCTGTTTGTTGACTTAAAAAATGTAGATATTCGTATTCTCTAAAACCAATAGCATTTCTAAGGTCTTGAAAATTAATAAATTTTGTATTTGAGTAAAAATTAAGTAAACAATAGTAGCTGCCAGGCCGGNCCCCCCCCTCTCGTTGGGCCTGAGTGAGGGTACACTTTCTCTAAATTCAATCTTCTTCATTCCTATATACTTATAAGTCGAACGGGTAGTGAAACGTGGTGCTAAAAATATAAGGTTATTCTAGCGGTGATTAATATGTTAAAATATGTTTCCCGGAATAATCTACAACTGGGGAAAAATATACTTAGTGTCGTATTTTAGCTGTTCCCTGTGATATCTATATATTTGGATTTTTTTTTTAAGGTTTGAGTGGAAGAGAACCGAATTAAGATAAGGATTTTTTTTAGATTTTTATGCCAAAAATAATTTTTCAGCCAAATCAAATCAAATATTGCTTTAGAAGAGACTATTTTTTACTATTTATCGAGTAGATAGCTTAATTTTACCATGACTTTTTCTCTTAATTTTAAAAGTTTTAGGTCAAATGCCACTATGTACAAGACAAATTAAACCGTTCGATTCATCATGTGTAGAAAATTAAGCTATATATATATATATATATATATCTATTAAAGCCAGCCATTTTTTGGAGGAAGGGGGAGAGGCTAAAAGCTCCCTACTCCCCCTTTAACAGTTACATTTTGAGGTCATTTTAGAAAATATGTTTAGTGCCACCCTTAAATTAGAACGTAATACCAAATCATCTCAAAATATATATGTTGTAGTTTATAATACCTAAGTCACATTTTGGAATGTTTTAAATAAACTATATTGCTTTAAAATTTAAATAGCTGTATCATTAACTACCACCCAGAAAGACCAAACGTGTAAAGAACTAACATTTGAAACTTATTAATTTTATCATTTTATGATCTTATAGAGTTGCATAACTTGGTAAAAGGGTTACTGGAGATTTCTATTCCAACGTTTAAAAATATGAGATACCAAAGATAATAGCATGCTTTGCAGCAATTAAAATATCTAATAAAACACTATTTCCGCATTAAAACCCGTATTAAAACACAGATAAACTTTCAAGCTAGGCTTAATTTCCTGAAACGCAGCAAAGCCACCATATTTATAATTTATATAATTCTAGGAAACATAATCTAGTTATATGAAGGTTGCAGACCAAGTAATTGTTTAGTATCCACGTTGGGAGGGTGACTGCTATCAGAAGGTTCTTCATTGCAAACATTGTCTGAAAGTATTATTAGAATCAATTAGTAACACTTTTTATTAATAATATGATAGTATTACTAATAAAATAATAATTATTTACGAACAGGCTGACCTTAGTGACTTTCATCTAATGTTGGCAAATAACCTTCTGATAGCTGTCACCTATTCTCCCACCGTAGATGATCTATAAATACATGTGTTAGAGAGTTGCTCAAAAACATTCTAAAGTAAGGAAAGGTAATATTAAATGTTTAACTGACTTTTCTGGTAGTTCAAAGCCATTTTACATTATATAAACCTACTTCACGACCTTGAAGTAAGTATACCCCTTAATAGTATGAGATGCAACTCCCAACACACACATGAATGAAATGTTGCTGCCTAAATCACGTTACGGCGCGGGACTTTAGATAGTTCACACTATTATTACGGACCTATTGGCAATCGAAAATTACTCATCTCGCAAATAAGTTTTGTGAAAAATTTGATGGAACGTAATATAATTTGCCTAATTATCGCCGTTTATTTGATATTTTATATTCAAATATTTGTTATCATATTGTAACCTGCATACATATTGTAGTGAAATTACTCTTAGATTATAGTGCTATGTGTAGTCTTGATTAGAACTTTTATTTGCCTTATCCTCTGTATATCTATCCAGTTGCAATTTTATCTTACACCTCAACGATTCGGCAGATTTCTCCCCCAACATTTCCTGTTTATAGATGTTTCAATCACAGAATACGCCCTATAAATATTGACATTTTTCATTAAAATCACGTTGTTTTTGAAACGTTATCACAAACTTTAAAATATTATTCAACGTGTAACGTGTTGTGTTTATAGTTTGACGCACATTTTATTACATAATTATAGTTTTGTTATATATTACTAATAGCTACGTAAATTTTTGAGCTTTTAACATTTCATATTGATATATTTTAAAAATATTTTGGATATACTTATCGACTGGAATGGTGACCTAGGGAATGATACAAAATAATACATTAATATGTTATTGGTCAGCCAGGTGTACACCAAGCGTTGTTGTAGTATATTTTTTTTCATCATAAATACCACGAATTGGTCATGTTGGATGTCAAGTACAATTTTCGTAAAAAGAACCCTATATCAAATAAAAACTTTTTTGCGATCAACATTCATAGCATTTAAAAAATATTATTATTATTATTATTTTATAGGTATTGATACTATCTATCAAAAGTGACAGCTGAAGACCTCATATCTTGATGTATGAATACGTGAAAGTAGATTCTAGTAGCTTTTGTAGCGCTCAAAAAAGGTTCTTCATGTGAAACTTTGACTCTACAATGAAGTGTTGGGGGAGGGGAAGGTGGATTTTCCTCACCACCCCTAGGGATGTGTTGAGACAGAAGTGTGGATAAATACCAGTTCAGAGAGTCGAACTCAGGAGTTGGAGGTGCAATATGTGCCTGATGAAGAAAAGATTGTCTTGAAAGTGAAGGTTCTGGGGCAGGGAGGAATATTCTTGGATTTGGTTGATGTAGAGAAGGGATGAGATTCAATGCTCAAAAGCTAACAAGGATTGTCATAAGCCCACAGAACGATCGATCGATAGTATAATCCCTTATACTTGTGTAAAAACTCCTACAAAGCAATACAACTCATAGACAGGGTGTTCGGAAACTCATAGCCCAAACTGCACATATTGCTTGTTTGAACCAAAAGTAATATAAACTCCCTATACACTTACATCCGGAAAACTATGCTCATAGCATTAAATTGTTTTCAAAGTTTCGGTGTACAGCGGGGCCGGTTAATGCAACACATGAATATGATATATTCCCAGGCGTATTGTGCGACGCAGTTAGATAAGGATCGCGCAGAATATATTGACACTAATGTGGACCATATGGCTGTTCGGATGATAGACTAAACGTTATTAGAAGATAGTTGGTTGAACCTACACAGATTATTCTGTTTGGACAAATTAAGTTATCCTTTTACTAAATTATTTACATCCATTACTGTTTCCAGCCTATGGGCTGGGTCAGTTTTTTATTCAACCCATATATTTTCCATTACCGGTTTGCTAGGCCTGTCGTAGCTTCATATACCTTACAATATAACTTAAGACTAGGACAGGCACAACATCCAGACCCCGACTAACAATTCATCTCTGTGAAAGGGAAAACCCACCTTTCACCAATAATAAATTTTTCAGCAATGCTGGGAATCGAACCTGGGACCCTTAGCACATTCGACAGACACGCTACCGACTGAGCTAAGGTGTCGGATTTTACTAAATTATTATTTTAGAATATTAATTTTTACTAACATTTGGTGTCTAAACCTACACATTTCAAAACACAATATGGATATTTAAAATACATTATGTACAGTATCTTAGATAATACAAATAATAAGTAAGTTATATCTCTTTCTGTAACCGGCCCCCTGGTGTCAGAAAATAATAATTATTTCTGATTAGGTTTACATTAGTTACTTTCAACCAATGTTTGTAACAAATAGCTGTCACAACCTCTCCTACTGTAGATGAGTTATTAGTTATATAATAACCTCGCACGCAGATTTAGGTTCTGTCACACTCCAGTTTCTTGTTTTCTCTCTGTGCAAATTATGATACACAGACAAGTATACTTTGCTGCCAGTGTGGTGACTAGACGCGGCTTATCCAAACGACCATAATCATTTGATAAAAGGGAACCCCATCTGGCAGAGAACTAAACCCCAGAAACTCTTAAATCAATAGGTAAAGCCGATTAAACCAAGGTGTTAGCTAATAGCTAGAACCATATTGGTCAGTTAGAAAAGTTCCTGAATATACTTTCACGTGTTCATACGTCAAGTTATGTGATCTGAAGCTGTCACTTTTGAAAGATATTATCAATACCTATTAAATGAAACTAATAAAAAAATTCTATTGCTGACCGCTAATAAATATGTTTATATTTTCTAAAATGACGTACCTATGAACATTTGACTTTTCCGGTACATGACCTTAAAATTCGCCTGTTATTTGTTTCCCACAGTTTAAATCCCTGAAAGTCATGGACAAAGGTAGGCCTACTTCAATATAATTCTGGAAGGAAGGGTCATTAAGAAACTACAAACATTCTTTTTGCTGACAGTACTGATAAACTTTCATTGTTTTATTAATGTTATTTTATAGTTGTTAATTTCTATCAAAGGTGACAGTTGCAGCTAGCATGAATTGACGCATGAATATTTGAAAGTTGAGCTAACTCTTAGAGACTGTCCTTCCTACTGGAATATTACTTTTCTTGATAGGAGGCCAATCTCATAAAAATATGTTTCCTCAGATAATTGGTACACCATGAAAACCCCTCGCGTTTCTGTGAATGAGGACTTACAATAATTCAAGGTACCATAAACTCTTATTTTAATAGGAAGCCCACTTTAAACCACTAACATTAATTGAAAGTCACTAAAATTTGACATTCTAGAAAATATATCTTATTTAATTTATTAACTATACGGTTTATATAAAATATTATCAAAAGCTTCCAATAATACTTTCTTATGAATTACTGTATAATTTAACTTTACATCATTAAAGTGCGGCAGAAGGGAGCGCAAGTATTTTTACAATTTTTATAGAATAGATATTTTTTGGCAAAAACAAATCAAATATTTCTCCAGTAGCAACATAGAGTTTAGTTTTCTGCACATGCTAATATCAACAGATCTTGAATATCTGTCAAGGGTATCCTGGAATTTTGTCAAAACTTTTTAAATAAAGAGAAAATATTTTGACCAAATTCCAGGACACCCTTGACAGATATTCAAGATCTGTTGATATTAGCATGTGCAGAAAACTTAACTCTATGTTGTTACTGGAGAAATATTTTATCTCTTTTGGCCAAAAAACATGTAATGTTATAAAAACTGTAAAATTACTCGCGGTCCCTTCTGCCGCACCTTAATTAAACTGATTAAGAATCTAAATAATTATTGTAATATTTTTTTCCACCGTCATTGTGTCAATATGAATCTCAAGTTTAAAAATAACGGGATTCCTATGAAAAATCAGCCTTAATATTGGCGACACGGGGTGGTATCGTTTTGTCCGCGCCACGTGTCCTTGGGGCGAGTTGTAAGAGTGCAAGTAGTCTAATGGCGCAGGCTTATCTCTCGTGCACGTATCGATCCGCCGTAGTGAGTCACTGTTGCCAGGATACCGGCAGGAAAAGGGGGGAGAAGCGAACGTACGGAACTTGGGGGAGGAGGGTTTAGGAACCGGGAGTCAAATAAACACCACCAAGTTTGTAAAAAATAAAAATAAAAATAGATTCTGCTGACGATGACGTTGAAAAGCCTACATCACTGGCGTCGTTAGCTGGTGTTCAGGGGGGACACCCCCCTCCCCCAATAATCTATTCAAATGGGACATTCTTATAAGCTTAAAAGAAACATAAAATTGTTTTATTCAGAATTAAAAATCCATGTCTGGACCAATGCATAGATGATTAATGTTTTATTTTTTTTCTAGATAACTTTTAGAATTAATTTCTTTACATACTCGCTTCGGCGACCCCTTGGTCTAACGCGCTACTCTTCCAGTATACTAGACTGCTGATGACGTGAAGATCTAGGTTCGAATCTCGGTCGGTTGTACTGAGGGTGGTTTTTCCAAATTGGTTTTACACTCTCACTCCACACAAATTCGGGTACACTTCCTATGAATATAACCTTCCTGATCCTTAAAACCATTAGCATAATTATTACATAAGCGTATAATCCGAACGGGTAGTAAGATGCGGTGCTTAAAACCCATAATAATAGATAATAATGGAGAAATGCATGCTAACAGTCAAAGGTGAAGTTTTTGCTAAATGTTTCGTAGTTTGAAGATGGTGGTTAGAAGATCAAGCCTTCTAAATAACGTCTCATTGGACTATGACGTCTTACGTACCCTCACTTTAATAATGAAACTTAGTTTTGCACCGTGGAGTGTTTCATATTTTCCAGTAGCCATGATGAAACTATGACACGTATAAAACTTTTCAGTGTTTCAGATTTCAAAGATGGCCGTCAGTAGGTCGAGCCAAGCATGGCCTGTGTGCCTCTGCGCCACGGCTGTGAGGATCATTGGACCTGGAACCGCAGGGACCGCAGCCACGAGGTTAGTTTACTCTGAAAGTTAACAGACTTACTTTGCTTACTTCCATTATGGTGTAGCTTACAAGATACGGCTATAGTGTAGTTTATTTAAAATATACGTCTAGCCTTCAGACTAAACGGAGAGTACTTCACAGACCTAACTCTAACCAAGAAGATCATACTCTTGGTTCCTGTGCTCAGATGAAGGTGCCTAGCGTCTGTCGTTGAATACACCAATGGGTGTCACTCAGCCCTCAACTATCTAAACACACTACCAGTGACGTAAGAGGGACTGTTTGTGGATTGGTAGCACCACGACCAGTCTAATTTGCTGTTCAGTATAAAACAATAGACCACCGCCAAACCTAGTTCAGATCTATGCATCTTTTACCTATATTCAACCGCAGGAATTAGGGATGGGCTGTTACAGCTGTGCCATAACTGTTACCAGTACCCCTCCTACCAT
Source organism: Timema bartmani (assembly GCA_902151455.1). Taxonomy (NCBI): domain Eukaryota; kingdom Metazoa; phylum Arthropoda; class Insecta; order Phasmatodea; family Timematidae; genus Timema; species Timema bartmani. Next base: position 150,382 of record CABFWB010000424.1, on the reverse strand, counting down.
CCACCACAACCTGACAACTCTAGAGTCATCCTAGATCGTCAGTGTACTTCAACTGGCTGAACGATTGCAACTCTCTCTCGAGAAAATTCGACCTGTCCGTAGATATGGTAGTGCCAGTGTTTTATGACTGGCACAAGGAACGGTCCAACCAGCTTCCCAATGTGTATCGCCATCTTAGGATTCGCGTTCTCCTTCAGTCCACCAACCAATAAGACCAAGGGTCTTGTTGTCCCCAACAGAGGCTAGTACTGTTAAACAATAGTTCTCACAGACGATGATTGGCTGCAGTCGGAGATAGGTATAGGCTACATAAATTCATGCCTTTAGTGCTACTTATTTTATCGTCGCGTCTTACTACCCGTTCGGGTTATATGCCTATGTACTTACTACGCTAATGTGTTAGGGATTAAGAAGGTTTAATTTAAAGGAAGTGCATTCGCATTTGCGTGAAGGTAGAGTGAAAACCACCCTCAATTAACCCGACCGGGATCGAACCCCGGACTCCACATCTTTAGAAGTTTAGTCTAACACGAGAGTAACACGTTAGACCATGCGGCAGGCACGTATCTAGAGGGGAGGGGGGGCTCTTGTGAAGCTGCAACCCCCCACCTAAAATCTAAACAAAAATTAAAAATATTATAAAAAGATTAAAAATTATCTTGTCTTGTATTAATAAACTCCTAATTAAAAAACACAGTAGTAATTAATTTCAGTTTCACTTTCTTAACCGGACTAAACATCGTGAATAATAAGATGTAATATACTCATGAATTCCTCCACACACGGAGATAAAAATATGTCAAAGTTTCTTTAAAAAAATATATTATAGTCGACCCATGCTCGCATTCACTAATAATTAATATACTTATTATGACTTTGAATGTATTTCTTTTTTAGTTTTATAAAAATATATGTTAAATTAGTATATTTTCTATTAAAAGTTATAAAAATTATATCTATTACTAGTGAATGCAAGAATGGGTCTATTTCAATATATTTTTGTATGAAATTTTGATATATTTTTCTTTCTATGCAGGTCAGATTCGTCTACTCGCAATTCCCATTTCTCCCAGCCCAACCCACTCTGTTTAGTCTTGAGATGACAGTCACTGTAGCAATATTTGAACAATTAGCCCCCACCCCCCGAAAGAAAATTCTGGATACGTGCCTGCCATATGGTCACCTTATTAAATACTCAGGTTACAGTCACCTTATTTGACTAGAGCAGTGGATACAATACAAGTTGAAATGAATAACACAAAGTTGAGGGCATTACAGCAGTACTATTATTGCATTTAAAACATAGGCGCCAGGACGGAGGGTAGGGGGTTATGGGGCAATTGACCCCCCTGGTCAAAGTCAGGGGGCCAAATTATTCTTGTTCTCTAATTTTATAATCTTCCTGAAAAGTAAGTAATGATTTTTACAAATGAACGTGTCATGCCACTGGCAATATAGTTTTGCTGGTTCATATAATAGATTTTTAATATAAAGCAGCCAATAGATCATCAAAGTTACAGTGCATTCAATATTATATTCTGTTTCATAGGTTATTCATGGTAAATATATACAATATGTGACCCAAAAAATACATAATTTTGATTTGGGTGCAGGCCCGTATTCAGAATTTTCTTCCGGGGGAGGATGGGGGGGCTCATTCTTCAAATATTGCTCGACGACGACGGTCATTTCAAGGCTAAACAGCGTGGGGAGGGGGGCGGACGAATCTGACCTGCGCGGAGAGAAAAATATATCAACATTTCGTACAGAAACATATTGAAGTAGACCCATTCTTGCATTCACTAATAATTCATATACTTTTTATGACTTTCAATAGAAAATATACTAATTTTACATACATTTTTATAAAAACTAATACATTTTCTATTAAAAGTCAAGTGGAATAAATGTACTCTCCTGGAACTAAAAAATGTGGTTTACAAAGAGTTTAACCGTCAATTTGCATTCAAGATTATTTTATAATTTTTAAACTTTTTGTAATAATTTATAATTTTTGATTAGATTTCTGGGGCTGGGGGGCTTTAGCCCCACAAGTCCTCCCTCCTGGATACGTGCCTGTTTGGGCGGGTGTCTAGAGATTCTTGTTTTAGCCCCCCTAAGCCCAAAACGTTCGGACGCTTCTGATTTAAAATGACGACACTGAATTGTTTTACAGGTCCGACTGTATGGCCCCGGTCTTCGCGTGGCCTACTTTCACCCCAACTGGAGTTCCGGCACTGCCGGGGTGCGCGGCACGAGAGTACTCAACAACGGCCGCTACTACTGGGAAGTGTGCGTCTCTCAGCGAGTGTTTGGCACCAGCATGATGTTTGGTGTGGGCACACGCCGTGCGAGGTTGCATGTTGATGCTTTCATGAACTTATTAGGTGAGACATGCTCGTCATATTATCATGATAACACCTAATTCCATCCCCGGCTTCCTAAAATAAAGTTACATTTTTTAGGGGACTTTCTAATCGTATTCTCATTTTTTTTTAATATACAAGGGGACCTATCTTTGGTGCTAGAGATATAAACAAAGTGACTACTATATTTATACAGTGTGTTCAGAAACTCAAAGCCCAAACTGCACATATAGCTTGCTTGAACCAAAAGTAATAACAAATCCTTATACACTTACATCTGGAAAACTATGCTAATACCACTAAAGTGTGTTCAAAGTTTATGCATACAGCGCCGGGAGAGCAAAGCTGTGCAAGTATAGGTGTACAACAGGTTGCATAGGAGTTAGACGTACGGCACTGCACACCAGTCCATCTAAAAATGTAAATACGTTCAGAGGGTCATCATTAACGTTCCTATATCACAGAAAGTGCTTGCCATTATTACATGTGCAGTGCTGCGCGCCTAACTCCTATGCAACCTGTTGTACACCTATACTTGCGCATCTTTGCTCTCCCGGCGCTGTATGCATAAACTTTGAACACACTTTAGTGGTATTAGCATAGTTTTCCAGATGTAAGTGTATAAGGATTTGTTATTACTTTTGGTTCAAGCAAGCTATATGTGCAGTTTGGGCTTTGAGTTCCCGAACACAGTGTGTATCTTACAGCATATATGAATACCATATTTATATATCTCACAACATAATAAGCTGGGCAGGATACACTGATAAAATATACCTATTTTAATAATAACGGGCAGGTTATGTAGAAATATATCTTTTCAGATAAGCATTCCTATTACTAACACAATCAAAATCTATTTCCAAAAAAAGTATTTATCTGACATTAAAAACTTTTTTCTAACATTTCTTAAAAAAACTTTCTTTGAGCCATTTTTCTGTAAATTCACGGATAGAGTTCTTGAGTGATGTTTCAGATTATGTACAAGATCTAAGAAAGATTTCAGACATATTTTGGCAAAATAAGTATGTTATGTTGGTTTGCTACTTTAAAGTTAAAGACATAATGTATTATTTTAAGGAACTTAAAATTGTTTAGTTTTGTCAGTCACAGGGTTTTTGCACCAAGTCACAGAATTATACAATTATTATACATTAGCAAGACCAAGTTCCAACCAAGATTTTTTTTTCCCACTAGGTGAGGACGAGCAGGGGTGGGGATTATCCCATAAAGGGCTACTTTGGCACGGGGGGAGGTGGACTCACTATACCAAACCCTTCAGAGAAAACGTCGCCACAACCGTTGGCGTCCTCTTTGATGGCATCGCAGGTACTATTACCTACTATAAAGATGGTATAAACTTGGGGGTGGCGTTCAAAGGGTTGCATGAAGTGCGTGAACCACTGTATCCTATAGTGTGCTCCACAGCAGCTAAAACCGAGATGACGTTAGCTGTGATGAAACGAGACTTTGTGAACCTTCAGGACAGATGTCGTGCAGTTATACTGAAAAGAGTGAGATCGCCAAATCAGTTAGACAGACTTCGATTACCAGCACGAATCAAGGCATACCTTGGGGAACCAATGTCTGAAACTGTTCAGCCGTTTCAGCCTGTCAACAAATACGTCCTTAATTCCATGTGATGTGACAGCTATTCATAGTAATTAAGTACACTAATGTTATTGTGAGAAATTTATTTAGTCTGTGATCATATAGCATTCCATAAATTTGTTAGGAAATATTAATTTGTCATGGAATGAACAAGTAATATTTGCAACAAGGACAGTACATCTTGTCATTACTCTTTTTTATATATTTATTTAAAAATAGCAAGTTGTGTTATTAATTTATTTTTTATATTTATCAAGAAGTATGTTAGGGCCAAAATATATAGATCCTAGCAAATGTTCTATGAAGAAAACTAAAAAATTAATTCAAACATTTTTATCAATCTTACAAGTTGCCTCATAATAATGTTACCCACTTCATGAATAGTAACTTAAATAAATAATCAAAATAAAATTAGATATGACACACCTTAGTATAATTTAGTTAGTTAATTTTTTATTTATTTTTAAATAACTTGAGTGTTAAAAAAATTAAAACATTGACTTTATAAGTTTTGCTTCAGTACAGTTAAGAATGTAGTAAATATAATTCAGATACAATGTCTGGTTTGAGTTCGGTCATCTTTCTAACTACACGCTAGATGGTATACCAAATTTGACTTAACTTCTTGAAACAAAACAAATGCTGTGTGATAAATTGGAAAAACACCTGAAAAATAAGCAAATAAGAAATTTACAGTAAAAATAAATAGGTGTGTAAAGTAGGCATACTAAAAAACATTGTCATGTTTAAATTAAATTTGTGCAATATTGAAACATTGATGATTACTTAAGGTATTCCTAAATAACACAATAACATATTTAGTAAACTAAAAAAAAAGATTAGTTAGATTAAAATTATTTAAATCTATTCTTGACTAAGTCCTTTCTTCAAAGAACATTCTAGTTGCCATATTTCTGAAATGAACCAATCAAACTTGTGGCAAGCTACAGTAGATCAGTGTAACATTATGTGTTTTTTGACATTGTTATTTGTTCAACGTTGTTCTAGTCAAGGTCTAGTTGTTTCACGGTATCGAGTATCCCGTGGATATCTTCACCCGTGCCATATTAAATGAAATAAATATGTACAGTTTGTTGTGTATCAAACATGTGTATAGATTTGAAATGTACTGTGTATTATATTATTTATATATTATCATTCATATGAGCAAAAGTGCTGTAGTTAATTTGAGCTGTTTAATAGTCCAACAGTTTAGTGCCACTGATGCAGGTATTATTCTGCGACTGTACAAGTATGTTTCTCTCACTTCAATAATGTATATTATTATTACTATTATTAGTGCGACAAACTTGATAAATAAGCTTAAAGGCACTTCAACACAAAGGTTATTAATATGACATGGTATGCTTATGAATAAATAATACTACATAAATAAAATCATAGTCGCTAGAACTTGAATGAGCGCTTGGTTTGCTGGATGCAAAATTGTCCTCCGTGTGCTTGTCGTAAAGATTAGCTTTACAAAATACCATAATGTTGGTTCACTTGGTAGACACATATTTCACTTACATTGAAAAATAAAATGATGACCAAAAGTGTGTGAAAGGGGGCAATTTTTTTTTTTTATTCTGTGTGTTTAACGTGCACTTTCAAGGTGGAGGATGAATACCCAAATAATTGACAGGCATTTGTATTTCTAAACTCTGATTCCGGAGAGTCAAACTAGGGTTTTTGTCTTCCCTTCAGGAGAGACCACTAAACATGTGATGAGATACATTTCTACAGTTGCAAAAATAATCCCATTATTTGGTGAATGATTGAAAACTATCTGTGAATAGGTAATTCTTTATAGATTTTGATTGATATTTTAAAAAAAGGTATTGTAATGCTTGAATGGATGACTAGTTGAGAAAATGGTATAAAATCAGTTTTCACACCATGTTGGTATGACACTACAGTACCATTCTGAAAGTTCAGAATCTGCCCGCAGAAGCAAACGCAATGATATTGTAATAGTTAATATATTAGTAAGGACTGATCCTCTAGACCAGTGTTTCCTAAAGTGTGGTCCACGGCAGCTTATCAAGTGTTCTGCAGGACCCCAGAGAGTTAGGTAATAAAATGAATTAAAGGATATTGATTACTTATGATACAATTTGAAATGCAAATCTAAATTTTGCACCATTTCTTTCCTTGGTAGACACAAGCCATATAAAAATAATATTTTCCTCATATTTCCAACCCCCTCCACTTCTTCCAGGGCTCCGGTGTCTTTCAGTGCACCTAACCTCCATTTGGTGGTCCTCGATCACGAAAACTTTGAGAAACATTGCTCTAGGATCATGTGTATTAAACAATAAACCAGTGTGTATGAAGCTTAGAGCTATGTAATTAATTACCATAGTATTTGTTGTTGTTTATGTTTGATGTTATCTCGGTCAGTCTTGTGAACTCATTTCATGAGGAGGCCACTATGTGCAATATTATTATAAGAGCTACAGCTTGTGTGATTCGAGCCTGATGAATTTTAAAACAATTTACTACATTTGGATGAATACAAATTGTAATAACATTTAAATACACTATACCAAAGGTTTACAACTAGCACCCCCTGTATGCAGCCTATAATGTCTTTTTTTGCGGCCTGCGAAGTTTCTTGGAAAAATCCATAAAGGCTCCAACTGATGTTAATTCAGTAATAAGCTTAATTGCGCTGTTTTTATAATAACACGTGTAGCTACATTGAATGCTGTTTCCTTCCACCCCTTAGCAGATTATGATGTGTCCCGTCACTAGACTTGTGGCCCTCGGGCACTCTTAAGTTGGAAAGCCCTGCACTATACCATAACACAGGGGTGGGAAACAGTTTGACATTGGAAGGCCACAGGTTCCCCATCCCTGGTATAAAAGTTTTATGTTAACATAGATCTAGGAAATTTAGTAACAAATGTAATATTGGTATTAAAAACTTGGATAGTTTTAAAACTTTTGGCGGACATGTTTAAAATTATTTGATAAATTTCTGTAACAATATTTTTTATCTCTACATATGTCCCTTGAATCCTTTCTAATGGTTTGGTTATTTTTGCTAATTTTTACCTTCTTAAACATTTTAGGATTAATTTACTCGAATTCAAATATAAACATGGGTGTAGGAGCTAGGAAGTTAGGATGAGAGCCAAGGCAAATGCTCACTCACCCCCCATCCCCTAAAAATTGAGTTGGAGACAAATTAAGCATTTTTGGGGTCATCCACCAAATCTTTGTTATGTTTATTTTCTAGAGAATGAAATGGCTTACAATCTTTTATTTTATTATTTATTCATTTGAGGTAATTAATGTGCACTCTGTACCAACTGATAACCTATATCAGCATACACGAATTTCTATGAGCGAGAGCAAAAGGACCTACCAATTTTGCCGATAAAGGTATTTTCACATTCCTTCCAGCATTCATTTACATGCCACAATCGACATGAGAATGATGGCATTTATTCCCCTTTGAAGGAAGTTGTGCTATGGATTTTTATCACTTCAAGAAAAATTAATTGACTTTGACTGGGATTGAACCCACAAACATCAGGTCCTGTGGCAAGCACTTCACCCCAAGACCACCAAGGTCGTCTTACAATAACAAAAAAAGTTTAATTCGTGGTTGAACAGAGGACAAACACACAACTATTTCCTGTTCAACTGAAAGCAGTCTCCCGTAGTGTTGCCAACTTAAACATTCAGTATGCCGCAAGGGCTCATGACCAAGTGTATTGTGGGTAAATAAAGGTTGAGAACGAGTGCACTAGAGCTAACACAGTTATCAGTGTACTCTAAGAGAAGATTGTGACAATTCTTTTTAACAATGAATAACCTCTTAGGGTCAGTTTCACAGTCAGTCTTGGTGCACCTCAAAACCAAATACAAGATACAAAATGGAATGGGCCAGTTTGGCATATGAAACTGGCCTATTCCATTAGAGTTTAGGTAAGTGTTGTCTTGTATTTAGTATCGAGCCACAATTGAGGCACACCAAGTCTGAAGGAGTGAGAGGAGCATTTTAACCCTTAAAACACCTTTCTTCAGTAGTCATAAAAGGGGCTAACTTTATTTATGAGGGCCCAAAAATTCATTTTTATCCTTGTCATCCCATAACCGGAAACGTTCCTATGCCTCTGAATATGAATGATTGTGTTCTGTTCTTAGCCTCTATGTTGTTTTTGTATTAATGTTGCTCATTGGCTTAACCAAAATAAACGACTAGCATTTTTTTTTCAAATTGTTTTTATTTATATATTATTTATATTGCCACAAGATGGCATGACTGTTATTAATGTTAACATTTATTGGGAATTATTTCTTTTGATTATAAAATGTATATAGTATTTGTTCCTCCGAAAAAAGTTTTGTCTTTACAAATTTTCCAATATATGATTAAAACGTCAGTTTACTTAGCCATCAAGGTTAACGGCCTATATTTGATTAGCTGTTGATTCAATGACTAGTGCAGAAGCATGATTTATTAATCAATACTTTGTTTTTTATTGCTATGAGATGAGGTGATTGCATCACAAAAATGTGTGAACATTTTTGATAGTATTTTATAGGGGTCATACATATACTGTTAAAGGAAATAAGGTTAGCCAATCCATTAGTGAATATGTTTGTTTTAAGTTCAAATACATTTTGAAGTAATGTCACAAGAAACAACTTTTTAACTTTCTAGGGTTTTTATCAAAGGTCTACCAAAACAATGTCCCATTGAAAAATCATGGTTTTAGTATTAGTTCAACAAATACTAAAGCAAGAAAATTAGCTGATAGATATTGTAAGTATGTTTATAATATAAAATGGAAAATAAATTCTAAGCTTAAAGAAAACGAACAAACAAATTTTGGGCAAATTGTAATTTGTATAATTACTTGCGCTCCCTTTTGCAGCACCTTAAGGCGGCTGCCTCAGTCAGCGAGAAAGTATCAATCGCTGTCAGGTCACATGGCTTAAAATACAATGGTATGTGCAGTTTTCGGGAACTACATCTCTATTCTAAGTAAGCTTATATTACCCTTTGCCCTTCACCTACAACCACCCTTTTTCATGTTAATAAGAGGGGAAAAACTTATTTCTAGATATAGATAGTTCAATGAAAGTTTTCAAATATCATAAAAATATTCTATTGTAAGCCTATCAAAAATTTAGTGTATTTGTCAGATGAAGGTTAAAGCTAGAGTCCCTTTTTACTAAGCCTAGTCTCATGGCTACACAAATGTTTTTAAAAAGATTGAAACTAAGATAATGTTACAATCTCACACATAGTTTTCTATTAATAAAACTATAGGGTTGTTAAGGAAAAAGAGCCCTGTTGGAATTTTTCGACTATTTTGGTCTGAAACATATTTTGAATTAAATATTGCGTTAGAGCTGAACGTCTGCTGGCAATTTCTTGCTTATTTGTGTTGGCCTCCTTAGAAGGTTGTTTGTCCTCTTAAATCCACTTTCCGTCTCATCTGTATAAGCGTAGGTTTAGTTTATTGACCACAATTCTTCAACTGTCCAATTGTGTCTGTGCTTTCCTTGATAGGTGATAAGCCATCTCTTAAGTCCACCAACCTGTGCTTTGAGTCAATATTTTTGTTGCCTGTCTGCCAATTCCAAGTTCTTGTTCAACAACTTTTTTTTAATACAAAGAAACACATCTATAAAGTTTTTAATTATAAAAGTGATTGAGCCAGTAATAAAGTTGACATGTCGATGTAAATAGCACATTTATAATATGTACCCATTCTTAACTTGAAGAAGACAAAATTTGAGAGAAATACAACTCATCATTTATTTATTTTTGAAACAATGATTTCAATAATATGAGGCATTATAACTTAAACCTTATCATCATGTTGACATATTTATATTAAAGATTAGGTTACACTAATGTGAGTTATCTTTTAAAAATAAATGTTAAAGAAGTATCCACATCAGTGGTTGCATAGTTCCATTAGACTGAATTGGAATGCCAGTGATGTCAGGGTTAGAATCCTGGTTATGTGTACCGAGGTTGGTTTTACCTAAATGACTTCCCACTTTCCCTCCACACAAATACGAGTAAATTCCCACTAAATTCTATCTTTTTTATTTCTTCTACTTCATTAGTGTAAATATGCTGATAGCCCAAACGTGATGCACCAAATAAAGTGATAAAGGAAAAAGCATTTCAAGCTACAGTTAACCAAAATAATATTGCTGTAACTAATGGTATATGTGAATCATAACATTATTTTATTAAAATATAGTTAATTTTTTTATTTTGGTCCACATCTAGAACTTCATCAAATGTTAAAATATGATTTTTAGTGATGTTATAATGTAAAACATTTTGTCTGTAAAAACAAAGTGCCGGTTGATCAAATCTCCCCAAATTAAATGTAGGTATAGTAATTGATTGTATCCAACTGAATAAATAAACTAAGTTCATTTCAACAGTAAAGATCAAGCAGAGAAAGCCTGAAGAATCTGAAGAAATAATTATTTTGGCAATATCAATAATGAAGAATGTTTAAAAACCATACCTTATCATTCATGAATTAATAATTGAAATGCTAAGCCAAATACACCTCATACACTCGTGACATGGCTCATATATAGTTATTTTTATAAACTGCTAATGCATTTTATATAACGTTTAGGCTTAGAGCCTTGCATAAATTTGGTGGTGAAGGTCATTTCCCCATATAAGAATTAAAAGTGTGTCACCTTTAGATTTTACACATTGGTAATTCTTGATTTTTTAATAAAAAATTAATGTACACAATTTAGTGTTTTCAAGGGAAAATTGAATTTAATTACAAATGGGTGTTAACTTACCATACCTGTAAATTTAGTATAGTATAAAACCTTGAAAGAATTGTTTAACAATCTTAATTGTAAAATGAAGCACATAATTATATGAAGAATACATTGTACTTACACCTAATAAAGCATTGGGTAGTAAAATGGAAGTGTTCATAATTACACAGTATTTTTTTTCCAGCCCTTATTATGTAGCAACACTCAGTGTTTTATCTTAGGGTATTTGTTTGCTATCAATATTATTTTTATCAACAAAATATACTAAGTGAACTTGTTTTTTTAAGATAAAATGTGAGATTTCTCTTTTGGTTTTTATTTTATTTATTTGAGGTATTTAATGTGCACTTTCTGAACCGACTGAGTATTTCAGCGTATAAGAATTTCTATGAGCAAGAGCGAACAGCCTACCAATTTTGTTGATAAAGGTATTTTCACATACCTTTTACATGCCACAATTGACATGAGACCGACGGTCTTACTTCCTATACGAAGGAAACTGTGCTATGAATTTTTATCGATTAAGAAAAATCTGTAGACCTTATAATAATAGAGCTATAAGAAAAATTTCACTTTAAAAATTAAAAAAAAAATTAAAAGGATTTTGAATCTAAAATCTGAAAATTTCTTGAATCTCATCTATTTTCACGAATGCTTTTTAAAACTGTACTTAAAAATGTTAAATTGTATCGTAACTAATGTTTCTGTAAGTATTACAAATACTTCAATATGGCAGGTGAACAGTTAAAATCTATTAATTTAAGATATTTTATTTGAAGTGAGATATAAAATAAATCAACTATCCAAATAACTTAAATAAATACCTATCACATATCAAATAATAATAGTATATATAAAAATGTAATGAGTTACCCAATACTTTAAATATTCATTAAGAACAAATACTAAACGTTTCAAGATTATAACATAACTTTCCCGACAATCAGATCAGGAACGGAAAATATTTTTTCCCACAAGAATGTCACACATTCCTAATTTTTATATATAGTATTTTTAGATTATACATTCATTATTGATTCCAGCCTAAATAAAGCCTGGGTCAGTTTTTTTATTCACTTCATATATTTTTCCACTACCGACCTGCTAGGCCTGTTGTGGCTTCATATGCCTTATAATCTATCTTAAGACTATAACAGGCACAACATCCAGTCCCCAGCTTTTAATTTATATATGTGAAAGGGTAAGCCCACATTTCACCTATGATAATCTTTTTGGCCATGCCAGAAATTGAACCCGGGACCCTTAGCTCAATAGACAGACATGCTACTGACTGAGCTAAGGTGTCGTATAGTGAAACACGAATTTAAGAAATAAATATAAGTATGGATGAAAAAAAAAAATATATATATATATATATATTAATGTAGAGAAACAATGGGTGATCGTGGGAGCTTTGATATAGTTGTAGGTTGATCATGGCTCAAAAGGTTGCCAAACCCTGGTCTAAAGCATTACTTAATAGCCGATAAGAGATACTTAAGTTTGGAATTCAGCCAGATCAACTTGAAAGTGATTTTGATGTTATCTCTCCACAATAATGTGGGTGCACTTCTTCTAAATTAAATTCATTCCTAACCTTAGATAGAATAATAGCTCTGTTGTTAAATATGCTCATTAAAAAAATTGTCATTTTATCCAAAAACAGGATCTTACTACTTAATTCATTAAAGGATAGTGTCAATTTTACAGCTTGTAACCAAATATAATCAACCTTTCTCAAGGTTGACTAACCTGCATTGCTATTTTGTTTACTTACTCTTTGGCATTAGGAACTTAAAAGTGAATTGCCTCACAAAAGTACGCCACCTTTGTGTATCTTGAGCTAGTTCTATCCAGTCCATGTCATTACACCCTATCCCTATCTTGAGCTATTTTTATCCAGTCCATGTCATTACACCCTATCCCTATCTTGAGCTAGTTCTATCCAGTCCATGTCATTACACCCTATCCCTATCTTGAGCTAGTTCTACCCAGTCCCCCTCATTACACCCGATCTCTTTCAGGTCCATTCTAATGTTAGCCTTCTATCTGTGCATAGGTCTTCCCATTAAGTTTACCAGTCTGAAAAAGGATCTCCTATTCGCGCTGCATATTCCGCCCATCATAGTCTACGAGACTTTATTATCCTAACAATGTCTTGAGATGATTACAGAGTATATAACTCATCATTATGTAACCTCCCCCCCCCACTCCCCAATAGTGTCATCCCTTTTCTTTCTAGAATGCTCATGGCGCAGATCAGTTAAATTATTCCTGATAAAATCTTGAGGTAGTCCTTCATTTAATTCTTAGAGATAATATATACTTACTTAGTTGTTTAACTTGAAAAAGTCTCAAAATTACAATCACCAATTATACTACTATTATTTTTAATATGTTGAAACATGGGATAAAATTATAAATAACTATTGCCATCAGAAATCAATAGCAAATATTTGAGGGTCGTTCAGAAAGTAATACCCATTTGCGCAGAGTGCCCTCTCATGTCAACAAACGGTACACATTCAAAGTGGCCCAATCTTGGTCACCCTCTGGTTTTGTTCCATGCAAGTTTTGTAGCATTACCGTCAATTTTACCGTTCTTTGTGATTGTTTGTAAAAATTGATATTTCCACCTATTAAGAAGTGCGACCTGTTATTCGATTTTTAATTGTAGAAAATGTTCGACCTAATTACATTCATCATCAAATTACAGCAGTGTATGTTTATGGTGTGTTGGATCTATCATGTGTAAGATGGTGGTGTCGAAAGTTTAATAAGGGGAGGACAAATGTTCATGACAACGAGCATCAGTAAATGTAATGTCAGCATCCTAAATTCTTGACAAAACCGAAGAAATTCAAATAGACACTTTCCACATGGAAAGTCATGAGCATGAGACTGAAAAGATGTATTCTTTGTTGAGTTTGTGCCCAAAGGCACAACTATTGAATGCGGAATAATATTGCGCAACACTACGATGGGCCATCCAAAACTGATGGTGGGGGCCTAGTGTCAAGCAGTGTAACGCTTCTGCACGGTGATGCACACCCCACAAGCTGCTGCCAAGGTGCAGAAATATCTTCAAGATTTTGTCTGGAAAGTTTTGGATTATCTTGCCGCCAAATGATTTTCACTTGTTCACTCAGCCGAAATCATTTTTGGGTGGTACATGATTTGAAAGTGCAGAAGTCAAGGAATGGTTAAATGGAATGGCGGCAGATATCACAAAGGCATACAAAATCTCGTCATACAATATGACAAGTGACTAGATCTTGGTGTGAACTATTTATAAAAGTAACTTAAGGTATTACATTACACATTTTTTTTTGTTTTAATCAATTTTAAAGCCCAAACAGTTATTACTCTCTAGATGACCCTAAATTAGGTATTTTAATTGGTTTGTCTTTATTCTTATTTAAAAGTTTAATTATCATAGCTTGAAAAAAATTACAACATAAGAATAATCATTAGTTAAAAAATGCAAGGACAAAATAATACCATAAATATTTTTTTCTTGGAGCTTGAGATGTATTTTAATTTGTTTTTAGATGGTAAAATAATTATTTTTCTTGATGAAAAATTAGGTTTTATCTATGAATGAACATAAAATACTATGGTGCAGATTTTCCCTCTTTGGCCGCTTGCAAGCTCTGAGTGATATAAAGCTTTGCCAATGATTGAGAACAGAACTGAGAGATATGTTGGCTGTAGGTGTTTATCTGTCCAGACACTATCATGGGATTGAGACGATGCGGAGTCGGGATGGGTCGGAACAACTTGTTTAAGTCTTCTTCTGGAAGTAGGGGTTCATCTTTAGCCTGTCTGGCTGCATTTTCCTGGGTCTGCATCACAAGTAAATGCAAAAAGTAATGAATTTACTCATCTCATGTATATGTTCTTCAGTTTTATGCCATCTTATATTTTAGTATACAGATGAAAATCAAAAATGACCAAAGGTTGTCCAATGTTTAACAACTTTAGGTTCCGATACTTCAGTGCTGCAGGGATTCTAAATAATGTTTTTGAATTATCCATAGACAATAAATAAGTAAATAAATACATTTTCTTAAATATAATTCTAGACATAGCCTGATGGTTTTGGCTTTGTCTAATCTATGATTAAGTGGGCTTACTTTTCCTTCAAACAAGTGATTATATATCAACACTTTTGGTCAGTCTTTTTTTAAAGGCATTAATCCATAACTATAAAACTTATATAGTTACTTACTTTTATTTAAAGAATTATTGAGTTTTTTAACAAATAAATAACTCACCCTTTTTTGAAGATATCGGTGTTTGTCCTGCTGTTGACGAATCACTTGCTGTTGGTATCTATTAAACTTGATAGCTTCCTGGTTGAGCTCATCTACACGGTCCATGAGACACCTTAGTTGGTTTTCTAGCACTGACGCTGTCCCCAGGTCCAGAAATTTAGATCCATCTTCCTCTGGAATCATCTCAGTAAGCTCAGAGAGCAAGATGTTTGTCAACTGGGAGTTCTTTATCACAATTGGCACTTCGATAAACAAGCTTTCATAGCCCACCTGGAAAATCAAATTCCTATAAGCTAAGGATGGGTCCCTCGAAACCTTAAGGATATTTGACGATTCAAGAAAGTCTCTGATTTAAGACTCAAATCATTAAAAACAAAAAAAAACTTTTCAAATTTTTCAAATGAAATTTGTTTTAGAACTCTGATAGGCTACTGCTTATTGGTAGTTCAGAACCAATTATAATTATAGGATGAACTTAACCAGGCCCCAGACCAGTAATTTAACACTAAACTAAATTTATGACTGTTATGACTAATGAATGTATTATAAGAGGGAATGTTAACATTTAGTTATTATTTGTATTTTATATTAATTTATTCCATTATATTTTATTTCCTCTTATGTGCATAATCGTTTCCAACATTCAGATTCGAGATACGAAGGTAAATTGTAAATTAAGATTCGACCCAACTCTACTATAAGCACTTATACAATTTCAGAAATTGTTATTAGGATCATCACCTTCTAGTGAAATATTCAAAGCAGATGATAGTTATTATTATTATTATTAGCACTGCGTCTTACTACCCGTTCGGGTTATACGCACTTACGCTAATGTGTAATGGTAGGGTGATTGTGAGATGAAATGGAGGATCTACAGTTTAACGTGGGATCCGAACCACGGTGGAAGCCTGGCATTCCTCACATTCACAAGTTGTGATTAATACACATCTTGTCAGAGGCATATGATAGTGATTACATCAGATGTTCAGGATAGTGAGTTATTCCAGTGTTTATTGAATAGAATGTAATATGTTAAGCCATAGCATAGATAAAAATAAATCTATTTTTCATCCGAAAGGACTATCTTTTCAATTAAAGTAAGAACATATTGATAGTGCTGAGTTGGAAATGTAAAAAAATGGGGAAAAAATCTCAAAATTAAGTTATAGTAATATTTTCTAAGTATCAGATTTAATTTTTCATCACAGACCTCAACATTTATTTTGGCCACTGGTAAATTATAGAGGCTTACAAACTTTCAAAGCATTATAATATCTAGTAAGAAAAAAAAATAGAGTACTACAGTAGTAAAATTGACATATATGGACCAAAGAGGCATATTTAACTTGCCAATTTTAAATTCATTATTATGATAATTTGGGTTCAAATATGCATCAACACAAAAGTAGCTAGGTGTTTCATAGGCACAAATAAAAAACCTAAAAATTATTTTGAAATGGAATGGGGAAGCTAAGGCAATTAGTAGGGCAAAGCTGTGCACATTCATAGAAAAGATGAATAAGCTTTAAAATCGGAAGTGAAAAGAAATCCAATAAAACCTATTACACTAAATGATTTACTTTATTACTTCCTTTCAAGAACCAATGATGAGACAAAGTTTTTATGAAGAGTTTGGAGATATCAATTTTATAAACAGTAGGCATATGCCTATAGCGTTAGTAACATAAAAAAATTGAGATTGAATATTTCTTGAATTACAAGGTATATTCATCTTACATTAATCATGGTGTCTACTCAACTTACCAATGAAATTCCCTACTTTTTACCTAATTTCCCCTAATTATTTCCTAAAATTCTCGACTCAAAAGTATTTCACACCCTTCTCCCCCCACATTTTTTATCAATCTTTTTTATGAATAGTAATAATTTTAAAATTTAAATCAACATGTCTTAATTTGTATTAACATAGACTACTAGGAATTAGAAATATATAAAATATATTACACAGCTACAAACCAAAAAAGTCAGATTAAATCACATTTTAATTTACTGATTTGATGATTATTATATTTCATATTTTGAGTAGGTCTAAAACAACATGTTCCCCCCCTTTTTTTTATGCTTTACCAAATTCCAAACTTATTCCCATTTTTCCCTGACCACTTCAAATTCCTGGCTAATTTCAGTTTTCCCGAATTTTCCCGGATGGTAGACAGCCTGCATTATAAAACACTTTATTTTAGATTTAGTGAAAATTAATAACGTGCCTTTAAATTACGGAGTGCTTCAGGTGTGAACTCATTTTCTTTATACATAGCAATAGCTTGAGGTGTTAAGCGATAAGCCTTCAAAGTTAAAAATCCACGGGCCGACTTCTGTGTATCTGCAAAAGAGAAATAATAGTGATCATGCAATTAAATCATTGAAAGGTCAAGGCTTGAATCCCATCTGAAAGCAGAGGAAATTGATTATTTGTTCTCATCCTCTTTCAAGATATTGCCCACCATTACATTAATAATAACTCCTTTTTTAAATAAGCTGTCTTAAAAGTTTCACACTTCCTTCAATGGAGTTCCTAAACAACAAAACATAAGCTTAGGAGTTGGACGAGAACGAGCAATTTTGTTTGGAGAGGGATCATTTTTTGCCGTTGACAACAATAATATTGTATAAGGCAAACTGATTTAACTTGTATTTATTCGTGTTCCTCTTTTCTGTTCCTTGTTTAACATGAATAGTAATAACTGAAATAATAGGCCTATTAAGTATATTTATTTAGTAAATTAGATCAGACACCTTAGTTCAGTCAGTAGCACGTCTATCTACAGAGCTAAGGGTCCCGGATTTGATTCCCGGCATAGCCGAAAATTTATCATTGGTGAAATGTGGGTTTACCCTTTCACAGTGATAAATTAACGGCTGGGAACTGGAAGTTGTGTTCATTCTAGTCTTAAGTTAGACCATAAGACATATAAAGCTACAACTGGCCTAGCCAGCTGGTAGTGGAAAATATATGGCTTGAATAAAAAAGTGACCTAGGCCATAGGCTGGGAACAGTAATGGATGTAAAAAGTAAAGTAGGCCTAAAGTATGCAAAATGCAAAAGTCACTGTTTAAAACAAATTAGTGATTTAAGTCTATTCACCAGCTTTGCTTTTCTCCCTTACAATGACGTCACGCCAGCATACTAATAACATGATATCAATAGCACGTCATATAGATAAGTCGGAGAGTCGGGACTATACTGTATGTAATTTTTCCATATAAATGCTGGCAGTTTTGTGTTAACTTAAACATAAATAAAGTAATTTATAAAACAAAACAAACTCACCATAGATAACAACAACTGACTCTTCAATGGAAGTTTGATAATGGTATTGGGACTCAAGTAATGGTAAGCTCAAGAAGTTTCCAACATCAGCGCTCTGATACCACCCAACATGGAAGTGATCAACATTCACTCGCCGTAACCGGCGCATCATTGCCAGCTGATATTCCTCTGTTAAGAAAAAAAATTTAAATCTGTGAACACATTTGTATAGCACTTTTGTTGTTGTTGTGAATATACTTTTTTTTTCTGGTAAAACGGCTATGAAAAGTTATAAATCCACACAAACACAATGTTAAATTAGAGCACTGTGGAAATAAGTTGTATTAGTTATTTTGAGCCAGACAATTTCAAGAAGACCTAAACTTAATCTATTCCATAATCAAGTATATAAACTTTTGAACTACTGAAAGTAGACTATACTACAGTAATGCTTGGCCTGTCCTATTACATTTAAAATGTATTACCTTCATCCATACTGTCATCGTTGTGTTTAGGGAAAGGGAAGCAGTTTGTAATCTCAAGACAGTTGTCCACAACCAACCCCAATAGGGCTCCCTGGGCTACTTCCATGTTCCCTGTACATTCTTCATGGCTATGCTTAACCATCTTCATCACTGCCTAAAATATAACAAAACTTAAATGTTAATTTATTAATTACAGCAGAAAAACAGACATGCAGCATAAACCAATATTAAAAATCTAAAAATAATAATAAACAACTAATAGTGTTTTCAAATAGTAGGTATTCTAAGTTATTTATTATGTAAAACACTCTGGAACTGGTATCTAATTTGAACAAAATATTAAATACATCTTTGAAAAGATTAAAATTTTCAAAAATCAGTTATTAGTTGAATAAATACCCTTAATTTTAGAACAAAAATCAAAATCATGATTTTGTCTCAAGGTGTTACAATTAATATATAGACCGGTATTTTCTGAGTTTGATTCCTGTGTCCATATTGTGTCATTTTTAAATTTATGAACATAACTTTAATATAAAGTTTAAAAAAAAAATCCATTAAAATAATGATTATGATACAAACCTAACTTTCAAACTCTCTTACCCAACCTGTGTTAAGGAATTAAAATTTCAAATAATATTGGTCAAATCAACAATTTAATCTATAAAGAATATTATGACTTCATACACCGCAAATGATCATGGGTATACAATAGGATGTGATGTAAATATATAAATATCTTTGTGTTTCTAAGTTTCTCTTGTGATTTTAATAAGTTTTGTTTTAGTTCCCCTATTAGGCCTAGATGTAGCTTGTCCAAAATTATCGAGATTTGTAAATATGGTATTATTCGATTTGTCATATTTTAAGGTATGTAACAATAATAATATAATACACACATGGCATATTGAGTAAAAAAAAATAATATGATTTTATATTAAATCGATAAGGAAGGCTACTATTCCCCATGGTATTATTGTTGTGCATATACAGAATAAGAATAAACCTACAACTTTTACCATTAAATGGTAGGCCCCACAGATTTTTTTTAATACCTACTCTTTAAGGTGAACATCATTAAAAAAAAAATATAAGGACCTTAAATTTGTCATGGGTAATGCTGAGATCACGATCAACTTAACGTAACGTTCACTTAAGTTAACTTAACTTAAGAAAACCGATGTGTGATCACGATTGACGTAACTTAAAGTAACAACTCGAGCCAAACATCTGCACTCTTGAGTATGATCTGTGATTTGTACTATTTGTAAAGTGATGATCTATGAATGTGTACAGTTTTCAATTGATATAATAAATATCTATTATTAAACTTTTTTTATAAATTTAGCTTTCCTATTTTAGTTTAATTACTTTGTTTCAATTGTCTGATCACTAGAACTTAAGCTAAAGAGTAGACCTTGGTATTAAAACCAACAAATGAATTACTAAATAGCCCTGTTGATGTCATTCGCATAATGATTGGCTGGCTAGATCACATGATACCCTTCAAGTATCATTCATTTAAAGTAAAATACCTCCCAGCACATCTTTTACGAATTAACTGCATCGTGATAGCTTCCATTTAAACACACAAGGAGAACCTTTACGTTAAGTTGATTGTGATCCCTGCATACAGAGTCAGCTATATAATCAATCAGATGTGAACTCGTAAAACGCACTTGAAAGACGTGCTGTGCTTGTTTGTTTTTTGTTTAGACAGGAACGTTTTAAAATAAAATGTTGGTGAATAGTTTCAACCAATATGACTTCAAAGTCATATTAAAGTTTACAAACATGAGTTAAATATAATCAAATTAATATGTGAAAGTTATTAAATTACTCTAATTAAAAGACTTAAAATGCACTACATTTTATTACATATGTTTTCCAAAACTTTTGTCCTTGACCAAATAACTAATTGCTTTATTTGAATGCAGTAGTGCAGCTATATTTGATTCTGACTGGCTGAGTGCAAGAAAACTTCACTAGCATAGGCCCCTATATAACGCTAAACACGAGAGATGGACAGTGTTAATCTTCTTTCAACAAGCGGGTCTGACAATTCTAACATACAACTACACTTGTGTGTGCTATTGTAGAACGTAGACAGACAATATTATGAGTCCAATAGATTAAAGATAAGCCTTTATAGGGACACGGAGTAGGTCTATTTAGTAAAGATTTCAATGTAGAGCCAAGGGCTGTGTATGAATAGTCTGCATATTACAATGTGCAATTTAATAAAACACATTTCTGACACACTTAAGTGCATACCTGGTTGCCACTTTTAAAAGATGTGTTTTAAAAATGTAACTCATGTATCTCTAGTTAGAAGCCATTCCACCAAATATTTCATTACAGAGTACTTCAGACTCCACAAAGGAAAAAATTCAGATTCACGCAAAACGTAGGCCTGTCAACAAATTTGTAAAATATATCTGCATATTTACAGCAGTTCGCAATAAATGTGATGGTTATTTTCTCATTATTAATCTTCCTAGAGCAATAAAATATCTTCCTTAAGCCATTAGGTTAATATTTATAATTTTACAAGTATAGCCAATTTTTAAACTACCGTAATCTTTAAATTTCAATCGATTTAAACAAATTTGGAATTATTATTTTTAAGTTACAATACATTAAACAACATATGCTTAACCTAATTTAGAACACAAATGTAGTATAGTACAAAAAATGCAACTAAAAAATTCAAACAGTAATAATATATTATTCATACCAGGCCATCCATTTGCACATAAGCAATGGAAGATTCATTTTCAGGAATGCGACGAGAAGCCCCTCGATTACTCGCCATTTTAGACATATTTATTTGTAAAGATCAAGTTAACCTTCTTATCTATAAAGTTGCAGACTTGTGATAATGCACATATGTTTCTTGCAATGGTTTTTTGTTTCACGAATGTAGGAAAAGATATTGAGCTGAACTATTACACAACTACATCAACCTAACTAGCTATAGCCAAAATCAGAGAACCAAATATAACTAACAACAAACATGTTTTAGATATGGCTTTACATACAACGGCGCTTATACCCCACCCCACCACCAACAGTGGTCATAATAATCTTTTTAAAAATGTTAATAATATGAAGTATAAATAAGATATTTAGCAGTTAGGATATGTTGAATGTATAGGCTATATTTTAAGAGAAAGCTTAAGACCTAAGCCTAATATTCAAATGGGAATGAAGTTTGTGAGGAGCATGTTAGATGTCATGAGGAGAAACAAGATTAGGAGTAAAGTTATAAGAGAAAGAGCAGGGGGTACAGGGAGTACATGAAATAGTAGAGGAATCAAGATTGAGATGGTATGAGCGTGTAATAAGGATGGAAAAAGAGAGGATGAAAAAAATGGAAATGAAATACTTTGTAGGAAAAAGACTGCAATGGAGGCCAAGAAAGAGACGGGAGGAGCAGATAACAGAAAGTGTTCAAGTGAGAGGATAAGAAAGGAAGAACTTCAAGGAGGAAGAGTGGTGGAAGGATTGAGGAAGCTGGAGGCATTTTACTAAACTGACCCGGCCACAGGCTGTACACAGTTGATGCTGCTGCTGCTGCTGATGATGATGATTCAAAAGGTTTACCGTGTCAACTTATATATAAAAAATATAAATGGCAAACTGTTAAAACAAGTGAATGATTTTTTGTAGCTGTCCCAGAAAGTTTTGTGAAGGTTATATGGTGAAATCGACAGAATAATTGCATCTTGAAGAGTAGTTGGATGTATGTGGACTATTGCAAAGAATGAAGTAGCATTGAAAGAGGCAAAGATGGCAGTATATAAAAATGTATTAACGCCAACATTGTTTTATGGATGTGAAGCATGGGTTTGTCAGGAGAAACAAAAGAGCAAGGTTAATGCGATTTGAATAAGATATCTAAGAAATGTAAGCTATGTGGTAAAAATCGTATGTAAATAGTCAGTATCTAATTAATGGGCGCCGAAAGAGCGTAGTTTGAAGGGAAACTCAATAAATAAATGTGAAAGAAGCGTCTTACGTTGTTTTGTTGGTTATTAAGAGGATAAGTGTGGACCGAGTGACGAAGCAAATTATATGGTGGTAGAATGTGTGGGTCGAAAGGAAGGGGTAGGCCATGTAAGACGTAGTTAAATATTGTAGATGAATGTGTGAAAAAGAGAAATATTAAGAGTTTTAAGAATAAAAGACCATAGGGCCTATATGACTCGGCGTATGGGTGTTGTTGACAGGGCCACCCAGAGAGCTCAGGGGGCCTGGGGCAACGTAATTTTGGGGGGTCCCCTTTCACAAAAATGATAAACATTAACTTGCTTATCTTCTTCTTATAAATGTCTAAGGCGTCACACTTACAGTGGACTATACTGCTGATGATGAGTTCGGGATTTTAATCTCACTTGAATGTACAGAGGGTGGTTTTCATAAATGGTTTTCCATTCTTTCTCCATGTAAATATGGGCGCACGTCCTCTTAAATTATCCTTCCTATCCCTAACATATTGACCTGATACATCTGCTTGGCTCTCCAGTGGTATGTTAAGCTCCTCCTCAATCCTATCAAAGAATCTAGAACACCACTGTGATATTTCGTCCGAGGACCAACAGCGTCTACTCTTGCACTCCATTTAGTTTTCGATAGAGAGTGAAGAGGGATATTAGCAGTATTTTGTAGAATTTTTCATCTCGCAGGACTATTGGCTATTGCCAAAATAGGTTTTCACCTCTAAACTGGTTTCCACAGCATGTGTACTACAAAGATTTAACCTGTGCGCACTGCATGGAGAAAAATAGGCTTGAGGACTCTTTTCAAAAATGCTTGTTTTTAGACCTTGAAATTCAACTGACATGTTAGAGGCGTTATCGTAACCAAGTCCTCTGCACTGTGCTAGCTCTAAGTTATACTCTTCCAAAACTTTTTCCATCTGTTCCGCAATAAATGCTCCTTTCTTTTTGTAAAAGTCAAGCAACTTGATGAATCTTTCATAAACCACCCATTTTCCGTTTCATTGTATTACATATCTGAGAACAAACGCTAACTGCTCAATATGTGATACATCAGGTGTGCCATCAACGATAATGATATAATATTTCTTATAAATACAACTGAAAGATTGGAAAAAAAAATTACATTTTTATAATCAATATTGTAACAACCTTTTATTTTACTTAAACTACCTTAAAAAAACAGGGATTGAGAAAATAATTTAAAAAACATGCTATTAACTTTTCTAAAATAAAATTGTTTGGGTGAGCGGGGGCCCGGAATAAACTGCCCTATTTGCCCCTTTTCTGGGTGGCCCGGCCCTGCTTGTTGAAGTGAAATATGCAAGGATAGGGAATAGTATAGAAAGTTAGTGAGGATGGATTAAATACGGAGTTGTTATTTTTTGAGCTATATGCACAGTTTCCTTTCTACCCCATAATTGAAAGGTGATATTACTTATGTATGTATGAAATAAAACCGTCTCTGTGGGTCTAGTGGTCAGCGTTCCTAGCTATAGAGTCAGAAGTCCCGGGCTCGATCCCCAGTTCTTCCAAAATTTATCTGTGAAGCCATGTGTCTAGAACGGGGTCAAACTCAGCCACGTGAGCACAAATGAGGAGCTACTTAAATAAAAAAAAAGTAGCAACTCTAATTTAGAAAAAGTGATTAATTTCCACAGGGCTCGTTGTGTTGACCACATAACACCCTATAACCCCAATTGTTGGCACTATCATCTCTAACGGTGGCTGCTACTCGGTCGCTATATCTTGCTTTCGGACTCACATAATGGAGTTTTATGTACCGGTATGTAATACAAATTAATCAAAAACAAATATATATGAAAGTAGTGAAAAAAAGAAGTGTAAACAAAGTTTAAGAGTAAAAAGTATAGTATGAAGATTACAATTAATAAAAAAGTTAAAATAAAGTAAATAATAAACTCGAAAACAAAATAAAATATAGAAAAACAATATACAGGTGAAATAAATATTGACAATTTTTATGTGTAATATATAATAAAAGTATTTAGTTATTTTGAAGAATGTGTTAAAGGAAATAATTTAAGTTTTCCACATTTTTATCTGGAGTGTTTTTAATCCTTTGCTACTTTAGTATCTAGGGTGATTTTTGTTTAAAGACCACCTACTCAACTATTAGAATTTTTCCGATTAATTAGGAATAAAAATAAACTGTATATGAAATGTATCTTTCTAACTTAATTTTGTGACGTTGTGACGTGTTTGTAATTTTACTTTTTATGTTGATCACGAAATAAATAAATAATTTTGTAAGTGAAGAAAGCTTCAACTAAGTTTAATTAATTTACTATAAAATATACAAACCCAGTATTGCCGTACTGCAAAAACGCATTTTTCGCTTAGCGACAATCTAGTGACTTTCTGGTACTAATCTAGCAACAACACTTATATGGTCGTTGGCAGAACTGACAACACTACCAACCAAGTACCAAATATTATTCAACAATCATTTCATCACATCTCTGTAATTTTGTGATCGTCTATTAAACGTGGTGAATTTTTTTTTAAATGTCTGTTATAACTCCACAAATTACTCGGCTTTCATCTCGTGTTATAAGAATTTTAGGATGTAATCCTGGTCCAATGACATTACAAGGAACTAATACATACTTAGTTGGAACAGGTAAAAGGTAACATGTTTAAATTTTCAAGACACTTTTGACAAACTCCTTGGATCACATTTTTGTTTGCGACTGGCACATGGTGAATACCCAGAGATTAAAAAAAGAGCGTCCCTCACTTTAGCTCAGTCGGTAGCGTGGTTGTCTACTGAGTGTCCCGGGTTCGATTTTTAAGGCCCCGACACAGACTCTGTATCTGTAGGTCCGTGGTCCGTAAGAAATCGATGCCACGATATCAGATTGCTCTGGCCACAGAGTCCTTACTCCGATGAAGTTGCCCAACTTTAACTTTTTACGGACTACCAATCACAGCCGAATAAATATGTGTATGCGCATTGGAATAAAATATCTAATGGCAGTGATAGGATTCGTTGCTATGGAAATATACAAAATGAAAATATGGCTACATGTGGAGCTATTTCAGAAACGTTTTTCTAAAAACCTAAACACCCTAAGAAGAGCGGCTTCTAGGAAAATGTTTTCTGAGAAATACCAAGTTCTCAGAAATATTGGCTTTGCTTTTGTAGATTCAACATCTCTATTATCAAAGATATTAAAAGCGTTTGCTTTGTTTCCATCCAAAATACTAGTACATCTGTTTTGCATTTTCAGGCTATTGCAAACACTTATTTATTTTAAGTTTGACTGTTAAAATTGAGCTTGTGATTGTACTTAACCTACATTTTAGTATATAATGAAAGTTTTTTCTACAAAGTTGTTTTTGGTTTCTTTAATTCTTATATTATGATAAGCTAATTGCTGACGCTCGCTTCTTGCTCTAGACAATTTTCTTTCGAATTTTTTGATTAGGTGAAGTCTCTTACTATCTCGTAGGTTGAAACGGTCACATGATTATGGATATTGACTCTGTAATCGCTAGTGGAATTTCTTATGGACCAGAAACAAGGAGTACGGACTACAGACCTATGGATATGGAGTCTGTGTCGGGGGCTTTAGCATGGTCGAAAAATCTATCATTTGTGAAATATGGAGTTCCCCTGTCACAGTGATGAATTAAGGGCCGGTGAATGGGTGCTATGTCTGTTCTTAGATTTAAGTTATAAGCCTAATCAGTCTGTTTAGAAAGTGCATGGGAATTACCCCAAATAAATGGGTTGAGGACGAGGGGAATTTAGATTCTCAAAAAGTCAAATTTAGTATTCCTGACTCCACCCCTAAGGGCCGATACATTGTTAAAAAAGATTGGGAATAGTACTCAAAGCGAGTGAGATTCTTGACACATTTTCTTTGCCATATTATAGTAACAAATATAGTTTTTATCATTGATCCACTTATCAAAATTAATATTGGAGATATAAGCAAACACTCATACAATTAGTGAAGCTTAGGAGATGTAAATGGTATTTTAGTTACCGATATAGCCCAACTAAGACTAACTTAACTAAACTTAACCATACCAAGGTTTATTTATTTGGAAATATAGATCTATAATTATGTGTCATAGTCATCTTGATGTAATTTAATTGGCGGACTTGGCTAAATTGAAAGGTTTTTCTATAAGGCTGGAAAGTCTGATTTTCATAAATTATTGAATCACATATAATTATATTTTGTATTTACCATCTTAGTTTAGTTAATCATGTAGATATTACTTAAAGGGCGTTCAAGTATCATGTAAGCTAAGCACCTTTTTGACCCCTCAACCCCTTATGTAAGCAAAAAATAGCAACCCCCCCACCCCCTCGTTGCCTTGATTATGTTATAGGCCTATTAAAATTTAAATAATTTATAGAATTATGCCTGTATAAAATAATCATTCTAATTTACATTTAATTAAAATTACAGAAAGGTATTATTAGGGAATACATGAATTATTATTATAGTTATATAAAACTCTCTTAATCTGATGACCAAGGTCTTTGAATCCATGTCTCGACACTTTTAACTATCTGGTGTCAATTGGGGTGGCTGGGTCACTGATACACTTCTTGTTTGTCTCTCCCTGTCTTACATAAGCATTGTTCTGACCCTGCCTTCCCCCTTGTTAGTGAAAATAATCAAAGCTTGAACTCTCTTCCTCCCATAAGGTGCTTACATAATGCTAGAAAGCCCCTTTATACAATGATCCATATGGAAATGTTATTAGAAGCTTTTGATAGTTTTTTAGATGAACTTTATAATTATTATAAACCAAATAAAGACATATAAGCTACTTCTAGAATGTTAAGTTTTAGTTACTTTAAATCAATGTTGGTGATCGAAAGTGGGTCCTATAAAAATCAGGGCTTACCGGTGGGCTACATGATTAGGTATATTTAGGTCTAACCTATCTACAATATTCACCATAAATAAAAAACTTTTTTTTTATAAATACCGTAGCAAATAACTTTCAAATCATGATTCAGCAATTTTGCATTGACTAATATTTGGGTTTTTTCCCAATCACTCAAGGCCGTGGCCAGGGGGTGGGGATTTGGGGGTTAAAACACCCCCACCCCAAATTTTATGAACAAAATATAATATATGGCTTTATTAATGGTTCAGGTGACCTGGCGGTCCAGGGGTAAGGTGTCGGACTTCTGTGCTGGAGGTCAGGGGTTCAATCCTCGGTCCCGGCACAGATTTATCTAATTGCCAAACCCTTCCTTCACCTCT
Source organism: Timema bartmani (assembly GCA_902151455.1). Lineage (NCBI taxonomy): Eukaryota > Metazoa > Arthropoda > Insecta > Phasmatodea > Timematidae > Timema > Timema bartmani. The sequence continues at coordinate 122,318 of CABFWB010000424.1, read as the reverse complement.
GACAAGATGTGAATTAATCACAGCGTGTGAATGTGTGGCATGCCAGGCCTCCACTGTGGTTCGGATTCCACGTTAAACTGTAGGTCCTCCATTTCATCTCACAACCACCCTACCATTGCACATTAGCGTAAGTGCGTACAGCCTGAAAGTGTAGTAAGACGTTGTGCTTATGATGATGATGATTATAATTATTATTTTGATAGTAATAATTATAGTAATTATAATAATAATAATAATTATAGTAATTATAATAATAATAATTATAGTAATTATAATAATAATAATAATAATAATAATAATAATAATAATAATAGATAATAATAATATTGATAATGATAATGATGATGATAAAAGATAATGATATTAATTTTCTTCACATGGTGATATCAACAGTTCTTGAATATTTGTCAAGTGTGTCCTGGAATATAATGACAACTTTTTATCTTAATTTAAAAAAATTCTCATCTAATGCCGCTATGCTCATGACATATTCAAAAACTGTTGAAAGCTACCTCGGTGGCCAAATGGTTTAAGGTGTAAAGAAAATTAAACTCTGTTTCTACTAAAGTAATATTTTATTTATTTAAGCAAAAAAAAAAGTTTTGCTATAAAAACTGCTAAAACACTGCCCTTTTTTCATGTTCCCTACATTCCCACCTTAAAACAAAACACACAAACCCAATGATTTCCATCATACAAGTATCAATAGTTCAGTGAAAACTGAATGGGCTATAAAGTATCCTGCGGGCCTGCTTGAGGGTTAAGGGTGTTAACATTGGACATCACCATAAAACTATTTTTTTATAGATTATAATGCCACACAGCCAGCTTAGCTCACACTGGCCCGGCTGAACCTGTCTTTACAATTACACTGGTTCATTAAGCCCAAAATTAGATGAGTAGAGAACAAACACAGATAAATCACAACTTTGTATATGGACGAGAAGTGAGAGATGAAAACCTATCTTCTCAAGTGTGTCTGACTTCATTCATTGTAATAGGATTGTAAAGGTAACAAAGAGCCCACACTTTCACTTGTACTTGAAAATTACAATGTTTTCTCCGTAGAAGAATCCTGGTGGATGCTGGGGATGTGAATGTTCCCGAGTATATCAATAGCTTAAATTCTGTGCTAAAAGAAGAGAATGTGGAATTGGAGCACATTATTGTCACACATTGGCACCAAGACCATATCGGTGGAGTGAAGAATGTCATTGAGAACACAGAAAATGGTATCTTGATCATCTCAATCCACGTTAATTTAATACGGGGTGATTCGAAACTCTCAGTACAAACTTTAATGAATGATAGGGTACACTAAAACAAACCTTTTCCTTTAATGATAAAATGTATGTCTGAAAACGTCATCCTTTGGTGCTAGAGGGCACTTTTGGGCACCACATCAAATAGATAATGTTGTCATCATTCATAACGCAGACTTTGTACGTGTAGCACAGAGTATTTCATGGATTCTGAGATGGCTGACATGCAACTAGCTTATGGGGCTAGTGAATCTTTGAAAATGTACAGCAATCAATGTGTTGACGCTGTCAGGCATGCAATGTTGCTCACATTTTCTTCCTTTCATTTATGTATCAACAACACACACTAGCACCTAAGGGGGACGCTTGTGGGCATAGATTCATTAGTTCCATTAAGTTTATATTAGGAGTTTTGAATCATCATGTATGTGTTAAGTAAGGTAATTCTTTTAAATACCATTAGCAAAGCCTTGAAAAAAATTAGCTGCACAAGGCACATCATAATCAAAATAGTATAGGCTCTGTTGTTCAATTTGACAACATAAATAATATATATTTAACCTACTTGTTAAAAAAAATCCCATCACCTAATCTTATTAAATTAATTTAAGAACAAATTTTAGTTTGTGACTAAAACCTTAGTAGCCTACAGTTCCAGTTACTTTATTGCCACCCATTTTTAACTGCTAAGAATAAGTTAATCATACTTCTGACTAAGAAATAAGTCCACACACACTTACACACTAAAATGTTGTAGGCTTACACAATGTATAAACATTTCAAACATTTAAAAATTGTATATACAATATTAGCTACAGTAATGAGACATAAATGAAATATGAATTAATAAAATGAGTGGACGAAATAAAACAAAGCAAAATACTATATGCAAAAATCAGGGTATCTTGCTAAACCTTGTCACTTATTACCTAATAATGTACCAATCTCCCATACAATTCTTGGCTTAGGTGTACTATTTATTTTCACTTTATGATTCCTTATGCTCTCTTCAGGCTAGTGGTGTTTCATTTCTTTGTATGATAGCCCTTTCAATCCTTTTAACTTAGGTTAGATGATTACACTAATTTACAACCATAACTTGATATTGAATAATATTCATTTAAAATAATACATGTTCTACACTGCAGGTAACAATTGCTCTGTATGGAAGTTCAAAGGTGATATTTCTGCTTCCAATTGTTTACCTGTTAATATTCCTCTGAAATGGTTGAAAAATGAAGATAAAATTATTACACAAGGAGCATCTCTAAGGTAGTATGTGTTTTATTTGTATAAGGTCAACATTAGCTCTAAAAAATAGGTTTTTTAGAATAAAAATATTGTTCACACCAGGATTTTATTATTTAAAAATAAATAATGAATTTTTTTTTTTGTAAAATAGAGAAATTTGGTTTGCAGTTCCACAGATAACTTTCAATGTCATTATCAGCAGTGGTTCATTACCAATTGAGGGGGTCAGGGCAAAAACATGACAACCCTCATTTGACGACAAAATATGCTAGCAGTGATTTCTGGTTGCAGACAACTTGAACTAAAAGTTGTTTTTATAGTCAGACTTTGAGGATAACTAATATCCATAAATATTTTACTTATTTTTTATAGCTATATTTAAAGATTTTATAGATGTTTAAATGGTGAAAATATACCATCTGAATCAATTAGGTTTATCATATTTTTGCCCCGACCCCCTCATTTCTCTCAAATCAGCCCTTAAAGGTCCAGATACTTTGAGTGAGAGATTTTAATCACTTCTACCTTTTATACATACAGATTAAATCTTTGATCAGAACATAACTCGGGTTTCATTTGAATTTGCTCTTTAACAATCTTGCCCAAAATCTTAACTCATCTTAATATAAAACAATGTAGTTTTTAAATAAGCTTAACTAATGTGTATTTCAGAGTAGTTCACACACCAGGTCACACGACCGACCACATTGTTCTCTGTCTTGTGGAGGAACAGGCTATATTTAGTGGGGATTGTATACTTGGGGAAGGAACAGCTGTATTTGAGAATCTCTACGACTACATGAACTCTCTAAATATAGTCTTACAACTTAATCCTGACATCATTTACCCTGGCCATGGACCAGTTGTAGAGGTAATATGTAACTTGTCCTTATAATCATTTTATTGCTCAACTTCTTGTCGAGTTACTATGCTAAGAATGGAAAACTTTAGTTAAAGTTTGAATATAATATTATCACCTAAAATAGTCTTCATGACTGCTCTCATCATAGCCATTTAAATCATTAGATACTTCAGTTTTATCATTGCTTTACAAAATAAAAATACCATTATCTATTAATTATTAATTTTGGAACGAAATAGCATGCATGATATATTAATTGAGGCAGGGAACCTAAAAAGGGCACCATGTTTTCAGCTGCATTCTCAAAAATTTCATACAGATATTTTGAAAAACCGAGGTTGATACATTTTTTTAGCACCATGTCTTACTACCCATTCGGTGTATACATCTACCTCTTTTTAGACAGCTGTACCTCACATGGATTGATTTATTACTTCCTTATTAACATTGTCTAACAAAATAACATTTTGCTTATGTGCCCTTTTTAATTTACCCTCATCATTTGGTCTTAAGATTAAATAGGTCTACAAATAAAAAGAGGGTAGGAGAGAACGACCTCCACACTTAAACTGCATTTAGATATCAAAATAGTAACACAAACTTTATTTTGTATACAAATCATACGTTCTATTTAGCCTTCCATTCCTACCAAATAAATGATACGGTGCACTGTACAGACGTTCTCGCTCCTTTACCTAAAATTGGAGATTACTTTAAATCTCGTAAGGTGTATGGAGCAAAATAGACATTTTTGAAGAAACATAATGGGAAAAAGGGCATCATATTTACCAAAGAGCATAAATGAAATAATATACACTACAGAAACATTGAGTGAAAAGGAACATCTATGTCCACCAAAGAGCATAAAATCAACTTCCCATTTTCCAAACAGCCATTTAAAAATATATGTTCTTATATCACAGAAACTATTGGTTTTATAAAATATATTTCAAATAAAGGCTAGTTATACAACTTAACAAGGATACATCAAAGAGCTGCAGAGATATGATCAAAATTGAAGATATTCACTTATTTAAAGTACCTACCCTCTTAAGTAATTTTTCTGAAAAAATTAGCTGCACCATTTTGTTTGTAATAGTAAATAATACCCTGACACAAATTTTAATCAAAATCGTTAGGCTATAGCCGATTTTGAGAAAATCGCTTTTTTCTCTTTTCGACCTAGAGTAAACTATCTTTAATTTTAGGGCTGGATATCTAATTCCAATAACCCCACTAGGAAACCTTATTAAACCCATAGCTAGGCCTAGACCAAGTTTTAGCCCGATCAGTAAAATAGTTTTTGTTCCAGGCCGAGATAGGATCGCAAAAAACACATTTTTTGGGTTCAGGTGGTCATGAAACGTTTACATACATCAAAATCTCAAATTCAATTTTTTTGGCGGTCTCTCTCTCGGGGGTTGCGTGAAAGTAAAAAGGATGTGTTTTGTGATATTTGTATAAATATTTTTACTCTGTGGAATTAAGCTTCATGTTTGACTAATAACTATTCATTGTTAAATGAATAAATAAAACATCTGATTTTAAAATATGTTTTTGTGAACATTTAACTACACCCGAATGTTTTTGTTGTAGTCTCCTGTGACAAAAATTCAATACTACATCGACCACAGGAACAAGAGAGAGGGACAAATTCTTCAGGTTCTCAAGGAAAAAACTTTCCAAAAATTCACAGAACGTGAGCTTGTCAAAATTATATATACAGTGAGTTTGATTTTATTACTCTTTAAATTGTGCTTTTTTAGTTTTCAGATGTAGACTCCCTTTACCCTTAAAGGTAGCAGTTGTCTCTTAAAAAGGTTGGCTCATAATCGGCACCATAATGGAACCATGTAAGGGAGGCTTACTTGCTTACCTTTCAGGGTAAACGAAGTGTACCAATAATTTACTTACTGTTGTGTTTTTATAACTCTCACAGTATATAAGACAGCCGATGACAGGAATATCAAGGTTCGAATCTTGGTCGGGTATACTGAGGTTGGTTTTTTACTCTCCCTTCACACATATGTGGGTACACCTATTCTAAATATAACCTTCCTAATCCCTAAAATTATTAGTGTAATTAATACATAAGCATATAACCCAAATGGGTAGTAAGGCGTGATGCTGAAAAAAGTACATATTTAATGTAACAGGTTGTTATACTTAGTTTTCACTCATAGTTTCAATTAGCCTTCTGCTGTAGATTGTAAACTATTCACAGTTGAGTCATTAACATATGAATACACTTGAAACAGGTAGGTAACATTTTATCAGCTGAAATTTATTACTATAGGCTATGTGCGCCAGTACTGGTGGCACGACTCGTGATGACTTGGTAAGTTCTTGCAGGGAAAATCTGAGCGGCATCATCTTTACCGCCATCAAATACTCGAAAACCCAAAAACATAACTCACCGTTTCTCGTAAACTATTTAAACAATCGCAGTAGTTTTTTCAGAATTTGTTAAAAACCTAAAAAATTATGAGGATATTATTAAAATTCTCATATTCCAATTGGTTTGCTTTGATGAAATTGTTTTCTAATTAAAGAATTATAATGAGGTTTTTAGTGCAGACATATTTTCACTCTGTGTAAAAGTTTTTTCCTAATGGAGATAGATGGGTAGTATAAGTATACGAAATGATTATCATGAACTGAATTTTATTTTGATATAAGACTCATTCCTCTAACACCAATACTTTTCACAGTTTGATGTGTTTTGTTATGAGCTCTTCACGCGCGCCAGGTATTTTATATATATAGTATGCAAACAATGTGGAAACACCGTAAAATACTTTAAAGTAAGTGATAGGGAAGAAAACCAACTTTAAAGTTAACTATAGTTACCTTTCATATCTATAGTTACCTTTCATATCCATCCAACATGTAGCTCCATATATTTATCTTTGTTTTATAGGTTATTTATGTGTCTCTTAACATGAAAAAGGAACATTTCTCTAGATTTAAATTTAACCGTGTAGCAATGAAAGTGAAAAGTAGGTGGAAGTGTGAAGATTGAATGAAGAAATGAGAAGGGAAGTGAATGTGTTCCTATCTAGGTAAATCCTAATACCTAACCATCAACTTAACGTTCACGTAATGTAACATAATGGTTCTCCTCTTGTTTTTAAATGGAATCCATCATGAGGCAGTTAAATTAATGTTCACTTAACTTAAGAGTTGTCCAGAGAGAACTTTCACGTTTAGTGAAGATATCACCTAATCTAGCTTGACATTCATGTTTAAAGTGACGTTAACCAGGTTATTTAGTACTTCTTTTGTTTATGGTATTAAGTAGAATTCTTCAGTACAAATTTATTTTCCATGTTTTGTGAACTCTAAAACGTCATAACCTCTTGTTACACTATATTTCTATTGCAAGTACCTGTAACCTAATCATCCCTAAATGATTTGGTTTATTTTAGTGAACATTTGGTTTTCAGACAGTCCATATTCATTGTCTGTTTTGCTAGAGTTGTTACATCAAGTTATATGAATCCTAATCACATTAGTTTCTTTACATTAAGTTATCGTGATCCCAGCATCAGGTTGGCTTCCTTCCCTATCACTTACTTTGAATTATTTTACAGAATTTAGTGAAAAACAAATTAGATTAAGTTTGAATTTTTTTAAAGTGCAATGTTTGTAGAGAAGTGTGATATGTGTAGGAAACACCGAAAGAACTCCATGCGGCGGCTGCCGTCAATGTCAACCATCACTTGAACAAGTTGCTGAGAGAACACAAGGTGTTGCATCATGATGGTACACACTGGCAATATAGGAATGTTGGGTTCAGCCTCTGAGCTACCCATTTGCAACATATAGGAACTTGAGCATAAGAAGAGCACACATTACTACTCCCATTATAGTCAAGAAATTCGAGATTAAAATATATATATATATATACATAACTTGAAATCACAATTTTATGTAAATAGTAAAAGGAATTTTATAAACTTATAAAATTGGGAATACACTATAATTATCTTTCTTTAGCTAAAAATACACTTAAATCACAAAAAAAGAAGAAAAAATCATGTGAAATTAATTAATCTACCCAAAAACATCCTATTTTTGTGGAGATTTTTTATTGCATCTTAGTACATGTTTGTGTTACCTATATGCATGTATAAATTACGTTATTGATATTGGTAGAATTTGAGAGGAAATGTACCTATATTTGCATGGAAACAGAGTGGCAAACCATAAAGGTAAAACATCCCTTAGTACACCCAACCGAGATTTGAACCTCGATCTACCCATCATAGACGATATAGTCTAACACGAGAGTGACATGTTAAACCATGTGACCACCAATTTAGGTTCCTATTTGTTCTTTATAACATATTAGATATGACAAACAAAATAGCAACTGTCGGTGTCTAGAGGTCTGCGAGCTCAAGGTTTTACATTCTGAAATGAGCCTGGGCCAGTTTGTTAGAAAGCTCCCTGGTGTTGTGTCAAGCTTTAATTCAATGCATATATACTTTTAAAGACTCAAATATTTAAAATGAAATTTATATTTGAAATTCTTATATTAATATTTTTGTAGTAAAAATAAAATAATATGCCAAATGTACATTTCACTAAGAACCTAGACAGTAGAGAGAAGAGCTGTCCATCGTCTTATGTACAATACACCACAAAAATAGTAAAACATCTCAATTTACTGAACTTATGAAGCGGTCGAGTTTGAACCCGAGTGTGTATTAAAGGCTCGAGCTTAACATTCTAGAACTTGCAGAGCCGTATAATCTTCCATTGTTTCACAAATACAATTTAATAAAAGTAATTTTATAGATCTTTTTAATTTCATGACTTGTTAAGTAATGCTTGGATTGTAATTCTATAATTGATCAGTTAATATACATTTGGTTAAAAAAATAATTTTAAAACTATATTGGTTATTTTTAAAGTAATAATTTTACACTACATAATATGTTTTATATAAAAAGTTAATTGAAAATAATATTTGATTTTAAATGTTTCTTAGTAAAGAAAATATTGATATTGAATATAATTATATTAATACATTTGGTATTTTGATTATATATTTTAATATATGTTTTATTTTAAATAAAATGTTATGTTATTAATATTGTTGTTTAGGCTCTTCTTTCTTGGTCCATCCTACTTTTGGTGAACGGCCATATATTATTAGAAAGCTTTTGCTATACATAAATATTTTAATAGAAACCAAAGAATTTATAGTGAAAGGCTAAATAGAGATGATTTTTTTAAATTCTAAAACAGTTGTTTTTTGAAAATATTTTTTATGTTAAAATTATTTCTATATCTAGGTGTCTAAAACATCTAACCAATACCTAAGAATGAATGTTGTCACCTAAAATCGTTAATCCAAACACATTTATACAGTATTTACTCTTTAAAATCTAAATAAACATTTCTCTATAAACATCTTTTAGCTTACACATGTAAACATTCAGTAGTTTGGTAGAAGCTGCACACACACACAAAAAAAAAAAATTACACGCACATTGATGGCAGTCTGGAATGAGATTAAAATTAATGTTAAAGAATATTAAAATATTTATCTAAACACACAATTATTTGCTAACAAGTTTTGATGTGAACATTTTTAAAATAGTATTAGTGTAACGTGATTGAGGCATTTTACTAAACTGACCTTGCCACAGGCTGAAAACAGTTGATTATGTTGATGATTAGCATAACCATATAAATACTGAACCAAAAATATAAATAAGCTATATAAACATATTTAATACTTGGGCCCTTTCTTAATCGTCAAGTCAATTTCTGACAAGTTAATAAAGTGTTACTGTTTCAGTGGCCCCATGATCTAAGAGGTCACTCTCACAATAGACTAGACTGCCGAAGATGGGGAAATCGAGTTTCGAATCTCAGTCGGGTGTACTGAGAGTGGTTTTCCACTCTCCGTCCATGCAAGCTAGTTGAATCCTGTTCCAATTTTCCTTTATCTACTATTCCTTAGCAATGATTTACTGTAAATAAAATCATATGGCTTGGATTTTAATGAATGCTTAGTTTCATATGTTTTTTGTTACATTATGACCTATAAAAGTTATTACTTTATGGCATTAGGATCTTATATTAAGTTCATCACCTCACTTATAAAAGTACGCCACCTACCCCTATCTTGAGCTAGTTATAACCAATTCACTCCTACACACCCCATCTCGTTCAGGTCCAGTCTAATGTTATCCTCCCATCTGTGTATAGGGCTTCCCAACGGTCTCTTCACATTGGGTTTGCCAGTCACTACCCTGAACAAAGATCTTGATTCTTACATTCACACTGCATGTCTTGCCAACTCTAATTTTCAAGATTTGACTATCCTAAAAATGTATTGTGATTAATACAGCTTATGTAACTCTTAATTATGTAACCTCCTTCACTCTCCAGTAGCCTAATCTCTTTTGGGACCAAATAGGTAGCTTAATAAGCACCATGCTTATAAACACCAATTTCTTTTCATAATGTATGCTAAGAAACTATGTTTCACAGCCATAGAGAACAACCGGTATAACTATTGTTTTGTATATTCTGAGTTTTACATTCCATGAAAGCAGGTGAGATCTTAACAACTTACTGACTGACTAATAGCATGCATTTCCCCGACTGTATTCTTTTCCTAATTTCCACTAATGTCTTTATTGCTAGTTAAAATTGTTCTTATTTAAACTCATTAACCCTGTCAAATGATAAGTTGTTTGCTGTAATATCTAAATTATTGTCCCAAATCTGTGTTCTCTTATTCGGTATGTACTTAGTATTTTCAGCCTTCACTTCTAAACCTATATCTTTACAAGCCTCTAGTAAAATGACTACATTTCTTACAACAGCTTCCTTACTATTACCTAACCAATATAACCTAACTAGCTGCATTATATCATTTAATGTCAAACCTTCCCTACTCTCTTACACTCTAAGGCTGTATTAAAAAAGTAATGGGGAAAGTGCATCTCCTTGTTTCAACCCATAATCTATAAGGAAAGTATCTGATAAGCGACATCCAACCCGTAACCTGCCACGGTTATGTTATACATACCTCAATTAGCTTGACAAGTTTTTTGGGTATCCCAAAATTGACTAAAATTTCATATTTGTTTCTTTTAACTGAATCATAGGCCTTTTTAAAATCTATGTGTTTGGTTTACTTTTTCTAATATTCCCTGAATAGTAAAAATATGTTCTTTTGTCAATTTTTCTTGTCAAAATCCACACCGATGATCCCCAATTATTTCCTCTACATTTGGGGTCAATCTCATTAAAATTATGTTAGATACATTTTTTTAGCTTATTGGTAGGAGTGAGACACCTCTATAGTCATTACACTTCCCTTTTTGAAAATAGGTATTATTATACTTTCCTTTTATTCTTGTGGTAATACATCATGGTTCTATATGGAACCTAAAAGTTCTTCTTTTACTAACTTTTCCCCACATCCCTTTATTAACTACTGGAATTGAATCTATACCTGAAGAAGTATGATTCTTTAACTTCACTAATACTTGGATCTGGGACTAGTGGTTCAGCAGTATGGATTTCAATAGCCTCACCAAATTTGGATCCTTCATGAACGTTCAAAATATGACTGAAATGGTCATTCCATCTACTCAAAATATTGCTCGAGTCGGGTCTTTAAAAGTTGTTAGCAAATTTATTATTCTAGATTGACTTAATAAAGTGCACGAATATGATTACAATTTAAAATTTGATTCTGTGAACTTTTAATATAGAGCATATTCTTATCAAAGGTTAAATTAGGAAGAAGTTGAGCAGAACTGTGACAGTTATTACGATTCCAAGTGTGGAAACTTAAAAAGGTTGGGCATTGCATAATATGTCTCCTTATGCTAGCAAAGTTAATTAAATCTAAATTCAAATTTGGTGTCTATAATTCTAAACAATTAGGGACTTAATTTGATTTATTTTTACCAGTGTTAATGAAAGGGGTGTACAAAGCTTTGAAACTTCCGACTTTGCTTTGTAACAAAGACTTTGATTCGAAAAAAAATTCCGGCTTTGACAATTACAAAGCTTCGCCAATCAAAATATTGAGAGATAAAATACTCAATTTATGGTAAATTAGTCCCATTCTGAGCTGTTTTATACATTACAAATGAATATTTAGGCGGGGTTAAAAAAACAAAGTTGTAATCATCATTATGGACAGCCTCCAGCCAATGGATGGGTTTGTTTGGAACATAAGCTTCTCCAACGTCTCCCAACCACAACCCTCCAAAATGAGTCAATCTTCTCCTCTTTCCTCCATACTTGTCTGGGCGTTCAATTTAATTTATCAAATTAAAACTAAATATTAAAACAATTTTGCAATAAAACAATTTCAAGTAATTTGTCTGCATAAAGTTATGTGTAAATAACCACAATATAATATTTTTTCAATTATAAAACGACCAATAAAAATATTTAAACTTCGACTTGTCTTATTTGATTCGAGTTTGCTCTGAATTGAAAAAGTGGACTTGGCACACCCCTAGTGAATGATATATTTTTTTTCTCTATATAATATGAGGGGGTATCAAAAAGTTTCAAGACTGATTCTGTAAAATGAAAAATGAGTGCAGCATGAAGATGTGCGCGCTGATGTGGCGAGTTGTGACCTTCATCTGTCAGTACGACATGTGGTTGTGTTAAGACACTTATTTTACAACGTGCACGGGTGCATTTGCGATTTCATCATGAACCGCAAACACGAGCAGAGAGCGAACATCAAATTCTGCGTCTTACTCTGAAAATCTAAAACGGAGACCTTCCAAATGATGCAGCAGGCTTACAGCAATGAAGCTATGAGCTGTCTGTTGTGTTTTGAGTGGAACTCGCGCTTCAAGAACTGCAGAACGTCACTGAAAGATGAGAGATCAGGGTGACTTTCCACGAGCACAAACCCGAAAATTTTGGACAGAGTTAGGCAACTTGTGTAAGAGGATCGCTGGATGACCATTAAGGACATTTCTGACATCATCAATGTGTTATATGAATTAGTGCAGACAATCCTCGCGTCCTATTTTAACATACACCGGTTGCCGCTAAGTTCATGCCCAGGCTTCTGACCCTCGAACAGGAGTAGTACTGTGCCGAAGTCTGTCAGGAACTCCGCCAACATGCTCTGAATGACCCAACCTTCATGTCAAGGATCATCAAAAGGGACAAGAGTTGGATCTACAGTTACAACCCGGAGACCAAACAACTGTCTTCGCAGTGGAAGAGCCCCAGTTCTCCAAGACCGAAGGAGGCGAGGCAGGTTAGGAGTGCAACCAAGTTCATTATCATCGTTTTCTTCGACATTCTTGGGAGATTTTAATGGTTTTTGATACCTCAATTCTTAGTTCTCAAGTATGTTTTAGCATTAAAGAAACTCAAAATTCAGTGATTTTTCACTGCATATCACTAGTTTATTTGTTGTTCCATTTAAGTGCTGACAAATCAAGATCAAACATAGCCGTTTTGTTTTAGTATTTACATTTTTTTTATTTCATAATTTTTGCTAATCTATTACATCACAATAAATAAATACGAAACATAGTTTTAATGTGAGGTAGGATGCTTGAAAAATTATTGAGGGATCCAGAAACAAAAAAAATCGAGGCCAAAATTTAGGAATCAGAATTGATAAAAACAGGAATTGTGACAAATTTAGTATAATTGGATGATTAATCTTTTTTTTTTTTATGTTAGAATTGACCTTAATTAGATGTGTGCTATAGGCTCTCCATATAACAAAGGTAAAAACACTAACTAGAAAATATTAAATTTATTTTATACCTGAAAATATGTTTTATTATTTAATATATGGTCCCTATGGTAAGATAAGGTTAAAAAAAATTGAATGTTATTCTCTTTGTAATCCAACATTTCTTTAAAACAAATGTAATACTAATGAAAGCACTGAGCACACTAAATTAGATACCTTATTATTCCAGCTCCAAATTGTGAGAATACAAACAATATCAAAAGTAATTTTATTTAAAATTATTTAAGTGCTAAAAGAAGACCTGCATACTTGTTTACCTAAGGTTTGCTAGGGAAGAACTTGCAAATACACACAGATAACATGTAAAACAGCGGTTGTGGGGCACAATCAACTAATGAGCTCCTAGCAAACCTTAGCTATATATGTTGATCTACTTTAATTTTCACTCAATGATTTAGCCCAATAATCCATTTTAAAACAGTTTTAAAATACCTGTAAAATGATCATTATTAGTTAGTTTATTGGTTGCCTCAAATACCACAATAAGAACAAAATAAATGGTCATAGAAGCTTAGTGAAAAATGATGTTCCATTCTTCACCACATGCAGTCATTTTTTTGTAATCATTCATCTTCGAGAAATTTTATTGGGAGGTGGCATGAGATCATGGTCAGGCAGCCACCGATGCTGCTCAATAAAGTCTAACAGCTTGTGAGTTGTCACTGGGTCTCGAATACTGTTGCAAACAGCTGTTGAAAAAAAAACATTACATAACCAACTTAATTCATATGGAAAAACAATATTTAAACTTCAGCATCTTTCCATACAATCTACATTGTTTAACAATGGTTAATAATTTCACAATCCACAAGTACTCACTCACAATGGCCACATAATAAAAAATATCAATTTCCTGTCAAGCGTTGACACATTGAACAGGAAGTTGCGTTGAGCGTTTCACATTCCCCCCTGATAGAATGAAACCTAGGTTGGGGGATTGGGCACTAACGATCAATTTTCTTCAAAAAGCAGCCATTACCTCTTTGTCCAGTGGTGGTCTTTTTGTTGTAAAAGCCAAAGTGTGTTTGTTGCTTTTATTTGTTTCTCTCCACCATTCCTCTACCTTCTTCCAAATATATTACAACTAATTCAAAGTGAAAAGAGGTTTTTCTTAGAGATCTATACCTACTGATAAATAAGGTACTGTTGTTGTTAGTAAATTAAATTTTGTAATAATAATATTTCTTAAATATAAAGTATTTTAGCATTTAATTTTTATTTATTTTCTTAAAATCAAAGATTTTTTCTGTTGGTGGTACTGAAAAATTAAGGCACGTCTTACAATCAATTACAAAAGTAACAATGACTTACCTTGTGCTGTATTGTAGCTGTTAGGGAAAGACTTGTCAGTCCTTTCTCGCATGAATGTCCATTGGTTGTCTTGAATCTTGCATTCAATTATTTTATTATTCAGTTCTCTTGTAGCTTTGGTGATTTTCATCGATGCGAAAGGCGTTTCCAATCCTCCCACAAATAACTGACCAATTTTACGAGGCAGTATCCTAATTGTTGAACAGCAATCAAAATGTTATGATAATTTGTATTGTTAGAAAATAAATAGCTTCAAGTTGTGAACACATCAGTTGAAAATGAATAAATGACAAGTGAGCAGATTTTATGTCAATGAAACCATCATCTTATTTAGTAATTTTATAATCAAGGTTTCTTTAGTGTAACAAGAAAGTATTAGGATTAAAGGGACCAATATTTTGTGGTTTAAGCTGTAATTTCTTACTATGACAAAAGTTTTCACTTTATTGGAGATGTGAATGAAGAAACACTTTTTTTAAGCACCCTGTCTTACTACCTGTTCCGAGCTATAAGCTTATGTACTAATTACACCAATGGTTTAAGTAACTTACCCTTCCCCTCCTTCCATGACTATCTTTAGTTTGAAATCCACAGAATTGTGGCTCGGAGGTTTCCATTTAAGAACTTCCATACATCGACCAGCAACGTAAGGCTGGAATAACAGGAAATAATTTGGTAGATATGTGAGCTAACCTTTATATGGTTAATAGATATATATTTTTAAGTATTTATAAAAATGTAAAAGTTTTTTCCATTAAAGAAATTCATACATTTATACAATATTGTTTAAAGGCACTTCAACACATGTAGGTCATTAGCCCCTTATACAATATTGTCCACGTGGACGAAAGTACAGGAAAAAGTAGAAAAAACTAATACTATGGATGTTACAATGAAAAAAGGAATACAGTTATCACTTTACAATGCTGCCATTGGACAAAGAGGTAATGGTTGCCTCTTTCTTTTAAAGCTTCGGCCATTACCGCCCAATCTGTCGACCTGAATGTTGTATTATTATAAATCTTGAAGAGAGAGAGTTAAGTGTGTAACACAACTTCTTAAAAAAGGAAAACAAAAGGGAGGAAGTACAATGTTAGTGCTTACATCAATGGAGGGTTGAAAGATGAGCCCGTCGGGCTCATGGGACAGCATCTTACTGAACTTATCTCCAAGAAGGTTACCCGCCTGAGTTATATTCCAGAACTGCTTCAGTCTTATACTAAATGGTTCCGATTCTTTGTCGATACGTCCCTCCTTCATAGCTTTGTGGCGTGGCTGAACAATCTCATTCTGGCAAACAACATAAGCATATGTTCATTAATGAAGATAAGTAAAATACACTAGACCGATGACTATGCAACGTTGAAAAATATATAAATAATTAATATGTGACTTTAGTTTAGATACAATAATGTTTGTCTGCAGAAGTTGCCACTAGGGGCGTGCAAGTGTGAATACAAGTAATTAATTAGTTTTAGTAGTTTGTTCCCATTTGGCTAAAAGTTTTTTCCAAAACTCAAAAAATTTGAGTATCAGTGCCTAATTTGATTTTCCAATTTTATTTACAAAAAAAAAAATTTGAGTTTAAATTAATTTGATTCAATTTTATAGTGGATTAAGTCCCTCAACATTTTCTATTATATTATTAAAACAAATTATAACTAGTCTATATTAAATCTAGCCCAAAATTTAAATTTGTGTGATCTTAACTTTCTTAAAAAAAAGTTAAATCTTAAAAATCTAAATTTGTGTTTATGGTTTATGCATGGCGCTGTTGTAGAAATATAACTTGAACTAGTACAAATATAACTCTATATTACTCAAAATCAAATAAAATTCTATGTTTTCATTAGATTTGGGCTGATCAGCTATTTTGCCAATCATTTGTTGCCAATTACTGATAACTATCATTTGATTTTTATTTACAATATTACAAAGGTGATATGCAAAATGACAAGCATAAAAATTTGAATATAAACTATTTATTGCTTGTTCATTAAATTCATAACAACATATTGATCCATATAAATAACTAGACATAATAAAAAGATTAAATATAGTGTGGCCCCTATTTGAAAATGGGTAGGGGACGTAGAATGTATATCAGTATTTTAGACCTCTTGATATAAATCCAAAATGCTAAACTTTAATTATTTCAAAACTAGCACAAAGTTATTCAAAGGCTAAGATCCTGTTTATTTGTTTAAATCTTTTCCATGAAGAGTAACAAACTATTATTATTATTATCATCATTATCACTACTACTTTGAATAATGTAACTAAACCAAACAATATTGATAAATGACAAAATAAATATTTTAAAGAATTAAATTTAGTTGTCAGTTAAAGACCGCCATGACAGGGAGATTGGGGTTTGAATCCCGGTTGGGTGTATTGAAGGTGGTTTTCTATAAATGGTTTCCTCTCCCTCTCCAAGCAAATGCGAGGACACATCCTTTAAATGCAACTTTCCTTATCTCTGACTCATTAGCGTAATTAGTATATATGCATCTAACCTGAACAGGTAATAATAATTTTTTATGTAATTTAGAACTATTGTAACAATAAGATTAAAACTAAACTAAATATCATGTTAAATTGAGCTCTGCAGTACTTACATCTATACACGAGAGTCTAATAGGGGAGAAAGAAGATTTTCCAACATCCTGCCCCTCGAATTTTATAATATCGTAGGCTAAGTACCGAGGAATGTCCTTGCCATTAAATTTGTCTATAACCATTTCCTGAAAAATAGAAGCATACAAAAAGTTCCAATATTAGATAAAGGTCATTCCAGGTAATTTTGAACAGTTATTGTAAAGTACAATATGTTTAGTATCTCTTTGTAAATGTATAAATGACATAAAATAATACAAACTAGTAAATTGTTTCTAATTTACTTAACATATTTGACAAATAAACTAAATGTATTAAGAAGAAAATTTCAATTGGATATTTATGGCTGATTATAAATGTAATGTAGATATTTCATTAAAGTTGAATTTTATACCTCAAGCTTTATTGATAAAAACGTTAAAGTAATTTTGCTGGATATCTACAAAATAGAGAAAAGACCACAAGGGAGGCCAAGAAAGAGATGGGAGGAGCAGATAACAGAAAGTTTACAAGTGAGAGGAGAAGAATGGAAGCAATAAAAGGAGGAAGAATGGTGGAACCAGCTTCAGTGGTCGTGTGGTCTAACACGCTACTCTCGCAGTACACTAGACTGCCGATGATGGGGTTATCAAAGTTCGAAACTAAGTTCGGTGTACTAAGGTTGGTTTTCCAATCTCCCTCCACACAAATGCAGGTACACTTATTTAACTATTAACCACTGTGCTAAAAAAAAAATGGAGGCATTTTACTAAACTGACCCGGTCACATGCTGGATACAAATGATGGTGATGGTGATGTTGTGATAAGTCTTAACGTGTGTGCAACCCGAACGGGTAGTAAGACGCGCTGCTGCTGATAATGATAATCTTAACTTGCAGAATTAATGTTGTAAGACAGTTTACACTCCAGTATTTGAATACCATTCTACAATTGCCACATTTGTTAAAAATCTATTTCAGTATAGACATAATTTATCACAGCTGAGTATATTTATGTGAAAAATTAAGACTATAGTTTTAATTAATAAATACTCACAAATTCGTCATATGGTCTAAACTCTAAAGCATCACACTCACAATAGATTGGATTGCTAGTGCTGAGGAGGTCGCTGTCCGAATTCCGGCAAGGTATACTTATACTTAGCACTGTGTCTTACTACCTGTTCGGGTTATCCGCTAAAGTACTAATTACGCTAATGGATTAGGAATGGGGAAGGTTGAATATAAATGAAGTGAGCCCGCATTTTCGTGGAGGGAGAATGGAAAATCGTTTAGGAAAAACCACCCCCAGTTCACCCAAGCAAGATTCAAACCTCGATCTCCCTGTCCTCGGCAGTCTAGCTCATCACGAAACCAGCGCGTTAGCTAACTACGCCACCGAGGCGAGTCCCGGCAACATAAATGAGGGTTTCCCCCCTCCCCTAAATAAATTCTCAATCTTTCATGCAAATGTGGGTGCATTTCCTCTAAACCATACTTTTATCATCCTTGTTCCCACCAGTTTAAATATGTGGATAGCCATAAAGGGAGTAAGCCCATAGAGAAAAATTAAATCTAATGCAAATGTTTGCAGAAAGTATTTCAAAAACCGCCACAACTGCAGAATGACCTATATCAGCCTTTGATTGATGTAGAGTCGTCCTTAATGTCAAAATCAAACATGATAATAAAAGTGTTTGCAAAAGAGTGGGTCCTTGGAACCACCATCATCAACAACTGTTTATATATATATGTGTGTGTGGGGTGTTTGCGAACAAGCGCTCACCAATGCTGTCTGTCCAGGAATATTTTTCCTTCCATCCCTTTTTTCCAACTCTCTCCTTTCTTCTCTACATCTTCCTTTATTTGGTCCACTCACTTCCTTCTGGGTCGTCCAACTAGTCTCCTGCACCCTACCTCTCTTTCCATGTTTACACATGTTCTTGTATTTTCCATTCTTTTCATAAGGTAAACTATCTGAATCTAAATGACCTTAACCTTTCCTCCAATGATTCATTCACTTCTAACTCCTCTCTCACATCCTCGTTCCTTAATCTATTTCACATGTCTTCGTCAGAGCGCTTCATAAAAATTTCATTTCACATGTTTGCAGCTTATTCAGCTCCTTATTTACTGTGTGAGTTTCTAAACACCAGGGGTCGGCAAAAGGTCGATCTCACAACAATTTTTAGTCAATCATGTGAAAAAAACTAAATTGTTATGAAAGGGCAAGCTTACCTTGCATTATTCCACTATGGTATAGCTTATAAGATAGGGCCATAATGTAATCAGTCAAGTAAGGACTGCTGCCGTTCAGGGTAAACGAAGTGTACATTTTATTTATTTTCTCTAAATATTGGAGGAAATATTGAATTTAAGGAATTAATACAAGATGTGTAAGGATTTTTTTTAAATTACTATTAAAAGTATAGTGGGGAAATGAAGGATCGCGAGACCTTTGATAAATGTAAAAGTTTATCGGAGCCCACAAAGGTTGATGACCCTTACTCTTAACTGTACATAAGAATGGGGAAAAGGTATAGTTAATATAGACTCGTCTTGGGAAAAGTATATTGGTCTTGCACCCATTAGATTATGAAATGATTGCACTACAACTTAAATTACTCTTTATTTTTGAAATTTTGATCCACCTTGAAAGCTCTGAAAGTACATGTGAAGAGATATATATATATATATATATATATCAATATCATATGTCTCTTCACATGTACTTTTAGAACTTTCAAGGTGGATTATCTTATTGAATTTTGCAATAAAAAAATTTGCATTAAAATCAGTTACTTACTGACTTATCGTCATTTTCTAGATGATAGCCATTTTAGAGTTAAATGGACACTTGCAAAAATCAGTTAAATTTTATGCTTGTAAACAAAACAACTTTAGTTACATGAGTGGGGGGTGCTTGAGAAGCGAATACAAACTTCACCCTCATTTATTTATACACAAGTCGACTTATATCATCCAATCTAGTTTTAGGATAGGTAAAGTAACCAAAATTTTTTGGCGAGTCTTGTCCTGGACAAGAAAAAACTTACCCCATCTAAGAGTGTGTTTGTTAGATGTTTATCGAGATTCTTCCTATGTGGAAATTTGAGCCCTGTCACTTGGAACACAGAGTTATCTCTGTCCACACAATACACTTCATTAGCTTTAAGAATTAACATCATGTATCTGAAAGGAGAAATAGTGTGATATAGCATGAAAGAATCTTAAGAATTATACATCTCATATATTAAAATAAATATATACTTCACAATACATATAATAGGACTGGGCCAATCAACTATTTAGACGATCGTGCCAATGCCGATTTGTTGTCTGCCGATAATTTGGTTTATTACATTTTAAATATTACAAAGATAATAATACATATCTCCAAGCTAAACCTCTTTTCACATTATGAGGTAATTGTATTCTATTTGGAAGAAGGTGCAGAAAAGGTGGATAGAAACATATAAAAGGAACCAACCATATATGGCTTTTACAATGAAAATAACACAGTTCACACTTTACATTGATGCCATTGGTCAGAGGTAATGGCTGCCTCTTAAAGAAAATTGATCGTTCCTGCCCAATTCCCCAACCTAGGTTTCATTACATTGGAACTCATTGGGAGGGATTGTGAAACGTGCAACACAACTTCCCCAAAAGAGGAAATAATTTTCATTGTAAAAGCCAATGTGTGTTTGTTCCTTTTATATTTTCATTTCCATCTTTCCTGTACCTTCTTCCAAATATAAAGATAATATGTATTAATATTTTTAAAAAAATCAACTGTTCACATGGGCCATTTTTATTTTGTTCAGTATAATAAGTTTGCTTGTACAAGATTAAATTAAAACTAAAATTAATTTAAATATAAGTCACTTCCTACGTCCTACCACATTTGAGAGATAGTTTCGATAAAATTGACTCCACTTTTCTCGCAGAAAAATTTGTGATAGTTTAATGTTGAAATTTTTTTTTGAAATCTGTACATAGAATAACATGGCAAATAGATTAATTTTAGAATAAAAACAGAAAATAATAGAGTGTTCATTAAATTTCTTGGAATTCAAATAAGTACAAATAAGCATAATACCCGTTTCGGTGGCAGCATGGGCTAACATGAAAATCCAGGGTTGCCACTGATATCCTAGATTTTATTTCCCTGACATTCCCTGACCAAAATATAAAACATCCCTGACTTTATCACTAGCTGCTGGTAGCATAATATTAATACAAATCAATAATACTTGGGTCAAAACGATATGTCAATTTAAGATAATAACTACAAATACTGAAAATAGTCTCATCCTTCCCCATGATAGGAATGTGTATTGATATTACACAATTGCTGCCAACACAGTGTGAGTAGGAAAACCATAATCAAGGCATTCCTATTCTATAGCCATACCATCGCACACCTTTTGCTGAATTTTTTATTAATTTGTACTATAAAATAATTAGTGAACATAGTACTATAGTATCCATGGTTTTTTATCATAGTATAATATCAATAACACATTTAATGCACATTTATTAAATCAATGGAAACAAATTAAAAGACATAAAAGATAAACAAATAGGTGTAAATAATTATTTACAAACAAAAAATTAAGAAACTGTAATACCAAGCATGACAATGAATCTTCCCCTGTTTTAATTTCCCTTGAATCTTGTAGCCAGGTAAGAAACAGGCTAGAGTCGCCAATCTATGTTCAGAATTGTCTTGGAAAAGACATCATTTAGCACAGCGTTTTCCAGGAAAGTTTGCCATAGCCAAATCAGGTTTCAAAATTAAAAAGTTACAGTACATAGTATACCATCTTACCTCAAAATAATGAATTTCTTATCAAAGACACCGTGAAGAAAATAATCTGCAATTTAATGGACTACACTAAAAAAAACTTTCCCTGACTTACCCTGACCACAAATGCATTTCCCTGACTTTCCATGACCAATTTTCATTTCCCTGACTTTCTAGTTCAGTGGCAACCCTGTAATCTTGTGTTGGTCCAAATTGCGGAAGATGGGGAGATTGAGGTTCGATCCTGATCAGGTGCAATGAGGGTGGTTTTTCCTAAATGGTTTTCCACCCTCCCTCCACACAAATACTAGTGCATTTCCTCTAAATTAAAACTTCCTAATCCCTAACCCATTAGTGTAATTATTACATAGATGTATAACCTGAACAGGTAATAAGATGCAGTGCTAAACAAAAAATAATAAGCATAATTGATTTAAAAATAGATGAATATTTATGTTTAAAAATGAGGTGGCCCAGTGGCTAAATAATTTTATGATAATAGAAATTGATAAAAATAAATAAAAAGTAAAAATAAACTACAAAGAGTAAATTTAATGAAGAAAGTCCACCTAGGGAAAGAGGAAAAATTTTGGAAGAATCCATTGCACAAAGGTGACATCTTCCTTTCTTCTGTCTTCTATAGTAGAAATAGTCTCACACACACACACATTTTAACATAAATAGAGTAATATTTCAGTATTGTTGCCTTTATCAAAACAATAAAGACAACAATGTCGAAATATTAATCTATTTGTGTTAAAATGTATGCGTGAGTACTTTTACTATAGAGGCCAGAAAAAAAGAAGAAAATGTCAACTTTGTATATTGGATTCTTTCAGCATTTTTCCTCTTTCCCTAGGTGACCTCTCTTCATTAAATTTACTCTTAGTAGTTTATCTTTCCTTTTTGTTTATTTTTATCAATTTCCATTATCATAAAGAATAAATTAATAAGTATCAACCAATGAATAGATTTAAGTTTTGTAAAAAAGATAAGTTTTGAATTCATGCTGTAGTTTTGAAACTCCCAATACAAGGCCGTAGCCAGCCAATAATTTCAGGGGAAGTTTGGTGGGCACATCCCACAATTGCTGGAATCTAGAAAAGATTCTAAATATTAAACAACTCTAGCAGCTCTCTGAAGTGCTTTTTATGGTAACACAGCCCCCTGATTTGTACTTGTATCTTAATTTTGATATCATTTGAACCATATATAAAGTAAAAATATTTTTTATTTATAAAATTTGGGGGGGAGGGGGTTTGAACCCCCAAAAAACCCCTCTGGCTACAGCCTTGCCCCAATAGATCTCTATTTTTAGTTGGTTGACCTTGTGGATGACCTTGCCTCTCTCTTATTGATCTTTCTATCCTCAATCCAACTTTCCATCCCCTTGTTATTGATGAAAGAGGAAACTGTCTACTTAGTCACTAGAAGACCCCCCTCACACCTCTTTCTAGCAACAGAACAAAGGACAAGGCTGTTTGCCAGAATCCTTAACAATGATGAGTCATTAGTACCTGCCGTGTGGTGCCTTTAAGAAAAGGTAAACAAAATGCTGACTAGCCGCTTAGGCTTACCGATTGTGTCATAATATGCCCTTTTCTGGATCGATAATCGGGTCAGACACCTTAGCTCAGTTGGTAGCGTGTCCGCCTACTGAGCAAAGGCATCCTGGTTCAATTCTCTGCATGGCTGAAAATTTATCATTGATGAAAATATGGGTTTACCCTTTAACATTGATAAATTAACGGCCAGGGACTGGATGTTGTGCTTGTCCTAATCTTAAGATAGATTATAAGGCATATGACGCTACGACAGGCCTAGCCAGCCGGTAGTGAAAAATATATTATTTGAATAAATAGGCTGGAAACAGTAATGGATGTAACAAGTAAAAGATTGATAATTGTCACTGGTACAGGCCTAATATATCAAAATTCTGACCAAGGCATTTTATTAAATTGACCTGGCCACTGGCTGGAAACAGTTGATGATGATGATTATGATGACCGTAAGCCCTTAGTACTAGAGTTATAAATTATATATACAGTAAAAGTACAATAATCAAACACGCTCAATACATCGGCAACGCTAGATTTGGTTTATCAAATATGCCAAATTATCGGACTATATTTGTGTACTGCGTTCTTCTTTTCATTGTAAAAGCCATATTGTGTACGTTCTCTTTTTTCTATCCACCTTTCATATACCTACTTCCAAATATGTGTATAACAAAATACCTCAAAAAGCAAAAATTGGTTTTACTTAACGAGACAGACTATATATGTGTACTGCGGTAAAAACTAGAAAAATTACTTTGAAAACCACCATGGTTAGTATGCAATGTAATGATTTATGTAATGACAAAAAAAAATGATGACTACGATGTAGTAGAACATGAAGCTTTATCAACACTTTTACTAGGTTAAGAAAACATTTTAAATAACTAGACACACAATTACAAACAAACTATATAATAGAGAACAAACAATTTCATAAATGTAAACAAAGACTTACTGGCACACGAATGGCACTAGTGTGAAGTTAAAAGACAAGTGGTGGGTGCGGTAGGGATGGGGGAGGGATGGAAGGCGGGGCGAGGGCTGCACGTGTCAGACTATTGGGTGTGCCGAACAATCGGGTGCCGGACGGACATTTACTGTATGAAAAAAATTACCTCAATAATCTAAAAGAAGTTTCCTTAAAGAGCTATAAAATAAATTAATCAATTACGCCTAAGACCAAATAAAATATTACCATACAAAGCTTGTTTACCTCGTTCCATCTGCTTTCCATGACACTCTATAGGGCTTATCGTGAAGGAGTCTGATGTTACTATTGTCCATTGAGACAGGCTGGCACCCTGGGAATCCAGTGCTGCAGATACAACGCATAGGTATTAACATTTATTCAATTATAATGTAATATTACCTACATGTCTAAGAAAATTCTAGGTAGATTATAACTACTTACATACATATATTCTTATCCTTCCATTTTAAAACTAGTTTGATATAAAATAATTATAAAAAAATGTTGAAGCTGCATAATAAACAATTTCTTCTGAATCATAACTAAAAGTAACTAACAATAATGTTTAGAAAGGCACCAAATGCTCTAGTGTTAAAATGGGAAAACCTCCCATAATTCCAGATTCCTTATACAAATGCTAACAATTGAAAAAAAGAAATTAGCTGTATGGTTAAACATGCTTGTAAAATATGAATATAGGGTTTTTTTAGTACGTGAAATATACCTTCCGATAGACCTATGTAAGGAAAAAAAAAAGTGTGATTTATATTTGAATTGAATATTTGACTTAGTCTAGCGTATGTTCTCATAAATTTATAACTAAAATAAGTATATGTTTTTAGCTCAGGTGGAAGGGAAAGGTGTTTCATGCCTGAATAGCATTCATAATAGTCTTCTCAAATACTAGCCCCCTCATTGCCCGTGTTCCTCTATAAACGCCCAATCCCCGTCAACCCTGTCACAGCCACTTGAGCTCAGCATTTGTCAACATCTTTAGACTAGCTTCTTCTCAAGGTTAATAGCAGTATTCCTGTAGTAGGGGAAAATGGGCAGGAATCATTAGGTGGATGGTGATGAGAACTTTAAACAATATAATTTGCTTCAAAGTGTGGTTATTCTCAATAGAGGAAGTGAAAAAAAATATTTTCTTCATGCAAGAATCATGTTTGTCAGTTTTATCACTTTAGGAGTTGTTTTAAACCTATTAAATCCTTATAAACCTCACAATTTATTTTTCTTAACCTTAGAATGCTAAACACCTCTGTGTAAGACATGAATGCTAAACACTCGTAAATTTTACTAATTTATATTTTATTATATTGACATTTTATTTTATTACATTATTGATAAAATGAAAACTATTCTCAACTCGTTCAAATGTTTTTTTGTTGGTTGTAATTTTTTTTACACAACTTCATCACATGATACACAGGATGTTGCCCTGTTTTCTTTACAAACAGCACAAGAACAGTGGCTGCAAAATGTCGTAGTCATGCACCCTTTGTTTCATTGTAGGTTCCAAGTTTCAATTATTTTGGGATTTTTTGTTTTCTTGTTTATTACCATGTTCTCATGCATAGTAGGAAGCAAGATTACAACTATGTTTTGTTTTAGTTTGTAAGATACTGTGCCGTGCTAATGTGACATTAGCTTTCACAATGTCACTGGGACATTCCCTTTCTTGTCACACATTCATTTCTATTTTCTTTATACTCTGGATTGTGTTTTCACCTGTTTATCAAGTCTCTTCTCTACGCCTGCGCGACTATTTCCCCTACTGTGCAGGTGTTCTAAATCCCCCCCCCCTTCTCGTCTCTTGTTCTCTCCCCCCTCACTTCTTCGTATGACTGCGCATGCGCGGTTCGACTTCTTATCCGACGCTCTACACAGCTGACCTCTTCTTATTGCATTGACCAATACTCTCGCATTGGAATTCCCAAGGAACGGATCAGCCAAGTAACTAGTACTAAACTACACCAGGCAACTATGGGGAACGAGTGCTAGTGTCAGATCACGTATATTGCTAAGTCTGTGAAGGTTCGCAGGACTCATGCAGTCTTGCTGGTTTTAGCGATCGGCCTACAAGTACACCATGGCACTTCAGGGACGGGGAGCCCAGCTGGTTTCCAGCTAGCCCCCGCCACTTTTGCATTATCTACTTATCGTCAACTGCTGTCAGAGTTGGGCGGATACTTCACCATTCACCACTCGCTCGCCGCCCGTTACGTCGCTGGTATTTGGGTACCAGCTCACTGTCAATGGTCGCTGATTCAGGCCCAGCCCTGGGCTGGCGCTTCTCTCCTGGCTCATCTCTTCTCACCACTCGCGGGCCCATCGGACTTACGTGGGTAATCCAGGGCTGGTTCATAGCAACCGGCGGGTCTTGTGAGGCGCTGCTACAGTGCCACCCCAGGCCTGGTACTTCACTTCAGGCGCACCGTATCTCTCACCGCTCGTGGGCGTTCCTGACTGGGTATGAGGGAGATCCAGCCCACACCCGAGTCTGAGGGGTTAGCCGTTTTCTCGGCCCCCCTATACTCATTGGCGTCTCATCGTGGGTCCAATTAACTGAGTCTACGTAAGGTATCGTTCTGGGCTAAACCCTTGGAAGATCTTCCTAGGATGATTCTATATGAATGCTTATACACAAGTCGAGTATAGTTAGTACTTCGTGTGGACACGTTCTTTAGTAGTCATTTGTTAAATGCAAGTGCTTGGACTCATTTGGTGTCCCGAGTGTCCAATTGCGCCTGTCAATTATACAATCGCGCGCTGCCCCCGCTCCCCTCAATTGTTCTGCTGGCCCGTTCGGGGTCATTATACTTTAAGTTAAGAGTGGTTGTTTTAGGCCACGTAATTGTGTGAACCACATCGGGATAATTGTTGTCTATTTATTATTATCACTAGCTTTAGATACTTGGTTTTATTATATGTATGTTAATTATTTGGAACTAATTTATGTAGGCTGCCTGTATGCCACTATCTGTACCAGAATATTTATTATGTTTAGGGTCTATAGTGTCATTGCCAGGATAAATACAAATTAGGTTTAGTACTGACTTAGATGATTGGTTGGGGTTATGCTAAGAGCACCCACTATACTGTAGATTCTGTCCCCTTTAGGGAAAGGCCAGTTGCTGGTAATCACCTCGTTGGGACTGGTAGGGTGTGCCGCTGTGCCCTTGGTGACCTAGAGTAATGGGCCTAGTATGGCCAGTGGTGGACTGTGCCGCAATGTTGACACCAGCCTTATTATATAAAGGGCGTGTCTAGCAAGTCCATTCCTATTTGATGGGATTCAATGAGCTGCGTTATTTTGTGGGTTTTAACTCCCGAGTGGGAACCTTATTATTGGCAGCATAAGCTAAGGGTGTTTCCTGTGTTTTAGCCTCTTCGAGCTCGTATGTTTCTGCTATAGGCGGTAGTCGTCCCTAGTGGCACCTGTCACAGGTGTCACGGCCCTTGACAGGAGACTTGGCTTGCACACCAGACCGTCCCTGAGTTCTGTGGCGAGGGGTTGACTGGTACTGGCCAGGCTAATTAAAAGTTTCCGTGAGCCATTGGCGTTTAATGCCATCAAGATGTTAATGAACCAAAATCTTATAATTACTTGTTTTTCTTGTTGCTTATGTCCTGCTTATTGTGTCCATGAATAAAATCTAAATAACCTAACTTATTCTTTGTATGTTCACTTGTACCTGACCCTTTATTTCCTAAGGTGAAGGCTACAATACCATTGTCACTACATTAGTAAAATGTTTCATTAATGCTAAACTCTCGTACCTTTTATGACTGAGCTTCTCATAGAGCACAAACAAAGCACATCACAAGGGAACCACTATCCGCTATAGTGAAGTTTCAAGGCCAACTGAAGGTACTAGAGAGGGGAGCAGTCTAGCCCTCGTGTAAGGGAGGGAACATGACACTCTTGTAAACCTCAGTAGTCAATTTTACAAAAGAATAGCATTCTAAGGTTAATCTTCCATTAGGAGGTTTGGGGAGACTTAGTCTCATAATATGCCCTGACTCTATGCCCCTGCTACTTTCTCCACAATATGAGCCAGCAAGCGAGCTATTCCGACCAAGAAGCTGCCGCCGTTAGCAAAGATAGTGCCAACATTTGTAGAGAGAGGGTGTCATGTGGTCAGCACAATACGTCCTTTGGCCATTATTCTCAGTTTTCTAAACCAGAGCTGCTACTTCTTTATTCAAGTAGCTCCTCATTTGCCCTCACAAGGCTGAGTTTGACCTCGTTACAGACCTAATGCTTCAATGATAAGTTTTGGCTAATTTTTGTATTAGTATGCTTTAGTGTTGGACGTTGACGAGTTAAACTTTATATTATATTTTAAGATAGCAGGATGATGAGAGTGATATAAAAATATACTAGGAAATCTACTAGCAAGAGTCTTGAAAGAGAGTGAAAAAACTACTCCAAGAGTATCTGGTCGAAAATTGAAGCTTTATTTTCCCAACAAGATAATGCATGATAATGCACATTTAACTCCACATGTTTGGATTACTTAAAAATATGTAGAATTAACAGTAAAATAACAAGATCGCTCATAACATAAGCCTGCTTTAGCTGAAACAGTTCAAGTTAACAGAGCAGTAGTTTAAACATAATATTTTAAAAGTCTGTTATTTATGATAATTTTTTCTAATGTTTAATCCTGGCAATTTAATTTTCAAGAGATAGAATAAGTCATTTGGATTCCAAAATTAATAATGAAATAAATAACACAATGAACCCTGAAATGTAGAGAAACTTTTAGTGAGAATGAGAAACTGTAACAGCAAAGTAATGATACTCAGATCAGCACTATACAATGAATTAGAATAAGACACACTTATTATATGGCATTAAGAACTCTAAAGTTCATTGCCGCACTTAGAAAAGTATGCCACCCATCCTGAGCTAGTTCCATCCTGAGCTAGTTCCATCCAATCCACCTTATTACACCATATCTCTTTCAGGTCCATTCTAAATGTCATCCTCCCATCTGTGTCTAGGTCTTTCCAATGGTCTTTTCCCATTGGGTTTGTCAGTCAGTACCTTGAACAAGGTCCTAGAATCGCCCATTTGATATAAGACATACAGCTATTATAGATATGAATAAGCACTAACCTCTCCCAACCACAAAACTCTTGCACCTTCCTTTGAATTTCACCAAGTTTAGGTTGAAATGTGATTGCGGAAATGCCACTAACGCCTTCCACAAATATTGGGTTTTTATTCTGAAACTCACGTTTGCGTTTTTTGCCACCCCTGAAAAGCAACAAATTTGTTACAAAAATATGCACTTATTTGTCATGTTTTGATTTACCTAGAAAAGTTTGTAAATTGTCTTGAAAATGTAATATAACAATTTAACAAACGACCACATTTAACAAACACATTTTGAATTCACTTGAAAATTTAAGATATCAGTTTTTTTTTTAATGACAACATATTTTAGGTCTGTGTTGATTTGACCAGTAGCATTAATTTAACATTATATGTTGTCATTTAGAATGTGTGTGTGGATATTTTAATTTATATTAATGAGTGGTATGTCATTTAAAATACCCAACATATTTAAAATCATAGAAATGTTGCAAAAATGGGAAGTGAATGGTAGTCTGTCTGATTGGTGTGCCTCATTCTGACCTTGGACATTGAGAAAAGAGTTTAGTTACTGGCCATTTGTAATGGGAATAGTTAATCCAAGTGGTTTCCCATCCTTTTATCAAGCAATTATTGGTGCAATTCACCATTCCTTTTGATTATCTCTATCTCTACTGCATTAAATTGAGCCATTAGTAATTCTTGTATTAAAAGTATTTGAAAATAATGTAGCTAATAGATTGCATGTTTCATGTTTATAGTTTCTTTTATTACAAAGAGTTTTGTGGGTTACAAACATAGCTCTTGTCCCGAGTTTGATTTCCGGCATGGCCTAAAAATTTTATCATTGATGAAATGTGGGTTTACCCTTTCACAGTGATGAATTAACGGCCAGTGACTGAATGTTGTGCCTGTCCTAGTCTTAAGTTGGATTATAAAGCATACGACAAGCCTAGCAAGTTGGTAGTGGAAAATATATTGCTTGAATAAATAAATGACCCATGCCACAAGCTGGAAACACTAATGGATGTATATTGTACCTACTTTGAATTAGCACTACTGACTTTTAAAAGTCTCCACTTTAAATATGGCTGCATGGTCATGTTCAATACCAAGTAAAGCAGGACACAAGGGATAAAACAAATTTTTCTAACTCTTAATATATATTTCTAATTTAAAACAAGACAAGAAAAAGAAGCAATATATATATATATAAATATAATTGGTTCCACTTACTTGCTTAGAGAAGTAGCACCATTCTTGTCATGAGAAGTATCGTCATCGACAAGACTGACATTTGAGTCATCATATTCTGCAAATATAATAATTACTTATCGTTTGAGTTATGGTAACTACACAACAAACATCCCATGATATTTAGGGTTGAATGTGTGAGACAATTTTTATCTTAGGAATCAGTGTTTGTTGTGGTTGCAAGACAAGGACATATTTCTTCTTTATGGAATAATATTTTAATCTCATTTTGTGAGTGTTCCTGACCATCTGTATTTTAATAATATTATATTATTATAAAACCAGATAGTTGCCTAATGACCTAGAAATGCTGTATTGGCCTGAATATAGTGCGATGTTTTCCTCCTATTTATACGCAGCTTAACATTTTTCCCAAGGAAAAACCATAAGATTCCTACAGGGGTCTATTTTGTAACATACTGTAACTATAATGGCCGGCTGGCAGCAATAAGCATGCAGGCACATGTCTAGTAATAAACTACAGTGATAGGAATGGAAGTAGTTAGGCATTGATCGAAACAAATAAACTAAATTTTTTCATACACCCATTACAGTTTCTCATCCTTTTCCAAGTTTAACATGATTTTTAATTTTTGGAATAAACGGATATTTCTGAAAATTGAAAAAAAAAATATGAGTAACTAAGAAAGTGATGAGGAATTAAGGATAGTAAAAGTTTATTAGATTTTAAGTATGCCTAAGAAAAAAATAAATATACAGTACTCTCTCGATTTACCAGAGGCGGCTCAACAGATTT
Organism: Timema bartmani; assembly: GCA_902151455.1. NCBI lineage: Eukaryota > Metazoa > Arthropoda > Insecta > Phasmatodea > Timematidae > Timema > Timema bartmani. The sequence continues at coordinate 90,800 of CABFWB010000424.1, read as the reverse complement.
GCGGCTTAACCGTGACTATATTTAAAATTGTCACAAGCAATGCACCACCGTCTGAATGCATTATGTTATTGCCACCCAATGCGCAGGCGCGGCAATCTCTCAGAGGGAGAGAAGAGAGAAAGACGTGCAGAGACAAGGAAATAGTACTGCATGCTCAAGGTCGTGCAAACACTGCTGAGACTAGCGAAATAGATTGGGTGGTAGAGGAAGAAGGAGAGGCAGAGCTTATCTCGGTTGGTAAAGCTAGTCAGTAGCCAAGGCACTGAAGACTGAAGAATGTGTGCTGCTCTGACAAATTTGGAGACGCAGGATGACACTTTACAAGCACAATGAATGCATGCACTGAAAAGTATTAACAATTAGTACAACCCTCAGAGATAAAACAAATGAATAACGGACTTCTTTCATTAATTCATTGAGTATATAATGTATATACGAGGGGAAAAAGGATTTTTTGTATTATCCTGATTCATATTATCTGTGCTTCCTCTCCCCTCAATTACCTTGGAAAATCGAGAGTCTACTGTATATGTATATTTTTTATATCAAAATCCAAATCTTTATTTAATGAGATTCAATCATTTTATTTACCACAAATCCACAAATCAGGGTTTCCACTTATGAGTGAATCATATTTAAGTGTGTATCAACAGTAATTCAAACCAATAACAAACATTTTGATTTGTATAGTATGTACTTTAAACTAATGCAAAAGATGTACCTCTGCACCAGTCAGGGAGCTCTGGAGGTGAGGGGGTGTCTTCCACATCATCATACTTTCTGAACAGTTCCTGGAGGTAATCCGCCTTGTATATTCCAGGTGGTCTAAAAATATAATAAGTTATAATTATATAGTTTAACATTTAAAGATTAAATTGTCACCTTTAAATATAATAATATTTGTAAACATAAGATTTAGAAAACAACTTACTATAAAACTGTAAACATTATCCAAAAAATCATCCGTTGCAAAGTGGATTTTCCATTGGGCCAACAGGATTAACTTCAAAATGCTTATTTAATTATTTTAAACACCATTGAGAAGTGAACTAGTGCACAGGCCTTCGATAATTAAATTCAGTCACGAGAACTAGGCGGGTTATTTTTGCTGGATCTTAGTACTTTTTTTTAGCACCGTATCTTACTACCCATTCAGGTTACAAACTTATGTACTAATTACACTAATGGTTTCATGGATTAAGATATATTTAAAGGATGTGTACCCGCATTTCCATGGCGGGAGAGTGGAAAGACATTTTGGAAAAAGCCTATCAGTAGAGATTAAAACCTACGTCTCCCTGTCATCGGCAGTCTAATCTACCGCGAAAGTAGATCGTTAGACCGTGCGGCCCCCAAAGCGAATATCTTAGTACTTGTTAGGGTTTATTGGCTTACTATACTTATAGATAAGGATGAGAAAGTATGAATTTTAGAATAAATATACCCACATTTGCATGGAGGTAAAGTAAGAAAACATTTAGGCAAAACCACCCTCAATACACCCGACAAGGATTTGAACCTCGATCTACCCATCAGTCTAAATAAAGACTAAAAGATGGAGATTTTAACATCCTTGAGGGAATGGAGCACTCATGGAAGCAGTTGAGTGAAATCTGAGGACTTGCCTTGCCTCTGCGAACTGCTTTATAGCACCGCCCACACTTGAGTTTATCTGCTCCACCAGGTATGACACGATAAGGAACCCCGTGCGGTTAAAGCCATGGGTGCAGTGGACTCCTACAGTGACAACATTAGCACAGATCACAAAATAAACATAATATCAAAAGTATGCTTTGAGATAAATACTGGTTAACAGTTTTTAGCAGCTAATAATAATGAAAGAGAGAATGTGCAAAAACTACCCTAAATGCAGCACCAGTTATTTAAGGATATATTTCAAGTTAAAATGGTGACCTGTTTGATAAACTAATCAAAGACCTCAAATTGGGTACTTTAAAATCTTAAACTTTATTTCCAAGCAACTCAATAAAAGATGTGTCCTTGTTTAGAAAGAATAGCAAGAGCTTGTTGCAATAAATTAAGAATGCAATGTAAAGATTAGAAGTGAATTACTTTAATACATTTAAAATTTAATGTCATATAGGCCTATCACAAATAATTGATTTTTCCAAGGCAACTCACCATAAATGTTGTGATTAGATTCAGGTTGATACGATTTTTAAGTTCTTAAATTAGTGATGAGAGTTTTGAATTATTAAAATATATTCACAATTTGATGATCTAGTTGTTTTTTCTTAATTTTTTATCATAATTGGTTTTATAATTCTTTTACTGCTTATTGGTGGTTGAGATCAACATAATTATAGGACCAAATTAACAACCAAACCTTGAACAATTAAGTTATTATTTAATTTAATTTGTTATAATATAACATTTAGTATATTTAAATCCTAAAGCAACATCAGACTTATTGGTAATGTAGGAAGATACATTTCTTTTGTGTTTATTATGTTTTCTAAGCTTTGGATTTGGGATTCATACATAAAATTAAGATTTGAATTTTTAAATGATTGGATTAGATATATCCTTATTTTAAATTATCTGATTTTTTCAAAATCCTCCAAATAAAAAATTGTGTTATTTTCGTTGTTTTATACTTGGCATAAGATGGTTAAAAAATCTGGTTTGTAAAAAATGATTTTAATAAATTAATCTGATTTTAAAAGAGCCCTTTTGGAAATATAAGTTCTCCACTTTTTCTTCCCTTTAATTAATCTATTACTAATATTTTACTAAGAATATCTTAACTTAAGAAAATAATGTATTTTTGGGAATTCTTGCCATTCTCACATGCGCACATCAGCATGTACATTTTCTGGCAGGAAATAACGTATTGTTATATCCATTCTAAAAATCTAAAGAGTAATAAGAGAGGGCTACTATGAAAACTATTAAAGATGTATAAAAGTACATAAAGAAAGTGTTGTACAGAGCATACTTCATACCCATATTTATGTATGCAGCGGAAACTTGGACTTTGGATAAAGGAGAAACAAGGAAAGTGGAGGCTGTGGGAATAAAGTTTTTGAGGAGCATGCTAGCTGTCACCAGAAGAGATAGGATTAGGAATGAAGATGTAAGGTTTAGAGTTGGGGTGCAGGGGGTACATGAGATAGTCGAGGAAGCAAGGATGAGATTGTATGGACACGTAATAAGGATGTAAGGGGAGAGGATTCCAAGAAGATTAATGGATATGAAGTATGTAGGGAAGAGACCAAGGAAGAGATGGGAGGAACAGATAGAAGCAAGTGAGCAAGTGAGAGAAGGAAAGTAGAAGAGAGTGCATTAGGAAGAATGGTAGAAGGATAGAGGGAGATAAAGACGTTTTACTAAACGAACCTGGTCACAGGTTGGAAACAGTTCATGATGATAATAGTGAAAAGTACACTTTAGTCCTGTATTACTTTATTGATAAACATATCATTAGTCAGGTTAGATATATTTATGATGTGGCCACAGGGTGGGAAATCTGAATCTGCTTGGATGCTAGAAACTATTTTTACTCTCTTTTGTTATGCCAAACTGATTTAATTTACTGTATTTGTTTTAGTTTAATCTTTGCATTACCACTCTAATTGTGTTAACACTCTCTAACATAAGGTGTGCCATTTTATCTTAACACTCAATAGCGTCCAACTTCATCACGTCAAACACTTTTTTTGGCAGGGTCTCTCAGACTGATAAAAATACAAAGTGTACATTCGATATCACATGAAAATGTGAAGAATAGAACTTCTAGCAGCTGGCATGACCATTCATTGGATGGCTACCACCTGTCTAAAATTGTAAGGGCTTGTTCCATATTGCACGTAGTTGAAGTCGAAATAAGAGATTCGGGATGAAAACTTTTTTTTATAACAATCATAATTTCAATTGGATCACAATCAGATTTTATTTTAAACATAAAAAGTGATATTTTGACCAAAATTCATTTGAAAGTAAATATTTTTTCACATGAAACCTCTTATCCACACCATTGAGAAAAAGTGTCTAATGGTCATGAAGAAAATATCAGGTAGCCTTCAATAATATTAGATAAACTATAAATTAATAGATTAGTATTTCTTAATAGGGAAATATCATTAATAGCAGCAGCATCGGGTAATTCTTTAACTGGATGTCAAGGATTTTCAAGACGCCTCTGCACAAGAACATGTTCAACACGTTGATGAAAGAGTAAACAAGCTATGTTGTGTAGCTCAAAATGTTATAAGAGCTCATACTGCAGAAGCCCTGTTGGTAAATTATTATATATTTTGTGCTTTGGCTGATCTCGGTAGCCAAATCTAGAAGTGGCCAACCATTTCACCAATTAACTAGACTTTGTGTTTTGGTCATGACAAATATATTGATGAGTATATCACATAACATGAGGCTACCTATAATATCTGACGGATGCTGTGCGATGAACTTCTGACAAATGTGTATGAAGGTCCTGGTTTGTTCCTCGGATGGTGTTTCCCCATGGCCCCGACATTGGAGCTTCAAATATCGACAGTTCTCACTTTCCACTTCAGCCTTGTCATAGAATCGAGATGTATTGGTCAGATCAATCCACAAACCAATTGATACCTGAATACAACATAGGTTACATTAAACATTGACCATTGAATTTTATATACCTGCTTTGGTCACATAATAAATCATACTGCCAAAGATGGAGAGATAGGGGTTCGATCCCAGTCAGATGTACTAAGGGTGTTTTTTCCTAAAAGATTTTCCACTCTCCCTCCATGCAAATGTGAGTACACTTCCTCTAAATTAAACCTTCCTAATCCCTAACACGTCAGTGGAATTAGTAGGTATACATAAGCAGATAACCCGAACGGGCAGTAAGACACAGTGCTAGTACATACATATATATATATGTGTGTGTATGTACTATTGTATTGAACCAATTACATAACTTATATTGTGCATTGTGGGAAGAATGAAGAGAGGGTTCAAGTATTACGTAAGCACATTTGTTGACATTTTTAACCCCTCCCCCCCTCTTGTAAAAAAATAAGCAAAAACTTGATCCCCCCCCCATCTTGCTTACGTAAGACATGTCAACTTTTTTTAATTTGTTCACAGGAATAACCATTCTATTTTTCATGCCATTTTACCAATATCCTGAACATGTATTAATAGGTGTTGATAAAAAGAATTAAAAATTCATGCAATTTATAAATTGCTGATAATTATTAACATAATTAGAGGTGGAAATTAATATTGAAAAATTATTGACAATTAACATTGGTGTACAATGAATTTAAATTTATTGAACAGGTAAAAAACAAGTTATATCATTATTAAAATTTAAAATTTTAGTTTACTTTTAATTGAATTTATAAAAAGGATTATTAGTGAATACATGAATATTAATTATATTTATAAAAAAAAAACACCCTAAACTCCATTTAATCCGATGACCAAGGTCCTTGAATCTAAGTCTCAACACTTTCAATTATTATGTTTCTATTTGGGAGGGCTAGGACACTCAAGCTTTGGCTTACTTCTATAGGCTTCTCCACATCTTCCTCTTTAGCCACTCAGCATCTTCGTTGCTGCCTAAAGTCCAAGCGGCTTGCGATGCACCCTCACTCAATTTTGCCCATCTTTCTTTGTCTTACGTAAGCATTGTTCTGACCCCCCTANTAAGCAAAGCTCAAACTTCCCCCCCCCCCTGGCCCCCTAAGGTGCTTATGTAATACTTGAACGCCCCCAGAGTTAGGGGGAGATAGTTTAGGTTCTTAATATTTTCAAAAAATGTTATTTTTTTCATGTTTAACTTTCCTTGACTACTCTTTTATTGTGCAGTTTTGACAAAATCCTGTAGCTTGGCTACTTTAAATAAATAACATAGCTTTCTGTTAACATTCATTATTTGTTTGGTTCCGATTGTTTAGGCTAATTACTGAACTACAAACATGCAAGTTTGAGACTTCAACTTAAATATTTAACACAGTTCAGTGGTTCAAGTCTTCAAAATGACTGTTTTATTGTTTGTAAGTTACCTTGTAACTCTTCATGGAGTTGAAGATCATCTTGGGACCAAAACGACACTCAGATGGAACTTGATCATTGAATTTTTCACTAAGAGGAGTTTTGAAAGCAAGAAATTTGTTAGCTATAAGTCCAGATGATTTTCTGGGGCAGTGAAGCCATCTGTTAGGAATGGAACCTGGGTTACGTCCCTCATGGTGTCCACTCATTTTCTGAGGAGAGAATTCTTGCTAACAAAACGAAACAAAAACCTGTTAAGTTTTTAATACAAATCTATATTTTTAAAATAACTTAAATCACTTAATAAAATAAATGTTTCTTCTCTGTTTATCTGTGTGTCAAGTAATGAACACACAGGCCTAAAGTTTTCAACCCATTTCCACCAAACATTTGTATGATTTTAGGAAGCACAATTTAAGGGGAAAATTCCCCATCATAAAAACAACGGTAGTAGAGTGACAAACAATTTGATTTAACAAAAAATGCAATTTGTTTGAAAACAGATTTAACAATATATATTGAACAAAATTTGATACAATTGACTTGTCAAGAGGAAAGGTTACCCCCAAAGTTAAAACACCCCTAGAAAAAATAATTACAAGAAGACTTCTGTTATAGACCTAAAAAAAAGGAATTATATTTTTTTTATAAAATGTAGAACTAAATTTAAAAAGTCAAATTTAATGCAAGTGCTCAATGTAGCGCTTGTTTAATAGCTAATAAAATTTGAAATTATTACAACGTTCTCTCTGAGCTTTGCCAACATTTAATATTTAATGTACAAAGTAATTCTTATTTTGATTGCAATAAAGTAAGTTAATTCTTATTTTGATTGCAATAAAGTAAGTTTTTCCTAAAGTATAAATTAGTTTTAGATTCTTGTACTGAATATCAGACATGTTTTATTGGTAACATTACAGCACTAAAATGAATTTTTTATTCCCTATCAACAAATCAATATTTGAGACATATAAAAACTAAGATTTTTTTAAGTTTTCTACTACCAAACAGGTACATACTGTAGGTATACTCACCTAAATGACAGGATAAGGGTAGAGAACGTTTATGGCTGGTTACTTTTTAAGATTTTTTTTTACAAAAAACAAGCTTAACTTGCAGTGTTATTACTAATTCCATAGGACACATAAAGCATGATCTACATAACTATTTTGATTGGTTAACTTAGTTAAATAATTAATGTCTCTATCAAAATACACACAAGACAACTTTGCATAGAAAGAGCTATTCTCTAAGTGTATTAATCCATCCAAAATTGTATTTTAATTTTACTGAATTAACATTAATCGAACTCTGTCACATAGCTTTATTTAATCTTCTCACAAAAACTTAATTAACTTAAGCAACTACGGACACAAAAAAGTGTATGATAAATAATATATTTTCTAAGCTATAACATTGCTTGTAATGCCTCTTAATATTCAGGAGATGAAACTTTAAAAGCAAAAGTAGTTTCCATAAAGAGCAGTGCTTAACAAAGCTTCCCAAACTGACAAAACCTAACCTTACATGTGCCAAAAAATAAACAGTTCAAGGTTAAGTCAGTGTGGGTAATATTGTCGAAATAAATTATTAAAAGTAATAAATATTTGAAGAAATATTTTATTTGTCTAGGAGTTCTTTGCTAAGAAAAAACAAATGCAAATAAGGTATTTTAATTCACGATCTAGTTACATGATGGCTGAAAATACAATAAACAATCTTAATGTTGGTGAGTCTTACAGTACTAGGCCCCTATCTTGGTGTGTTGGCTGTGAATAATAATTTTGGTAGCCTAAAGTTATAGTGAATATGTGCATGTTTCTGACATTCAGAGAATATTAATATACCCTACTTATCTGACTGTGTATACCATTATGGATTCAACCCAAATGTGCTAAATTTTGTATCATGGTAGATTTGTATTTGATGATATACCTTTTAAAAGTCAAATAATACTTTTTTACTTGTGTTTAATCATTAATTCAATTGGTTTGATTATTTGCGAATAAATTAGACTTGATTTTTAATATGTTTAAAACCTTATTTTATTTTTTTAAACTCATATCTTAACTAGCCTAGTTGTTCATCAAAGAATATTTAGATTTAGGCTATTGGTTTAGTTCTTTACTTAGTTTTAAACATTATTTACATTTATCACATTATACGTTTTAGGTTATGTTAACATATTTATAATCTGTAAATAATTTCAATGGCCTAGTTTCACCTTAATAACACATCAATTTCATGCATATTTTAATGTTTCTAGGCCACCTTTATTTGGGATGTAGAAAGGATGTGATTATGCACTAGACTTAAAAAAAATTACTTAATCTTTCTTTAGTTTATATACTAGTGTATGTAGAACAAAAAATTAAAAGCCCATACATGCCTAGGCTAATATTTTATAAATTAATCATGCTATTAAATCCCCCCCAAAAAATGCATCTTTATGTAAGCTGTTGAATGTTTACCTAAGCTTAGGGTTGTATTTTAAATTTGCAGAACCACAATAAACATCGTTGTAGTGGAATTGTCATTTATTTAACAAAATGTTAAATCATGTTGAACGACTGAGTCGTCTGAAAGTTAAAGTCAACACTTGACTAATACACCCAAAAACCATTACTACATCATAAGAGTAGATGACAGGCCAAGTCTGCCAAAATCCCCTTGATGCATTATCCCATTTAAAATAAAGGAAACAGTTCTTTCATTTGCCACCAGTGATATCTATATTATAACGGATGGATATAAACATACGCATTGCCAAGGACCAAAGCGTGACGTTCAAGTTTACCATCTGCTTCATTGTGCGGGGACAAATTTGAGAGTTTCGTTCAATGTTCTTATGCGAAAACATGCCTCTGATGAATAAAAGTGTTATTGTTTGAAAATAATGAGGTGTCATACCACACTTGCCTGAAGAAACATATACATGAAAGGATCTACTATTCAGTTTTATAGCTATTACTGTACAAATACGAATAAAATCTTTAATATATTTAAATATGTATTTATCATCCAAGCTGTTTACAGTCTTCCAAGACTACACTTATATTTAAAGTTGGCTATTAGCTTTTATATTAGTTTCAGAAACCATATTATATTGAAAGTTCGATAAATATAATGAATAAAGGTTCAGCCAGACTGACAAGCGTGCGAGCGCGCAAGCGACTGGGTGGCCATACTGGCGAGCGAGCGCGTGATTAGCAGATAGCTCTCGTTAGTTGTTGACGAGGAGGCTCCGAATCTTGGCTGAGTGAACTGAGGGGGGTTTTAACAAGTGATTTATTGTTGTTGTTTTCTCATCCTCTCTCCACGCTAATGGTGAGTCTTATTTTTAAAGACCTACTTTGATAATATTGAAGTATTTTAACATATCAGTTTTACATATATATAAACACATATATACATATAGGTATGGTGTATGATCTTACCAATTAAAGTAGGCCGTTAGTATCAAGTGTGCTAAACCAATCGATATTAATAAAAATGTCAAAATGAGAAGTTTTCCTAGCACTCAATGAACCAACATACAATAATATTGCCTAACGCCTGTAAACTAGACTGTACCGGGTCGAGCGCGCGCGCTTAAAAAATAGAACCAGTTCTATCTTTCAGGCGTGCCCACTCAGTCGCTCGCTCGCTCCCTCACGTGCACCAGTCTGGCCACCTTTCATTACAACCAATGTGTTATATTTTATATTTTAGTCGCTCGCTCAGTCTGGCCGCCCCTAAGGTATCTTAAAACGTGATTACATTTGTTTGAATGACAAACTTTGTGTAGTTGCCATACGTTCAAACGATCACTTAGGTTATAAGCTTGTAGAAAATATTATTATATTACCATTAAAAAAAGTTGGCTCATAAAATTATCTTATATATTGCTTACAGAAACCATATTATGTTGAAAGTTCGATAACTATAATGAAATAAGTTAGCTAAAAACTGTATTACATTTGTTTAAATGGCATACTTTGTGTAGAAGTCTTACTTTCTAACGATAATTTAGGTTATAGGCTTGTAGGAAGTACGGTATCTATTAAACCCTGATTTTTGTAGGAATCCCAATTTGTAAGGCTTTATTTCGTATCAGAATACTGTTATGAATGTGAGGAAAGGTTTTGCGAAGTGATTGGCTAAACTGGGTTATACGACGGATTCGTGAAGGTCACAGACGGTGTAGACAGTATTTGAGAATCATTGAAGAAAGTGAAGTTGAACATTATGCGTTACAGACTATCAAATTAGAACATATCAGTTTCCACGCTTGTATCTTGTATCTTGTATAATGTAGTCTCAAGTGAGTGTCTAGAAAATATCAGTGGCGACGAGGTGAAAAAGAATTCGCGTACATTTTGTTTTTCTCTTGGGCGTTTTCCTAGCGAATGAAATTCTCCTTAATGGTGAATAAGGAGGGAAATGCTTCTGTTCGTTATTGAATCAATTCCCAAGTTTAATATTGAACCTTTCGAACCATCTAAGTCCAACTGGAAAGTTTACTTAAAAAGATTTAAAAAATAAGCTTAGGATTTACAATATACAGAAAGATAAGCAGACTTTATGTATTAGATGCCATTGGCGAATATGTGATCTGTGTGAGCCAACTGAACCAGAGTCTAAAACATTGAAACAACTTGCAAATATTTTGACTAAATTTTTTCAGCCAGAACCGAATCCACTGACGGAAAGGGTTAAGTTTCAAAACAGGATACAAAATGAACCTCAAGATCTGAAGAAACTAATGGAGCTCCCCACAGTTAATTTTGGGTCTGCTGTTGAGTATGCTAGTTCTTACTTTAGTTTACGTCTTTCGGCCCCACAAGATGATATTTGTACTACAAATGGCAATGTAATTCAGAAGAAAGTTCAAAAACAAAGACTATTTAAATCCAGTAAAGAAAATATACGTTGCATATATTGTTATTTTACAAATCATGATTCTGCAAACTGTTGGTATCGAAACGCTTCTTGCTGTATTTGCGGGGTCAAAGGCCATATAAGTCCTGCATGTGAAAATAACGCTACCGGTAACATAAGAAGTAATTATCCAGATAAGAAATTGAGTAACCAGGTATGCTCCGAGGATCAAACATCTGATAGAGAAAGTATCAATTTAAATTAAACTTCTCGCGTGTTCTATGATATTTTTCATATTAAGAATTCAGTGAAGCCTAATAAAATCATGGTACAGCTAACAGTGGGTGGGGTAAATATTGATTTCCAAGTTGATACCCGGGCACATGTAACATTAATAAATGAAACTATATTTAGGAGCAAGTTTCCAAATAAAGACATTTTACCCACTACAGTAAAATTGCTTACCTATAGCGGCACACACATACCATTGTTGGGTAAAGATAATGTTCTAGTCAATGTATAAAAAATATTGGATTTATACTTAGCAGAGGGGGATTTTGCCACCATAGTGGGTCTTGAGTGGTTACAAACTCTTAAGTTAAATTGACAGAACTTTTAGGAACTGTAAACGTGATCGATAAGCCTTCGAAAATTCCCGACAAAAATTAAAATCAACAGGATCTCTTAGTAAAATTTGAGAATGTTTTAAGAAAAGGAGTAGTCAAAGTCAAAGAAGTGGTGGCTCAACTCCGACTTAAACCCGACTCTGTTCCAGTGTACAGGAGACATCGCAATGTGGCCTACTCTCTTATTCCTAAGATGGAAGCAGAATTGGATCGCTTGGAAAAAGAAGGTATTTTATCCTAAGTTACCCATGCAGACTACGCTACTCCGATGGTTCCTGTAATGAAGATCGACGGTACAATCAGGATTTGCGGTGATTTTAAGACAACAATCAACCCTCAACTCATCATCGAGGACTACCCCATTCCGAACATCGAAGGTATTCTTGCAAATATAGAAAATCGTTCTATTTTATTCAAAACTTGATATTATCCAGGCTTTCAATCATATTGACTTTAAGGAGTCTGATCACAAGTTCTTAACAATTAAAACTATAAAGGGGCTCTATCAGTATAATATACTTCCATTTGGTATTACAACTGCTCCTGCCATATGGCAGAGGACCATTGAGGGGATTTTGAAAGATATTAAACGAGCTCAAAGATTTTATGATGATATCTGTGTTAGCTCTGAAACCGAAGCTCAAAATTATCAGTTGCCCAAGTCAGTGTTTCAGAGGCTTTTTAGATTATAACATCATAGTTAATGTGGACAAGTGTACCTTCCTAAAACCCTCCATTAAGTACTGTGGATTTATCATAAGCAAGGAGGGTATCCACAAATGCCCTGAAAAGGTGGAAACAAATTTGAAAATAAAGCCACCAACTTCAGTAACAGAATTAAATAGTTTTGGGGGGCAGTAAATTTATATGGTGAATTTGTACCAGACCTCAGTATTTTAGCCAATCTCCTTTACAATCTTTTAAAATCGGGCGTGGATCTTAATTTCAATGAAGTTTGTGTCAAATCTTTTGAACAAATTAAGGAAACAATGACATCTGACAGGGTACCTAACCACTTCGACCCGAAGAAAAAAATTATCCTCTCTACTGATGCCAGCCCTTACGGTTTAGGGGCAGTATTATCCCATCGCCATTGCAATTCGGACCTTGAGCCCAGGGGAGCAAAAGTAGAGTCAAGTAGAAAAAGAAGCATGTGCCACTATATTTGGAGTAAAAAAGTTCTTTGCATATCTCTTTGGCCATCGATTCATCCTAATAACGGACCATTGTCCGTTACTCTCCATCTTCGGATCATCAAAGGGTCGTCCAGTTCTGTCTGCTCTACGACTCCAGAGATATTCTATATTTCTTCAAGCATTCAATTATGACATTCAATATCGTACAGGTGCGGGGCATGGGAACGCAGACTGTTTATCACGTCTACCTCTGCAAGACCAAACAGATGATTTTGACAGGGATTTGGGAGTTTTTAGTTTAGGCCAAATCAATGTTATACCATTTAATGCCAATTAAATAATTAAAAGCTTGAACAAGGTAAAGGAAGCTGCGAAACTCATCCAAGCACTCAAAACTGGGGTTACCTTAAAACCCATGAATTGATGGAGACACCCGAAGCATTAATAGTCATTGTTCCATGATTGTCTTTTCTGGGGCCAGCGGGTGTACATACCCACATGCCTAAGATCCAATAGTATTAGAAAAGCTACACGAGGGGCACATGGGAGTGGTTGAGAGCAAAGCATTGGCACGAAGTTATGTGTGGGGGTCTAAAATTGATTAGGATATTGAGAAAAAAATTTCAAACTGTTTTTTTTTTGCCAACAGATGAAAAACAACCCAGCCAAGATATCTTATAATAAGTGGCAATGCCTTTCATCCCACATAGAAAGGCTCCATATAGAGTATGCAGGCCCTCTCAAAGGCATGCGTTTTCTTATTATTGTTGATGGTTTCAGTAAGTGGGTTGATGTTCACCCTGTAAAAAAATCTAACTTCTACTACAATTAAATTGCTCAACAATCCGTTTACAAATTTTGTTCTTCCCCACGTCATCGTATCAGATAACAGCCCTGAATTCACCAGCTCAGAATTATCAAACTTCTGTTCTAAGTTAGGAATCAAACAAAAATTGATTGCACCAGATCATCCCCCTTCCAATGGTTTAGCGGAGAGGAAAATGCAGACTTTTAAAGCTGCCATACTGAGTGGAAACAATATTAGTGATGCTATAACTAAATTCCTGATAATCCATCACTGGACTATCTCCTGCATCTCGCTTTTTAGGACGTGTTCCAAGAGTTTTTGAGGAAGGGTCAGCTCGATTGGCCTCTATTAGGAGTGGCCGCGTAATTAAACAACCTGCAAGGCTCAACCTCTTAAGAGAGGGAGTTCAGTTCAAGTAATGTCAAGTTTTTTTTCGATTGGGGGTGGAGAGTTGTTCAGAATAACGAGGGAGGAGTGTTATGAATGTGAGGAAATGTGTTGCGAAATGCCATGTTTGAATCCTTTTATAAAAATATTTTAAATATAAAATGACCTGAAGGATTAATTGGGAAAAAATTCAATTTATTAAAACTAAAACATAAGGTTATAATTATCTTATTGGTTATTATTTTTTGTTCACTTCATCTCATTTTATATAATTTTTAGTCTTCTATGACGACATGTTTCGGTGATGTTACACTATCTTCAAGTCCGAGGAAAACCAATGTAATTGTAAAAGCTTGTGTAGCTAGTTACTCTTGTGAAGCAAGAAGTAAGGTGGAGTGTAGTAGCACCTCATCTTATTACATCAGCTACTCTTGTGAAGAAAGCAGTAAGGTGGAGTGTAGTAGGACACCATCTTATTACCTTCTCGCTCTCATTACAAGCCTGTCTTGTTCGATCTTGAAACGCCAGATTGCCGCTGCTCTAAATTGCTTTAGACGGTTTCAGACACAGCTATTTCCATTTCTTAAGTTTAACCTTTTTTAAATTAATAATTTTGCTAACATATTTCTATACAATAATCTAAAATCCATTGGTTTTCCATACTTGAAAGTGGTGTAACATCACCGAAACATGTAATATAGGATTATATAGAATAAGGAGAAGAGAATAAAAAAATAACCAAGAAGATAAAACCTTATCATTTATTACTCCTTACCAAATAAATATTAACAATATTAAAAATAAATACGTAATCAAACACGTATTTTCTTAATTATATTATCTACAGTGCCATTGAAGAAAGGGGAGAAAAAAGAAAGCAGTGAATGTGTGAATATCGAAAGATGACTCTTAGAGAGGAATTTGAATTCCGTGGGTTGGTTGACTTTACGCGCTGACCGCTCTAATAGTGTTGTACCCATTTATCTCTTTAATATAACTTGATGGACATCTGTGGCTAAGATTTTTCGAGCTGTAGTCTGCACACCATTGTGTAAAATAGAAGGAAACTTTCGGGTATCTCTTTCTTTCTTACACACATAAAAGTCAATGTGGGATTTGTATATAGTTCGCCAATTTGTATAAATACATGAGATACATATATATATATATGATTAGTTGAGTCAAATTAATGTGTTAATAAGAGGTTTGAAGATCATAACTAAGTTCAACACTCGTGACTTTTTCCTTAAATAAATCGATTTAGGCTAATATAGTACACAATACTTCCTACAAGTATAATCTAAATTAACCTTAGAATTTCTACACAAATTTTGTCATCCGAACAAAAGTAATCCATTTAATTATAGTTATCGAACATTGAATATAATATTTTTGAAAGCAATATATAAGTTGAGAGCCAGTTTTATATATATTGTAATACAGTAATAGTTCCTACAAGCCCTATTACCTAAAGGATAGTTTGAATGTAAAACTATACTACACGAAGTTGGTTATTCAAACACATGTAATTAAGTTTTAAGCTATCTTATTTCATTATAGTTATCGTACATTAAATATCTGGCTTCTGAAAGGTCTAGGATATACAAGCTAAGAGCCAACTTTAAATCCATGGCTATATGCGATTTCACTTTTATACATTTTTCAGAAATTAAAATTTAAAGTTTGACCTATCAGCATAAATCACAAAACTTATGTAAGACAACTATACTTATTAAAATATATTAACAGAATATAGACAAATAGTAGAATATTTCAAATTTTACTTAAGTCTACATATATTAATTAAAATACGATTTATTTTTTGACATAAAATATTATTCTAAATAGATACCTATGACATATCTAAAAGCTATTAAATGATTGTAATTAATTTATAAATATAATTTTGAGTCAACACTAATAATTTGATATTTTTTGTAGTAAATAAAGTCTATACATCTATACATGTCCTCATAATAGCTTTTGTTATTTTAGTCAGAAACTTTCGATGACTAATTCACATTATTTTACCCACAGGGCTTGTTTTAAGTCCTTGGTATAGAGAATAATAAACTTGACCAGTTAAAGATAACAAGCTCAGTTTATCTTGTTTATCTAGGTGTAAAGGAAATGGAATAGTGTAGCTTCTTTCAACCAATACTGTGCTATGTCTTCGTCCTTTCTTCCTTCTCTGAAAGGATCTGCCTCTTTCGAGTACTTGAACTTCACTAAGCCAAATTCTTTTCCATATTACAGACATCTTATTTTATTCTACTCAACAGACTGTCCATCAATTGACATGGTTCTTCTTACAAAGTGTTCTTGGAAAAGTGAAGAGTATGGTACGAATTGGTCTTGTGTCATTTCAACGACTTCAAAAGCTTGTTCCCCCCCCCCGCCCCCATACAGTACATTTATGACAAACTAATACCAATCATATTGAATCCTTATTTTGATAGAGATTTGTTTCTTAGCACGTTCAATTCAATTTGTTTGTGATCTGTCACATTCCATTCTTGTATAACCAGGAATGAGAAATTTGTGATCAATGATCTCTATTTGTGTTGATTTGTGACAAAATAAAGAAAATGCTGCAGTGACAATTTTTGTCCTGCCCTGGACATGAATCTGAGTAAACAACAACATAATTCACATGTGGAGGTAAGTTCTACAAATGCATCATCAAACAAGAACCTATCTCTTTGGCTCCTCTACTAGCCACTCCCTCGTGCCACATGTAATAGGTCATTATCCCTTTCGTTTTATTTATTTATTTAACACCGCGTATTACTACCCGTTTGGGTTATACACTTAAGTACTAATTACGTTAATGGGTTAGGAATTGGGAAGGTTGAATATAGGGGAAGTGAACCCGCATTTGCGTGGAGGGAGAGTGGAAAACCATTTAGGAAAAACCACCCTCAGTTCACCTGACCGAGATTCGAACCTCAATATCCCCATCCTCTGCAGTCGAGCTCAACACAACTAGCACGTTAGCTAACTACGCCACCGAGGTGGGCATTTTCCCTTTCGTATAGTCCATTTCTGTTAGATTAAAGGTCTATAATTGACGTTTATAGTAAACTATATAGTGTTGAGACTTGGTTTGGGCAAACTTTGTTGCAGATCAAATACTATCAAGGTTTTCTCCTTATCATTGAAACTGGCATATTTGTCTGCTGACTTTTGATCGTAGACTTTTTGTGCAAAATCTAGATGTTCTACTTTTGTAATGCGAAGCTGTTTCTTTTCTTTTGGTGACTGTGCACATTTTATTTGTGTTTATAGGCTATCACACCACTTGCATGTGTCTTTACTTGTTTGTTTAAATTTGTATCCCAATTCATGAAAAATGAGTGCATACATGCTATATGACGAGAGATTGAAACCACTTTCAAGTCTATTTTCACAATACATTTCAATATTTAGTTGACTGCAAAATATATTTTTTTGAGGTTTTTTGTATATTGGTTTTCAAATTTTGGAAAGCTGTTTATGTGGATTACATTTTTCTTTTTTTGGATTTGATTCTCATTTGCAGGTTCGTGTTTCCTCTACTATCTTCACATATCAAACCGGTGTCAGTAGAGCATAAAGCGTACATTTTTTTTTCTAAACATTTAATCTGTGTTCTGGAAAAAATTATTTTATGCTGTGAACATAATTCCAGGAATAAGTTGTTTTCTATTTCCAATTAGTTGAGGCTTTACAGTCTCTTGTAATTGCTGATAAATTTTCATTTGGATTTTTTACTATAACTTTATCTTATCATTAATAACCTAATAATATACTGTAGTTCACAGTTCATAGCAAGATCACTCTTCTCCACATAATACTTAAACACACCTTTTAGACAGCAGTGTATCTTGCAAAGACCTTTCAACATGACCGCCGGCAATCTCTTATGGCAGAACAATAATGATTTAAATATAATTTCTTGCTTTCATTTTGACAGTAGAGTGGCCTTTGTGAACATATGACTTTTTTTAAAACTATAAACATTTTGTTTTATAGAAGTTATGCAAGCAAATCTAATTCTAAAGAACAAGATATAAAGCTAGCACACTATTGTAAAAATATTTCAAATAAGAAACCAGACATCACACAGCTTGCTATAAACTTTTATACTATGTATACAAAGCATTCCATTAAATGGACCTTGTTTAATATAAAAAAGGTAGTGTTTTATTTAAAGATATTAACAAATTTTTATATGTATCTATAAATTTGTTACAATGGTAGAGCATTTTTAATTTATAGAACTTGTGACAACAGTAGATGTCGAAAGATCCTCAAATTGAACGGCAAGTCCACTTTGAGTTGTTTCAGGTTTCAGATCTCTCATGAACCTATCTAGCTCATCTTCTTCATACAGCTCATCTGCTATGATGTGTGATTCTTTTTCCACCGCATCTACTCTATTGGGAGCATTTACTGGTTCTTTTTCTAAGACATCTGCTCTTCTGGGAGCATCTTGCAATTCTTCCATTATGTCTTCTATACTAGGAGCATCCTCTGGTGTCTCAGAGTCAAAATATTTCTCTTCCTCATCCTGGTCTTCAACCTTGAGACAATCAAATGCTGGGTTCTCATCTACAGTGCTGCACACAAATGTATTATTGTTAGTACAATTTAAACTTTCTAATGAAAATTCTAGGCTATCACTCTTTTGTCAAACACAACATTAATCAACATTCAATTATAAATAGCAATATTCAGTGTTTATCAAAGGTTTTATATTTTCAAGGAAAAAAAAGTTGTCTTGGTTGTTTTGGAAAAATAATTATTTACCTATAGTCAAAATCTACATCTTTCCCATCCAAAAAACTCTGGTACATGGATGTGACAAACTCATCCCTTAGCAATTCTCTTTCCTTCCTAGAAATAATCCTTTGATTCTTGTGTGCTTTGGATTTAACTGGATTGTCAGCATCCTCTTCAATACCGCCTTCACTTCTGAAATAAGAAATGTAATTTTTTCCCCATAACTAACTAGAATATGCATTATGAATGTTTTACTACTTAAATTACTTTTACTCTTAGTCATACCAAATTGAATTGCCAAGTTACTGTGGATTCACAATTTTGCTGAAATAAATTAATATCAACAGCAGTATTAGATCAAAGAGCATTGGTTCCAAGCAAATAACAAGATCCAAACACATAATGTATTTTTCTCTTGGCTTGAATTGAGAATATTTCAGGAATAGCTGCTCTGCTCAGTATGAATGAATACATCAGTGCTTATTCACTTATTAAAGAGACAAGGAGCACAGCTGCATTGACTTTTTCAGGCTATCTGAAAAAGGTATTTAAATCAGTGGTGTATTCTCTGGGTATGCTAGTCCTGCGCCGCATACCCATAATGATATGGACTATTTTTTTTAAAATTCAATGTTGTCTATGCTAAATGTGTAGATACTAATGTTTAAATTGTTAATAAATATACATGTAATGAATTATTAATTTTAAAACTAATATTGATTCATATTCCAAGAATAATGGGTTTTAAGTAATTCTTCTTCCAAAATGCTCTATTTAACACAATAGGAAACCCATGGCCTGCTGCTTAAAAACCGCAAGTTAAGCTAGAGAGGCTCTATTGACCTTGCCCAATGTCTAGGGGGTTGCAACACATTCCTTTCTGCTCGTTCACAAGTCACTGGCCAATGAGTTTGGGTTTTTACACCCCAGGTCATACTGTTCATGTGTAGCAGGCTAAGCATTGTGGCAACTATTGAAAAAAGATTCAAGATCACAATGTTTATTTATTAAGCTAATTTAGTATAGTTTAAGTAAAATTACATAAAAAATATATAAAATTAATTGTAAAATAATAGTTAGTTTACGTAACAAGCTTTAAATTATACACTAATTAAATACATTGAGCTATGTTTAAGCATTCTAGTCATATGTATTAACATGTGTTTGGCAAACACTTAACCACTATTTCAAATTTAGGCATTTCAGCACTGGTAGAGTGAGAAGGGGGGAGGGGCGTTTGGGCGTGCGACGAGGCTAGTTGACGGTAATTCTTGTTTTTCTCTAGTAGAAAGGATTTGTGGAGTTTTAATAGTGTTCTTTTAGTTTTTGTTTTACATTACCGGTAACGATTTATT
This sequence comes from Timema bartmani, assembly GCA_902151455.1. Lineage (NCBI taxonomy): Eukaryota > Metazoa > Arthropoda > Insecta > Phasmatodea > Timematidae > Timema > Timema bartmani. The sequence continues at coordinate 70,855 of CABFWB010000424.1, read as the reverse complement.
GTGATTTTGTATAGTTATACATCAAAGAATCCTAAAAGTCAGGAGTGTAATCTCACCATTTCAAGATGATTTAGAAGGAAACTGTAAAATAAATTATATTTTCATATAATTTACTTAATCAGTGGCGCATCCAGCCATTTAATTTGGGGGAGCCATTCAATCAAGGCTGTAGCAAGAATGAAATTTTGATGTAGAGAGGGTTTGGGGTTGCACAGCCCCCTAATACCTAAAGGCCGAGAATATTTATGAATATTAAATGCTTTAAGAAATAATTTGGAGTAGTTTTATAGTAATTAAGAGATTTAAATTATACGAATGGTATCGAAGATATTATTTGTGGGGTTTTTTCAATTGTTAATTTTGTATGTAACGGTAAACCTTTTGAATAGTAGGCTTAAGTTAGAAGCTTGGTTTTAAAATGTAGCCTATACCTTCGACACATCTTCAATGCTAAATATTTTAGTTATACTTCATATTATTTAAATTTATATTAAAATTATTTGTGGTGTTGGGGAAGGAGGGGGGAACAAATACCCTGTTTGTCCTTCTCCCCCTTGGGTGTACCACTGCTTACAGCAAAATACCTGTATAAATATCTTAGCAATAAACAAATGACGTAGCAATAGAGTATTAATAGTCCAAGATAATCTCCCCTATGTTAGTCAGAGTTTACGCATCTAAATAGCTTCTGGAGCATAAATTCTCATGTTGTGAGACTCATTTGTTTCCAAGCAGGATTGTGTGAAATAAGTTAGGCTTTAAGAAATAGTTTTAATTGCAACGAGAGTTGGACAATCCACCTGATTCCCTCTTACCAAGATCTGATGGAAGCTTGGTACCACTTCATTTTACTCTTATTATGATTTTTTGCTTTGAGTGTTGCTAACTGTGTGCTTTTAATTACACTATGCTAAATAAATAGGATTTGTCTCTCTTATGCATTCAGAAATGTGACCATACCAATCTTAGCCCTGACAATATTTACTCATGTCATTACAATTTGAGGACCGCCTTTGTGGTCTAGTGGTCAGAGGTTCTGGCTACGGACCCAGAGGTCCCAGGTTTGATTCCCTCCGCTTCCAGATTTTTTGAGAAGTCTTTCCAGATTATCTGGGAAGCAATGGGTTTGTAACGAGGTAGACTTAATCTAGTGTGGATAAATAAGGAGCTACTCGAATAAAGTAGTAGTGGCTCCAGTAAAGACACAAAGTTTAATGGGTGGAGGCATCGTCGTGCTGACCATTCACACCCTCTATCCGCAAGAGTTGGCATTAATTCGCCAAACGGTTTGGTAGCCATGTGGTAGGTATAGCCTAAATGCGGGCTGGCACCATGGAGCTACTTTGATTACATTTTGAGTGGATGGTAATCATTGTTATGGATAGATAAAAAAAGAGAGAATATGGGAGTAGGGGGGTGAGCCTAGTCGAATTTCTTCATCTCCTTCTCAGCTTCCTGTTTGTATAGGTCCAGGGCAGCCAGTGTGTTTAGTAGAGCATCTCAGGGTTAATAAATTAATGGTGGGGGTAGAGAACTCAGGCGATCAAATAATTAGAAATTTATGGAGTAGAAGTAGAAGTTTTATTTGAAATAAACATTTTAGACATTTTGCACCACAGGTTACTTAATGTAAAGAAAACAAAGTACTGAGTATATGAATATGATTAAATAGTTATTGTAATGGTCATTTAGCCACATGGTCTCCATTTACTCCCACCCATCTCTAAACCCTCTTTAACCAACACGAAAAGAACTTCTGAATATACGTCTTATCTGTTAGCGTGCTAAGTGGCAAGTGTTTCCCAGCACGTCCTCTTAACTCACATGCTGACCGGGAAGTGTGTTGCGTCTAACGCTTCCCTTCCACATAGGGTCAAACACAGATGCTTAACCGGATGTGCTGATTGGCTAACTGTTCGCGCCAAACCTCCCCTTTCCACTGTGAGGCCACACGTGCAAGCCACAGGTGCATCTCACAGCTTCCGGGTACAGATAAGATTAAATAGCACGATGCTTGAAAGTGAAAAGTAAAAATAATAAATTTAGATGAAGCTAAAATTCCCACAAAGACTTTATTAAAATGAAAAGTTTTAAAAGATTTAAAAGTTTTAAAAGATTTAAAAGTTAAAGGCCGAAAAATGAAATTAATGAATTGAAATTTAAAATATATATTGCTTACAACTTTGGTTAAGATTTAGACAACTTATAATTAATATTAAACCCCACACTTCTTATAATTAAACATTTGATCGTAACACAGAGATTAAATTAGGCCTAGATGAATGGAAAACAATAATGTATTATAAATTTAGTACTTCAGTATGATCATATTAACATGTAAACAATGGCAAACCAATAATTATTTAAATGAAGTGGTCTAGAACTAAGGGCCTAAAACCCCGACCACTTTATGGGGGGTCCTTCAGAATTTCCTAAGAGAGCATACAGTTAAGGGGAAATAATCGATGTTCAAGAAACACTGTTCTATAGGTACACATTTTCAAATATTTCCCTTGAAGTTCTTGGACAATGGTGGTTGAGGGTCTTCAGCCCCCAAATTTCCCCTGCAACTTTTAGAGTACAGCATACCTATTAATTTTCTCAGAATACACCACTGCTTTAAATGGAATAATTTTTGATGATTTAGCAAAACCAAATACAAATTAGAAATTACACACAGCGATGATACCCTAAAATATCTGTTTACAGACCGGAAAAAAAATATCCATTATAATCAGCTGTTTTTATTTTGAGTTTCAAAGCATCATGGAGCAAAATACATGACTACAAGTATATGAATTGATTGGCCTTTCGCAAATTTTTCTCTCTATTTTCAGCAAATGAGTGAATCAAGCTGTTGGCCCACTTATGAGGAAATCAAAAATGCCTGTGCTTTAGAGTTAAGCTTGGGCCGGTGTAACAATGGTTTGCAACTAGAGATTTTAAATCTTAAAACAATTGATAAGAAACAATTTTTTTTTTATTTACCATATTGGTCAAAATATAGTGCAATGTTTTTCACTATAGGGTGTTTCTTAAAGTAAGCCTATATTTTAAAATTGCACACAGAAATATGCATCAGAAAAACAATTCAAATAATAAGTTTGCGCTAGTAAAAATTAATTATTTTTGTGCATAGTTTTAGTCAATTTAGTATTTCGTGTGGAAGGAATTCGAGTTTAAGGGTACCACTTAAATAAAGGGTCAGATTCTTAAATTTTCATATTTCTTATGGAAACATCAGTTCTGAAGCTCCAAAACCCTTAATCCTGAATTATTATTTTTTAGCATTATGTCTTACTACCTGTTCAAGTTATATGCTTATGTACTAATTATGCTAATGGTTTAGGGATTAGGAAGGTTATATTGGGGGAAGTGTACCCGTATTTGCGTGGAGGTAGAGTGGAAAACCATTTAGGAAAAAATCCCTCAGTACGCCCAACAGAGATTCTAACCTCAATCTTCCAGTCATCAGCAGTCTAGTCTACTGCTAAAGTAGCGCCTTAGATGATGCAGCCCCCAAAGAGGGTCTTAATTATATTAATTTTATTTGTTGTGACACTTTTAAAATGTGATTATTTGTCAGAGGAAGGGTATAGGCTTATAATCATTTACCTTAATCTCAGAACTGTACCAATGGACAAAAATCATAAGAGAATAATTAGCTAATTTTATATTTTCATGTTTTTTTTTAAATTGTAAAATTTTAAATAACATCATAATTTGTTTCCAGCCTGTGGCCGGGTCAGTTTATTAAAATGCCTCTGTCTTCCATTTTTTCCTTCCACCAAACTTAAAACAGGTATATGGTTTTTAATCAAATACACAATTTGATGATAACTTCACCTCTATTTTGGCGTGGACCATATTTTCAAATAACAAATCAATTTTTATATACTGCACGAGCTTGTTGAGCTCTGCAATACACCCGAGAGCTCTGGTAGGTGGCTTCCTTAAGCTTAGTAGGTAGTGTTAAAGGAGAGGTGTGTGAATAAATATATTGGTCAAAATAGCATCAGCCAAGTAGAAGAATCTTGTAACAAAGTATTTACACAGTTAAAAATGTTGTTTGAAATCATAGGCAGTCATAGCAGTCAGTGACTCACCATCAAAAGGAAAACTCATTTTGTGATGGAAACAATACAATTATTATAAATTCAACAACAATTAATCTCACCTATCAGAGTCACTGGAACATTTGGATGATTCCTCCGAGTCTTCAGAGTCTTGATCAGAGTCTTCATCACTAGTGTCCATCTCTTCCACAGCTCCAGCCTCTGCATCTATTTGTTTTTGGCGCAAGAGCATTGTCTCATTGCGGTCCATTTGAGCCAGAAAAAGACTTGTCAAGCTGTGACAAAATTATATGTCCAATTCAAAAATCAATAAAGACAAGTTTTCACTAATCCCATTCAAATATAGGGCTATGTACTATAGAAAAACTTTTCCAACATTTATTTACAAATTATTATTTTAGAATAATAAGTTAGTAAAATTTTTTTTTTATATATGGCAAATAATGTAGACCTTTATTTAATAACTTATTTCTATACAGTACTATTATTATTATTAGCACCGCGTCTTACCACCCGTTCGGGTTATACTCACTTACGCTAATGTGCAATGGTAGGGTGATTGTGAGATCAAATGGAGGACCTACAGTTTAACGTGGGATCCGAACCACGGTGGAGGCCTGGCATTCCTCACATTCACAAGTTGTGATTAATACACATCTTGTCAAAGGTGAAGGAAGGGTTTGGAAATCAGATAAATCTGTGCTGGGAACGAGGATTGAACCCCGGACCCTCAGCACAGAAGTCTGACACCTTACCCCTAGACCACCAGGTCACCTATACAGTACTGTTAACTCATTTTTAGGGTGAATATTTAGGCCTATCAAGTATTAACGGATGTTTCGCCTGGTCAGAAATTAACGGCTTGCTAGGTCTGTCATAGCTTCATATGCCTTATAATCTAACTTAAGATCAGGACAGGCACAACATCCAGTCCCTGGCTGTTAATTAATCATTGTGAAAGGGTAAATCCACATTTCACCAATGATATTTTTCAGCCATGCCGGGAATTGAATCTGGGACCCTTAGCTCAGTAGACAGACACGCTACCGACTTGGTTAAGGTGTCATGTAAATAGTGATTGATTAGTACGTTTATACATTTTGGAGACCACAATACTCCAACATATAGTATGGTATGTACACTTTGTTTGCCCTGACAGTTAAAAGTTTTACTGTACACCTTAAATGATAACATTAAGATAGCTTATAAGCTGGTACCCCATAGTGACACCAAGAAAGTTTGGCTTGCTACCTTTTAGGGTATGTTTGGTCCGTTACACAATAACTAAGAAGTTATTTCAGCTGATATCAGAGTAGCTTTTTATTGTGCTACTTATTTAAGAAGTTACAATATTACACTAAGTATATTTATACATCACTCATAACATTTCTTAAGACTACCAACTTAACATATGAAATATTACTAATATACAACATCTCCCCATTTAGTTTCAGTATAATCTCAGCTGACATACAACTAATAGACAAGGTTTGCAAACATTCACTGAAGAAATACAATACAATTTAAATAGGCTTACAGTTCAATCAATCTACTGGTATCTAATGGGAACTTTTATTTGTCGACCATAGCATGTTTTCTTTTGGGGATTTAGGTTGGGATTGCTGTGGCATTTCTTGTTGCTGAGGAGCAGGTTTTTCAGGTGTACTTATGTCAGAAGGGGATGACTCTATGGGATAAATAGAGGGTATGACATCCTTATCAATCATCAATATAAAGATTCAGTGACTGTCGTAGGAACTTAATGTTTCTACTGTACTCATTACCATGAGAGTCTTTGACTACCTAAGATCTTGGAGCTGGATGTTTTTCTACCATCACTGCTGTCTCCCAAACTTTACCTCGCTGTAACCATATGCTATAACCCTTATCAAAAGGGGGACGTTCAATTGCACTCCTGTCATATATGTTTTTGTTTTTCTTTTTTAGCACAAGTTTCTTCTTTAGGTCATTATTGGTCCTCACTGGTGTTAGTAATGACCCTTTTATCAGTAACTTAGTGCATACGCTTCTGTTCATCATAATTTGGGCTGGCGACAGATTCAGATCTTGAATGGGTGTGTTTCTATACTCCATCAATGAGGTGTATATGTCACCAGGGGTGCAGAATATGTTCAGAGATCCAATATTTCCCCAGAATATAACATTTTCATAAAAAATTTCCCCAAAAACCATAGCACTCAAAATAAAACATATAATATTTTATAGAGGCTGAAGGGAATAAGGATTATTACCTACAGCATAGTTTGGAAAATTCAAATTTAAATATATTTTTAATCATAGTTATTTTTTATAGTAGCTACCTTATAAAAAATTTAGTTGTCTCCCAGAAATGGCAACCTTCCCATTTCCTTGTGTGTATTACATATTGTTATTAATTGTCCATTGATACCAATAGGCTTACCGGTACTAACATTTAATTTTACATCTTGAGAGTAAGAGGCAATGGAGTGTAATTCTGGAGAGGCCTTGGTTTAATTGTTGATTTTCATAGACTTTTAATTTTTTTGTAGACTCGCCACTACTGCAAAGTCTATCACTATCAACCACACTAGGGGAAATACTATCACTATTTAAGACTATAAGTTTTTCCTGATCAAATAATTTATGTTTTACAAAACTTGCAATACTCCCTTGATCTTTACTTCTAGGTTTTTCTTAGGGATGTCCGAGTTTATCACGTCTGCCACACCATTCACAATAAGCACAGTTGACATCTTGTTTGCTCTTAAAAGTCGACATAATAAACATTTGTTTAACTAAACCATCTAATTTTTTATAAACATTTATCTATTGTACAATGTACAAACTTTAATAGGTCCACTAAAAACAACAATTTCATGGCTACACAAATATTACAAGCATGTCACAAGTTTAAATAAACTGCACGCACATCGCCGTGTAATTAGGCTGCAATATAATGGGTGACTAAGTTCAAACTAAAATAAAACATCGCTCACCCTTCCCTACCCTTCCCCGCCATAGCTACCAAAAACCCGCGTTAGGATAGGTGACTGATGACTCATCACTCAATCACGCCATTAGCCAGGTTTAGTTATTAGATTCTTCCTTTGCTCCTTATCTCAACCTCTGACTTCTTATCTAGAGCTCTAACACATTATCTTAGCCCCTAGACACTGCAACTCTTTGTGCTTACACCGGCACTGCCTCACTATGGCACATACTGATAGTGTTGGGTGTTGCGTGTCATCGGCCTTAGTTTTTCATACAAATGAAACTACCATAGCAGAACCAGAATGTACTAAAAAGTCCACACATTTTTTTGACTTTTCCTTGCCCCAAATTTCTCTAGGACTGCTATAATTTCCCCCGAAACTCGTTCGTGCGTTCGGACATATTCTGCACCCCTGTATGTTGCCCCCCTCCAATGCCTTTCTGAGCATTGATTTCACTATTGCCACAGCTTTTTCTGCCATCTCATTTGATTGCAGATAGCATGGACTAGAAGTAATTGCTTCAAAACCCCAATCTTTTAAAAAGAGTTTAAACTTGAAACTTGAGAAAGGCATATTATCAGACATGATGGTTCCTGGAATGCCATATTTTGCGAACATGAATTTTAGTTTTCCAATAACCTCCTGTGCTGTTTTGGACTTGAGCTGTGCTAATTCAATCCATTTAGAAAAATAGTCAATTTCAACTAAGTAGTCATAAGCACCAAAACTGAGAATATCAGTTGCTATTTTCTGCCATGGCCTATCAGGTATAGAATGAGGGATTTGTGGTCAGTCTGAATTAGGACGGTTCTGCCATATGTGTAGTGGTGGAACTTTGATACTCCAAATACAATGCTAAGTAGTTCCTTTTCAATTTGTGCATACCGCTGCTCAGTTTCTGTGAGGGCTCATAATGCAAATCCTACTGGCTGGCCATTTTGAATAATACATGCACCTAAATCATCTTTAGATGCATCAACTTGAACAGCAACGGGTATTTTGCTATCAAATATAGCAAGTATAGGAGATTTAGTCAATAAGGACTTGAGTTCGCTTAATGCTTGGGCATGTTCTGGATGTCAAGACCAGTCTGTATCATTACTTGTTAGGCAACACAATGGCGCTGAAATTTGAGACAGATTGGGTACCTATAAATTGTGAAAGATATTTGGTCTTACCTAAGAACCTAAGTATCTCTGCTTTACTTGATGGCGTCAGCATTTCCACAATTGCCTTGATGTGATTGCTGTCAAGACGAACCCCCTGTTTTGATATGACTTGTCCAACATATTGTACCTCTGGGACTCTGAATGGAATCTTACCGAAATTGAACTTAATACCATTTGTCTTTGCTCTTTCAAGAACCTTTGTTAGTATAGCGTCATGGTCAGCTATAGTTGAACCTGTGACAATAATGCCGTCAAAATAGATCTTACATCTCCTAATGTCTCCAAAAGTTTGTGAATTCTTCTTTTGGAATACCTCTGGAGCCGAACAAATACCAAATGGCATCCTATGAAAACAGTACTGTCCGAATGGGGAATTGAAGCAAGTTAGGTAAGTATTTAGTTCATCTAACTCCACCTGCCAGAAGCCTTCCTTCATGTCAATAACTGAAAAGACAGATTACCCCGCTAGGTTGGCGGTTAAGTCACTAGATGTGGAAATCATGAAATGTTCTCTTTTAATTGCTTTAATAAGATCCCTGAGGTCTATGCATACCCACAAATTTTCATTTGGTTTCTCAACTAGTACTAGACTACTAACCCAATCGGTGGATTTGTTAACTTTAGATATTATTTCTAATTTTTCCAGGTTGTTCAAAATAGACTTTAGCTTTCCTAAAAGACTACCAGGGATTCACCTCGGTGGATGAAGTACTGGTTTAACCTCATCTTTCAGTTCAATATGTGTACTTGGCATTTTTCCTAAGCCATGGAAAACCTCAGGGTAGCTTATTGTTATCCTTGGTGGTGGACATGTCAATCATATCAACTTGTTTTATGGGGTTAAGGCTTACACATGCATCAAGGTCTAACAAGGCATTACACTCTTGCAGGTTGACAATAGAAAATTATATTGATGTCTGTTCACCTTTTCTAGTTGTACATAACAGTTTTACACTACCCACTGGCTTTATTTTGTTATTTTGACCAAATGCTAACAAAACCACCTTAGATTTTTGTAATGTGGCTGTTGGGTTTAATTGTTTTAATATGTTTAGAGGAAGAATACTTGTCTCCGCTCCACTATCCTACTTAAATTTAACCCTAAGTTTGTTTTCAATTGTTATATCCTCAATCCACAACTTAGCATTTACCATGTTTATGTTTACAACTTTGAGTTTGGTGTGTACGGATTTAACACTATCAACATAAAGGCTCTCTGGCTCGGATTCATTATTTGGATCATTGTCACTTTCTACATCAGACTCTAGTCCAACCTGTTTTAAACTTAGGCCTACCTTATTTATACTTTTATACTTTTTTGGGCACCCTTTTACGAAGTGATTCTTTTGATGGCAGTATGCGCAATTTTTTTCCATAAAGCGGGCAAGAACCATATGTATGACTATTACAGCACTTTTTACGCATACATTTATTTTGTTTAACTTTGCTTGCACACGCATCCACCAATTTATTTGGTATTTTTGTTAAACTTTCCACTTGAATAGCTTGGGCTTGGTGGTGATCAATTTCAGAAGCTCGGCAGTACTCGGAAGCTTTCATCAATGTCATATCTGGGTCCCGTAGCAGCCGCTCCATAATAGACTTATTTAAGAAGTCCAAAGACTAGATGTCCTAAAATAAGGATTTCCTCATCGTTAAATTCACATGATGATGCTAACTTCTTAAGTTCCGTTAAAAAGTTGTTGAACGAATGTCCTTTTTGTATAGCACGAAAAAATATATAGTGTTCAAAGCAGGCTTTTTCTCAGGGCACAATTATAGCATGAAAAAATATATAGTGTTCAAAGCAGGCTTTTTCTCAGGGCACAATAGCCTTCAAATTTCACAATTGTGTCTGTCAGTTTATTTCGATCTTCATTAGCTGTCCACTTGAAGGTGTTGTACACTTCCAACCCTTCATCACCAACAAAATTTAACAATATAGATATATTAAATTTATCACCCTTCTCAGCTTTACCCGTCGTGTGCAGAAATATTTGAAATTTTTGTAAGAATTTCTTCCAATTTTCAGCCACATTGCCTGAAAATTTGATTGGACCCGGTGGTTTGAAATTATGTTCCATTATTACATAAAATGTAATTCAAGTCCGTCCAAATCAAGAAGACACAGCATTACCTTTATACGATTATTCAAAACAGTAAGTAATAAGATAATGTTTATTAACTTCTGACACCATGTTTGGTCTGTTACACAATAACTAAACTGTTATTTCAACTAATACCAAAGTAGCTTTTTATTGTGCTACTTAATTAAGAAGTTAAAATATTACATTGAGTATATTTATACGTCACTCATAACATTTCTTAAGACTACCAACTTAACACATGAAATATTACTAATATACAACAGGGTAAATTATGAAAAACCTATTAGTGTTATAGAAGAAAAACAATTGCTGTTCCACCATGGTAACAATTTAATAGAGCAACCTGCTAAATAAACTAGGACCCACTAAAATAATTACGTGGGCCTGGGCACTTGTATTATGGTTTGTAAACAAAATATTGAAAATTCAACCCCATTACAAAATAATATACTGTATAGACATTACAGTGATAAGATTGAACTGATTTTTGAAACTTTAAGCATACCTTTTGATGTTAGACATAGCTTGCAGATGTTGGTCATGAATCTCTAGGCCAGATAGGTAGCAACCCACCAGGCGATCGTAGAGGAGAGGATTCCTCTTTTTCATCTCCTCATCACTGAAATATGTACCCTCGTTCACTAACTTTTTAAGCGCCTCATAGCGCCTGTTTTTTATAACAACCTGTAACCAAAATGAAGCCAGTATATGTAGGTAAGTAATGTTGAAACTTGAAATGCTAGGACTTGCGTAACAAACCTGTTTACATGGTGTTTTTTTTCAACGCATTCAGGTTATACGTATTATAATTATGTACTTTGGCATAGGGATGAGGAAGGATGCATTTTAGAGGTAATCTACTTGCAATTGCGTGGATGTGGATGTGAAGTGGGAAACCATTTAGGAAAAAACCACCCTCAGTAGAAATGACCAGGATTCAAACCTCAATCTTCAGTCATCAGCAGGCTAGCCTAAGATCAGAGTGACACCTTAGGTCATTCGGCCATTGTTCAGCTGGTTATGTAGGCCTAGGTTTCAAGCAAGCTAGATTTATTGTGTTTAAATAAGCTAAGGCAAGCTTAAATAAATATATATTCATACACCATTTACAATAAATTAATCTTATCTTGGCAAGTTTTTGTGTTCAAGTTTAACAATTGGTAGTTAGTAGAAGAAAAGATACAATAGTAGCCACATGTTTACAGATTAGTTGCTTACAAAACATTATTAGGCCCTATGTAAAGGTTAGGAGGCATTTGATTGAAGTTTATTTTTAATGATTATGTTTAACACTATAAGCTATGCTTAAGAGTTTAATATAAGTTAACTTAGGTAAACAAAGATGTTTAGAGAAAGTGCATATGCATTAGGGCCTAGCTTAGAAGAGATGGAAAAATCACTACCTGTGTACCACCCAAATGAGATTAAAAGCTCAACCTCCCAGCCAGCAGCCCTCCACTCTCATTTAATAGTCACATTTTTTTTAACACAAGAGGTATTTTTAATGGCTTAATTTAATTTAACCAGTCGGATATCCAACCATTGGCCCCACAGTTGGGTGACATTTCTAACAAGTCAAACTTCTCCAGTCTCCTGAACTATTGGCCCCAC
>CABFWB010000424.1:21652-57809 GCA_902151455.1 Timema bartmani | reverse complement strand
GATGCTTAAAAGTGAAAGGTAAAAGTAATAAATTTAGATGATGCTATAATTTCAACAAAGACTTTACAAGAATGAAAACTACTAGATTTAAAAGTTAAAGGCCTAAAAATGAAGGTAATGAATTCAAATTTAATACATATATTGCTTACAACTTTGGTTAAGATTTAGACAACTTATAATTAATATTAAACCCTACACTTTCTTATTATTAAACTTTTGATAGTAATATAAAGATTAAATTAAGCCTATAAAAGAACAATAGGCTCTACATTGAAGATTATGAAGATTATTTATTAAAATAGGCCTAACTGATTGGAAAACAATGTACTTTAAGTGCAGTACTCTCAGTATCTTGATAGTGTTAACATGATTTCTAATAAACTTAAGGGGGGATTTTGTAAAACAATATATAAAATGTTATTAAATGTCTTTGAATATTATAAATACTGGGCACTTGCGAGCCTATTAAAGCCATAGTGAATTTAGTGGTTTTAAGAATGGTATTAAATTAACAAAATAAACAATGGCAAACTAATATAATTATATAAATAAAATGGTCGAGAGCTAAGGGCCTAAAACCCTGACCACTTTACACTAAAGAAAAGGGATTAAATGTTTTTGAAGAAACACACCAGCATTTATTAGTGTGGAGAAGGTTATGATAAAACCAGTGATAAATTATAGTTATAAACCCGCCAACGGTGCACCCTACCAATATAAAATCCTCATCTTCCTTGTTGATTGATTCTTTATTTGGTTTAATTAAGTCAAGTTGTAAATGCCTTAAATTGTATGTCCACCTTTAAAGGTCTTAGGAGGAGTGTTATTTAAAAGAAATAAATTTGAATCAGCATGATAATATGCTGGTAAATCCAGTGATAAATTAAATTGCCCTGAGTGGACCCGGTACTAAACTTCGAACTTGAGAGCTTCTAATTGATTAAAACAAATTTATTAGCTTACCCGCATTTTAGATTTGTTATGAAACCTCTGCAGCTGTTTCAAATGGTACTGTACTTCGTAATCCATACAGTTTTCACTGGTAATGTCAAAACATTTCAGATGTTGCAGCTCTAAAAACTGTCCAAATCGAGCCAAGAATTGACCACGATTTCTGGATAATAGATCCTCTGCAATTTGTCTTTTTTGAACTAATGTTAATTCTGGTTCTCCAATTTGTTGACTCTTAAAATGAACGTCTTCCCTTTTAGCTAAGTAATTTAACATTGTATCGAAAGGAGTTAACCTTTTTTCATCTAATGTGAAACTTATTTTAGTTTCCAAAGTGTTGTCTTTTTCACATAATTTAATACTCATAGCCATCACCACAGATCATGATGAAACTGTGAAGGAGACAAGGAGTGTGAAATGCAATCCATTAATGTGTTTGTTATTATGCGCTGCTAGCACTTTCTTGCGGGATTTGTAGTATTCATACACCTTTATTAATCCTGTTGTCATTGTTGAAATTTTTCACTTTGTAGACTCATATGTTTGATAGTTTATCTGCTTATTAGTATAAGCGTTTTATAATTAATTAATGGATAAATATGCGCGAATACTCCTCAATATATATGATGGTTTGGCTTCAGAATCAAAGAGGCAAGGTAATATTTGTAAATTGTATTGGGATGCCAGAAATTGTGTGGTATGATTCTAAAATAGGTAACGTTTATATAATTGTAATATTCGGCTTTGTATTTTATTGGGTATATTCTGTATGTGTAACTTAATATGTAGTTGTAATGAGATGTCAGACATGTAATGGATTGAATTCCAACTAAAAGCCATATGTAACAACAACATGTATGATTGTTGTTTTATCAACGTGATTGATCCATTGATCAAGGATACTGAGACGTCTATCTATTAAATACCCAACTTCTGTTTAAATCTAATATCAATCTGGCTAGGAGCGGAGAAGAGACCTTGAGCGGTGCCTCTATGAAATTTGAATAGGCCATCTATGACTGAGATTATTTTAACACTTTTATATTATATCATTTTTTGTCGGCATCGGCAATCAAACAAAACTTTCTTTACTGAATTAAAGTTTAAGCAATGATTTAATGCGGCGATTAACGTGTAAACGTTTTTACTGACTAAAATATACTAGGGTAAAGCTAACAAAAGTAAGAGGCCTATGGTTTATTTGTATAGGTACTATTATTATTATTATTATTATTATTATTATTATTATTATTATTATTATTATTATTATTATTATTATTATTATTTAGCACCGCGTCTTACTAGCCGTTCGGGTTATACGCTTAAGTACTAATTACGCTAATGGATTAGGAATAGGGAAGGTTGAATTTAGAGGAAGTGAACCCGCATTTGCGTAGAGGGAGAGTTGAAAACAATTTAGGAAAAATCTCCCCCAGTTCACCCGACCGAAATTCGAACCTCGATCTCCCCGTCCTCGGCAGTCGAGCACAACACGACTAGCGCGTTAGCCAACTACGCCACCGAGGCGGGTAATGTATAGGTACTCGCTTATAGCACACAGGCAAGGAATCTTAAGACTGTGTACTACACTAAACCTTTCGCCTGACAGTTTTTAATGATTTTATTAATAACAGGTGTCCCAGTTTACATACTATTTAAGGTAAATGTACAATAAGTTCACACCTTTAAGATTTTTGGTCATTTGAGTCATAAAATAAAACATAAATTAAGTCCAGACATATTTATTAACTATACATATATTTTTAAATACTTTACTTTATGTTAACATTTTAACAACAGTTTAAAAAAAAATAAGTTATGTACATTAGAAGCCCGATATAGTGCAATTGTTGGGGTATGTACTTCACCCTCGCATTATAGTTTGTATATCAGACAATGATTTGTAGAGTGACAAATGACGAGGCAGTAGGTCGAGGAAAAAAGACTACAGCATAATGTACTACTATAGGTAAATGTTAGTCATCAAACAAAGAAATTAAAAATTAAAACAGCTTTACACTTTACTCATATGAAACATGAGATACTACTATTTATATTGTCTTTCATCACTAAACTTAATGTAGGTCTAGTTCTTTATTCACCCTCCAATTATTCCTTCTGGAATGCCACACTCGTGTGATCAACTTGCCTTCTTCATACAATCAATTATTTTGAGTTTATCACACACAGAATATGGTTTCCTTTTCCGCACATTACAACACGGGCACTGAACTCAAGACTCAACACTTTGCAAATGTAGACTTTACGCTTGTGGACAAGAGGGTGAAAGGAAGCAAGTAATAACTGATGAATTTCAAAGAGTGATGCTTGCCTTGGGTTGTTTTATGGAGGTCGGGGATGTGAGCCTAGTGATAAATAGTAATTTTGTTGTGACTTCATATTTTTCCTTACACCTTTTCTTAGAAGATGATGGAATAACATGTGGCCAGAATAAAGCTCTTTTGAAAGGTGATACTTCATTAGTTGTGTTTTTGTCGCCTGTTACAAACAGTTTTATTAGTACTTTTCTGATTTGTTGCATTTGAATCGCCAAAGTAGGTCCACTCCTTGGATGTTCACAACGTCAAAGCAGTTACACGGTACCTTTGACAGAAAAGAACTGCCTTTTTGGTTTCATATCCCAAATGGGAGTAAGTGTGGTTGGCTTGGAACTGAATAATATAAAGCACACCATTTTGTAACTAGGCTCAACCTAAAATCTTGACAAAATTGACAAAGGATGAGTTGACTACAAGAAAATGTTTGCATAACTTACATCATGACAAACTTTGGTCATAAATTAAATATCCAATTTAGCTATTTTTATTATAAAAGGTATGGATTGATTTACATTCAGTAGGCCTATATGGTATCATTAAACTTGGAGGTTCTTCACTACTTGAACACATGTTATCCATGTGACTATCCTGAGCTAAGCCTATCCAATCCCTCTCCTGACACCCAATCAAATGTTCATATATGTGTACACAATAATTTTTATCTGACTAAGTTAACATTTAGTAAAGGGTGTCAAATGTTTGATTTGCCAAGGGCTCAAATACATCTCATGACGACAGTGTGTAGGGGAGTACAGTTAGAAAGGCGGGGTGTGGGGGTTTTTAGAGAGGCTTAATCAACTAAGCCAAGGGAGGTCCAGGGACCTTCCTCTGGTAAATGTTTGAAAATTGGATGCCCCTAAAAGCTTTTGAAGGGGTCTTTGTCGGAAAAAACTATGAAAATTTGACTTCTCTACAAGATATTCTAAGTGTTTTCCCCACTCCGTATCTATAGGTCCGTAGTCCATGGTCCATGGTTCCCCCCTCCCCTCTTTGATTGGTTATATTTTTATTGATTGGTTATATTTTTATTGTAGATGGCTTCATATGCTCCTGAAACAATTTGTTCACCAACTAAACCATCAGGAATAGGAAATGCTGATACTTTCTCTGACAATGGATATCTAAAATCATCTGCAGGCATTTGTTATGGATATCAAAAGGATAAGTATGTGGTAATTCACAGCTAAATGGTGATATAGGCCTAAAGTTTTGAATTTAAAAAGGAAAATTATATTAATCAAAAAGCGCTAGGGATTTGAAACTGAGACATGTTAATAATCTCTAATTTTTTAAGTATGGAACGGTACATATAAAGTTTTAAAGCACAATGCAATTTTGTATTTTTTTTAAATAATATATTAACTGTCCAAAGTAGCCCTATTGTGTGTGGTGAAAGCCCTTTTGTTTATATTTTATTGGAATATTGGGATATCCCATCTGTGGGCTATTTAGGCTAGATTTATTTTCACATTCAAGAAAATACAAACTGTGATCAGCTAAAGTCTGATTTTAATAGGAAGCCCATTATTTGAAAACTGGAAACTCATGTTGCTACAACTGTGGGAATAAAAATATTATAATTGTATTTATATTCTTAATCAGGGCTACCATATGTCCTCTTCTACCTGGACATGTCCTCTATTTAACAGGTAAAATATATGTCAGGGTGAATTTTTTTAGGGCGAAATTGTTCGGATTTTTGACTAATATTGTTATGTAAAACAAGAACAAAAAAATAACACATCAGTGATTAGATCATTTTTAAGATTAAACTGGTATCTTATTTGGTTAATTTAAAAATTGCTTCATCATCTCTAGGCAAACCTGATTGTTATCTGAAAAATGCCAATTAATATAAATACAAATTTATGGACAAGCTTCAGAAAACACACACACGTATATATATATATATTTATTTTTTTTTAATTAAAGGAAAGGTAAAGGTTGTCTTTGAATGAATCGATAAAGGGAATATTAACGGTTTAATACAATTTTATAGATGTCTGGGCTAAATTGTTTTTTAAACTTTTGAAGAAATTGGAACAAGGGAAAATTATGCTGGGGCATTAAGATGTCATAGGAATGGTTAGTAAATGCATTTATACATTTGTTATGATCATTTAAGGTCATTCAACAGTAAAAATGGCACTGCACAAGTTAAAAAAGGGTAAAATGATAGTGATTCAATGATTTCAAGTCATTACTGTGCAAGAGTTATAAGGGGTCAAATTTGCTATTTTATGCTTTTTGCATACCATTGTTAAGGTAAAGCTATAAATGTATGGGGCTGAGTTTACCAATTGGAATATTTATATTATTAATATTATAAATTGTGTACACCTCATGAATGTCTATACTACATTTCTGCACCATACATTTATTACTTCACCATAATATTGCTACACAAAAAGCATAAAAAAGCAAGTTTTATTATGTATAGCACACACACTTTAATGTTTTGAAATAATTGAATCACTATTTATATCTTATAATCAGGGCCCGGATTTTAATGACCATAAAATTGTCAAAAATTGACCTATAAAATGACGCTAAAAACTCTAAATAATGACTTTAAATTTGCAAAAAATGACCTAAAAAATTTATTGAAATTCCATAATGTGATGTATTTATTACAAGAGTTAGGATTTACATTATACATGTAGCCTAAGCAAAAATTTACATTATACACGTAAGCAAAAATATCTCTCCTGATCTGTCCATTTCCAATTTTTCCTCAGTATGGATTCGTCTGGAATAGAATGACATGTATACAGTCCCAGGAAATCCTTTAGTTTAACATTGCTCATTATTCACAGCGGAATGTTCGCAGATACCGGAACGTCGCACAGATCTTTATAAAATGTTGAGGACTTTTCTTGATTCATGAATGCATTTTGTGCAAGTAATAATTGAGAGGTTTTCTTTTTATCGCTATTCTGGATACCACGGACATGTTTGTTGCTACTGATATGCTGTTGAATGGTTAAATATTTTATCTGATGCCAGCCACTTTCACTTCACATATTTTATAAAAAAGTATTTCACTCTATGTAGAAAAAATATCCTCTCAGAATTCAGTAATAATTTGCCTCAAATTGGTTTGAAGCATTCCAAATACACATAAAATTATTGCAAACGAATAAATATAACGTGCACTTTATAAATGAAAAATATCTATTTAGAATCTTTTGACAGCTAAAATCATGTGTTTTACTTGACATTGGAATAGAAATACCTGCTTTAAAAGCAATAGCTCCCCATCCCCCTGCAGCCCTTTCTAGACATGGTAGAGTGAGGGACTTACCAGGAATGTAAAGATTGTACAAAGTCCATTTGAACTCTAAAAATTGTTTTACCCTCCCCCTGCAACCCTTTCCAACTTAGGTGTAGTGAAGGTCTCACCAGGAATGGGGATTTTATAAGCACGCAGATAAAGGGCACAAAGTTAATTTGAACTCGTACATTATCTTCTTCACTCAACAAGTGTGTGGTCAAATATCTGATATTTGAATATTCATGTTTTATCAAAGCACCGATAATTCATACAGTAAAGCCTCATTATAACGGACTAAAGGGGGCTGAAGGTTGTCCATTTTAATGAAAGTCCTGTTTATAACAAATAATTCTTATAGGGCTGTAATGCAGCAAGGTGTACATAAATGAAAGTACAGTAGTTAGCTATAAGAAATGTTTATTATACATCAAATAAAAAACAGCCTTCAAAATAGGTTGACTTGAAAGAGATGTGTACGTATACACTGGATTAATCTTTAGAACGAGAAGGTCCTGGTTCATGTTGATTGCTTACATTCATTGGTTTGAAAAAATAATTTATTTTCTGCTGGGTTTGTTTGCTGCTTATTTCTTTTGTTAATAACCGACGGAGGTGCCGTAAGTGTTCATAATATACAAACACATTTTCATTTGCCGATTGTTCAACATATTGAATAACAAAATTTAAATGGTCTTTCACTTCGCTCACTGCTTACATTCATTGGTTTGAAAAAATAATTTATTTTCTGCTGGGTTTGTTTGCTGCTTATTTCTTCAGTTAATAACTGACGGAGGTGCCGTAAGTGTTCATAATATTCCTCAAACACATTTTCATTTGCCGATTGCTCAACATATTGAATAACAAAATTTAAATGGTCTTTAACTCCGCTCACCTTAATTGTAGTCTGAGTAGTGTCTCCTAGCTCCTCTTCTTCCTCCTCCTCTGAAGATTCTGCTTCTTCAGTTACACTGGCGACAATTTCTTCTTCAGTCACACAACGATCGATGTTTAATCGCCTGCTTGGAAATGTAAAACTCGACAGATAAAAATAAGCATCCTTTATTTATTATTATTACAATTTTTATAACTGTCCGTTATAAGCGACATCCGTTATAATAGAGTCCGTTATAATGAGGTTCTACTGTATTATATTATTGCTATTTTACAGGTATTGATAATATATATCAAGCGTGATGGCTTAAGATAGCATGACTTTGAGGTATGAACGCGTTAAACCTGAACGTGTAGTAAGACGTGGTGCTAAAAAAAAACTTTTCTCACTGAGAGATAAGGAAGGCTCTTCCTATGAAATAAATAACTAGATTTGTCAAGAGACTTATCTATTCAAAAGTCATATAATCATAAATAAGACCTGAATATGGTGTAACATCTATACTAACACAAAACATGTCATAGAAGACTAAGATAATATCAAATAAGGAGAAGGGAATAAATATAAAAATAAACAAGATATAAATTTAACTGCGTACTAAGTTAAACTTTTAATCTTATTTTTCAAACTTTACATAATTTTACTATTATATCAATAGCTATAACTTATTTTTATTTAAGGACTTTGTGATGTCACGGCAGGAAATGTTAGGATTTTCCGTGTTGGTAAATTTACCTTTTATTCAGCAAGTTTTAAAATTATAACATTGAAACAGAAACTATAAATTATTAAATAGTTCTAAAAACAATCCTACAATGCTACAAAATTATTATTTTTATCTTGATTTTTTAACGTATTTTTAATAAATCATTTACAACTTAGGCTATTTGGCTTTGTTACGAAAATGTCTTGTGGGAGTCTTCCTGCCAGGATGTGGATTAAAAAAGTCCGTGGAAGCATTTGTCTATCTAGAATAGTAAACAAGAAAAATTTATTTTTGAAAACAATTCCACGTTTTTACGGAGAAAATAGTATAGCGATTGTGTAAACTCGTTAGAGGAAGAGGGAAAGTGTTATCAATAGATAAACTAGAGGCCTCATACGGTGAACTGCTCATTTTCTTCCCTCTCTTTCTATTTCGTACATTGGTGTCTAAGTATTATAGTGCTTAGGTCCGTCAAGTTAAGATGCAGCTCTATTCGTAAAATAGCTTTGAAATATATAAGTAAGCAACATCGATAAATATCTGCAGCTAAAGTGGTTTTTTTTTTAGAAAGGTAATGTATCAGAACACATTTTTTGGTCATTTAATCATTTTTATTTTCTAAATATTTTGCCAAGTTTTAATTTAGTTTGATGTTTGTAATTGTTTTAGTTTATTTTAACAATGTAATTATTTGATTAACACGCAAATAAATGGAATACACACATTTATGTAGGGTTATATTATAAGAGAAACAAGTGCGCCGCGAGATAGAATCGCTTGGCTATTCGTCTTACAGTTATGTAGTGCAAGAAAGTATACGTTGAATCTGTCAAGGGGTATATATTTCAAACATTACAGTACTTACTACGCCATTAAATGTTGGAGCAATTGAGATCTGACTAAACTATATTATTATACAAAAACTTAAATACTTAAATTATAAAGTGTTTTATTTGAAGTAAAGCAAGTATTTAACTTTTATCATAAACAAATGAATTAATTTTTAATCCGTAATTATGTTTTATGTACCGAGAAATATTATATTGACCCGTCTTTAGAGCGAATGGTATTTATATTTAAATGCACAAATTTTCTCGTAGTGATGCTAGTATTTTCAAAATCTAGTGTGTAATTGATATGTCTGCTCTTTTTTTCTGTAAAGGGAAATCGGAGGGAGTTTCTGAAAGACCGAACTGGATTCAAAACTGAGCTAATGTGATAAAGTGAGGAGACAATATTAAAGTTTATATATTAAAACCTTATATTAGTTGGAGCAGTATAGTTTTTTAAATTCAATCAATTTAAAACAAAATAAATTATAATTAGTATGGTTTTCTTTACATAGTAGCAGAACAGAAGAAAAACTTGTTGGGGAAGTATGATTTAAAAATTGCAATCAATTTAAAATAAAATAAATTTAAAGTAGTAGGTTCTTTTTTACATAAAATAACAGTGGAAGGAAAACAGGATAATACACTGTTGAATTAGATTTAATTTGACTAAACACTTTGTTGAAAAGACGTGCCTGTATTTTAAATTTGTACAAATCTCTCCAACAATAGACATATCCGGGTAGGTATACGTGGTTTGATTCTATCTGGCATTTGAAAGTGTTTATTATTTGTGTATGGATCAGTCCTACAATCCAACTACTTATAAATTTTCATGACTAATTGTTTGGTTAGGGTGTACTGGGTTAACATATTTTGTAAATCTATTGATGATATAATCTTGTGCTTAGAAAAGTGACATAAGACACAGCGGTGTTATTAATTAGTATATGATTACCCGTTATTCAGACGGAATGTGTTTTATGCAACGTGGATCTATTTAGGAACCTTTTGAAGTTGGTCTAACGAAAACTCGATAATCATAAACTGAGGAAAAGTAAAAGTCAAAGTAGTGTTTTGTAGCCGCCAGCTTGAAACAAAATATCAACAGTAGATTTTGATTACTATAGATGTTAACCGGAAGTCCAAATTATATCCATGTGAAATTTAAGCATAACCGATATAAAAAAAAATTACATGAAAGAATAACAGACACCAACTCGTTTTTATATATTAGTAGCATTATAATAAAAATAAACGATTAAGTATTATGGTAGTATCTCGAGTATTCAGGTACTAGTATAATAAAAAGGGTAGTGCGTATAATCCGAATGGGTAGTAAGACGCGGTGCTAATAATAATAATAATAATAATAATAGTAATAATAAAAAGGGTAGTTTAAAATATAAAAATACTCCCGTATACGGCCAAAATTAATAGTATTTTATTAGTTTATTAGTGTTATTTCATAGGTGCTAACAATATATATATCAATTGTGACAGCCACAGATTATATGACTTGAAGTATGAATACGCGAAAGTAGA
This sequence comes from Timema bartmani, assembly GCA_902151455.1. Classification (NCBI taxonomy): domain Eukaryota; kingdom Metazoa; phylum Arthropoda; class Insecta; order Phasmatodea; family Timematidae; genus Timema; species Timema bartmani. The sequence goes on along the minus strand of CABFWB010000424.1, from coordinate 47,272 downwards.
CCTAGTAGTATATATATATATCTGTCAGATAAGGCCATTCCTATGAAAATTGAACTATATACCATCTTATCTAAGCTGCTATAACCTTGTATTTAGACAAGTGACATGAAATGCAACAGTACTATAATACTATATTTATCTCGAGTATTCAGGTAAACGTTTATACGTGGTAAGACCAACACACCCGATATTCCCATGAAGGAGGAAGTGACGAAACACAGCCCCATCGTCCATCACGACATGTTTCCGGCAGCTGCATCCCCTCCAACTTATCAGAGCGTGAGCACGTGACACAGTGATCAGTTCTGATTGGATGAACCCTGACAATGAGCACCCGTGTGACCTCCTGAGATCATTCGACTCCCATAATACGGAAAATGTTTTGATCCGTTTTAAATTTAAAACGTATATTTGTGATAAAACTTTACCAAAAAAACGTTTAGCGATTATTTTAGACGAGCCTTAAAGTTACAGTTTTATTTTGAATCGAATTTCTTATGAATAAGTTTGGAACTGAGTTTTCAGTTAGCGATCCAAATAAATCGTTATTTTACCATAGACTCGTGTGAAGAATTTCATTTGTTTGAGCAATACTTTCTCCTCTGAGTGTTTGTAGAATATTTCGGGGACTTTGAAGATATTCTAGCAAATTCTAGATCCCTGAGGGTCTCTAGAGAATATGATAATCTCCATTGTCACTAGGGTACTTTAATAGCCTCTGGAGTCACTGGGGATATCCAGGGTAGTTGAAGATCTCTTAGGACTTTTAATATTTCTGTTTCTCTAGAAGTACCCAAGGTTTTAGTGGGTATCTGGAGTCTTTGAAGATATATTAGGACCTCTAGGATATTCTGGTTATCTGGAAACGCCCAAGGTTTTAGTGGGTATCTGGAGTCTTTGAAGATATATTAGGACCTCTAAGATATTCTGGTTATCTGGAAACGCCCAAGGTTTTAGTGGGTATCTGGAGTCTTTGAAGATATATTAGGACCTCTAAGATATTCTGGTTATCTGGAAACGCCCAAGGTTTTAGCGGGTATCTGGAGTCTTTGAAGATATATTAGGACCTCTAAGATATTCTGGTTATCTGGAAACGCCCAGGGTTTTAGCGTGTGTCTGGAGTATTTTACAATATCTTAGGAGCTCTAGGTTTTCTAGGTATCTAGTAGTACCTACACTATTTGCGTGTATCTGGCGTATTTGAAATCGCTTAGGATTTCTATGGTTTTCTGGTTCTTTAATGGTACCTAGGATCTATTAGAACATCTAGGGTACTCGCATTCTATTCTAGATGGTGAAATCAAAGTGGTGACCGTCAGTTAGTATAGGATTCCTTAGGAAGGACTCAACTTTAAGCAGAATGAATAAAATAAATCATATTTACTTGACTTTCTTTTTTCCAAAAATTCAGCTATGTTAATATTTTGAATATACGGTATCTACTTCATTCGTGGTGAAATCAACTATTATTGGTGTGGTCTAAGAGTAAATATGTTATACTACATTTGATTTTAAAAAAATTTTTTTTAACTTTATTTGGCATTTCTTGAAAACATTTTTTTTTGTGTCACCTGACTTTGGTTCTCAGCCCCTATACTGTGCTTTTAACTCTAGTGTATTGAATGACTAAACAAATTTCAACTTTTTTTTTTATCAGCGTAATAAAACCCTTAGACACCAAACATTTGAATATTTTACATTAATAAACCACTTGCATCTATTCTCTTCTTAGCCTTCACGTGAAGTTCTAGATGATAATAAAAACTACAGTTAATTCAACCAGGCCAACAAGTATGTACTGTACTTGTTCAACGGCCTTGCGAATAGAAGTGTCAGTCGAGTTGTACTTAGCTATGTTTTATTAATTCATTACTGAACGATTGCAAGAAAGCTCTGTATGACTTCTAATGTACTGCACACAAAGAGTGATCAGACTCACTTTGTGCGTGAGAGAAAGTGTGTTTGTGTGTGTAAAAGACGGTGTGGGTAGTGTGTTTGAGTAGAGAGTGTATGTGTAGTATGAATGAGTGTTTTAGAATGTGTGTTCACGAATGTGTTTGTGTAAGTGTTAGTGTGTGTGAGAGAGATAGAGTAGGTGTATAAATGGCCGATAGTGTGTGTGTAAAATGTTTATGAGAGAGTGTGTATAATAGAGGGAGTATGTGTATTTATGAGAGTTTTAGATTGTGTGTATGAATGTTGGTGTGTGTGTTAGTATGTGTGCCATAAAGAATGTGTACGAGTTAATTTTACACACTAATATATTTGATGGACCACAACTATTGGAAGCATTATAGCATTATATTTAAACACTGTGGTCAACCACCATTCATGGTGAGCATTATAGTATGTCTTGTAGGGGTATGTGAAATGTGAAGCAAAGTAGAAGACGAAGTAGAAGATACATTTTGTTGTTGTTGTTATATAACACAACTTTCAATTTTTAAATAATTCATTAAGTGCATCTAGGTAAAGAGAAAGATTTAGAGAAAATAAAACGAGACACGCTATATAATTTAAGAGTGACATATTGGAATGTATCTTTTCTTATGTTATAGATGTAATTTAATCGTTAGTTAGTTTTAACATATTGTTTAGTAGCTGTTCTAAAGAAATATTTATCTTTTGTCATGTTTAGTTAGAAGTTTCTTATCTGTTCACAATATATCTAAGTTTTATTCTCCTTCGAAATGTTTCAAAGATGCGAGAGTTATTGTGGGTGTTGAAGTTTAAGTGAAGGAGATTAATTGTTACTTGACTTCGACGTTTTGAACCTTCAAACAAAGCTGAAATATTTTAGACGCTGATATCTGTGATGGACCACAGCTATTTCAGGCATTATAGCGAGTTTTAAACACTTGTATTACGTGAGACTCTGCTAGAATCTTAATGAGAAGTCGTACGCCAGACTTGACGTTCTATAAATCATAGACCCAGAAGTGTGGGAGAATCGGGGGGTGGGGGAGGGGGGGGAGAAATAGCCTAACACGTGGTTGTGTTGGACGCCATGTCACACTTTCATTTTCTTTTTTTTCCTCTCTCCTTTTTTTCCCCTCTCTCCTTTTTTTTTCCTCTCGGAAGATTTCGTTGACGCGTTTGGTGAAACAGGGTTACATATAACCGAGCTTTCTTTATCGCCCGTTCTTGGTGTCGAATAATTGTTGGTTACTTCCATTACAGGCCTAGGAAACCCAGATGGGCTGAAATGTTTTATTGTTTGTGTGTGCATTTTTTTAATTACCAGATTAGTGTCTGTTTATTAGTGAATAATTAGTCTCCTATGTTAAAGATTGTTTGTATATTGTAAGATGATTGTTTGTACTATCCAGGTTGCTGTGGGTTTATTGATGAGTGGGTAGTTTTTGTTAAATGTTGTTTGTATATCAAATTCTGTTTTTTCTAAAAGTTCTTTCTGACCATAATTTTACCAAACCGTTCCCATCCCTACGCTAGTAGTTCGAATTTATAGATGGCTCGGATGGATAGTAAGACGCTGTACAAAAAAAAAGACCACATCAATTTCATAGATAAATAGTTGCTAAACTCTACCAACCATGTTGTCTCACGTGACGATGCTTTTTGATTAATGTACCTTGGTTTACCCATCCCTGCGCTGAAGCTACTGGCGGCAAAGTTAATCAGCGTCGATGATTAATAAGCGGGGTACACAAGCGAGTCGTTTTATAAACTCCATGATAGGCGAGAACATATTACTACCATTTGGTCCCATCGTTTAGTGATCTGCGGAGCGATTTATCTGCCTCCGTTAGACAATCATCTCCCGTGCCACAGATGGACAGAGAAAAAGCACTACACACACACACACGCACACACGTACATGTATAAGAATCTGTGTATTAGCGAAGGGCGCGTCCAATTAAAGTTACTGATGAAGTGAGACTAGTTTTTTTTAAATCTAGACAAGTCTGCTTGAACTCAACCTAATTTATCATAATCTTCCTACTAATTGCAAGCAGCGATAGCTTTAGTTGATCTTTTTTTCTTTCTTTCTTTTCATCTTAACGCAAATGATGATTTAGCGCCATTTTAGGATCGTTTGCGGTTTTATCTTAGCGACAGGAAAGTAGAATATATTTATCCCTCGGCCTTTCATAAACTACAAAAAGAATATGATTGCAGAAGGTTCTCTTGAAATATGTAAACTAGCTCATCTATCAAATATATTTAAGCTAAGGGTCCCGTGTTTGATTCCCGGTATGGTCGAAAAATGTATCATTGGTGAAATGGGGGTTTCCCCTTCACAGTGATGAATTAACGGCCGGGGGCTGGGTGTTGTGTCTGTTCTAATTAGATTATAGGTCGCTTCAGAAAGTCCACGTTAAATACCTCAAATAAAAAAGTACATTTTATATCATATCAAATATATTACCGTAAATCAGATGTAATATGATGATTAATTGCTAATTTTTAACAGTATTTTCAACTGTTGGGTATTTAATCCAGAATGAAGGTTATACCTTTCGTATTTATAATCAAAATAATTCCAAACATTAAGGTGAAAAGTTGATGTATATTAAAATCATTCTATATAGATAACTCCACAAAAGAACACATATCAAAGTTCGCCAAATTATATCGATGTTTTCTTGTCGTCATTCTTGCAATAGACTGAACTTTTTATGATATGGGAGATCAGGGTTTGAACCCCTTTCAGGTGTACAAAGAGTGTTTTTACATAAATGGTTTGAGTCAGTTTCAACAAAAATTCGTGTATCCTACATTTCTTATAAATTTATTTTAAAACTTTTGGTGTAAGTGTACGCATTCATATATATATATCGACTTTTGGTTAGAACTTTGATTAAATAAAACTGAAAATCAAATAAAAATTGTGTATTTTTTTAAGGTACACAAGAGCTATTATCACCTAACAAAGTTTTTTTTATTAAAAAACATGTTAGATGATAAATTTACCTTCTCTTTAAAAACCTTTAAAAGGCGAACCATTTTATGATTCACTAGAGTAACAACATTTAAATAACATATTTATTAAGTCTCTATATTACACAAGTCAAACGGAAACCAATTTAAATCGTTTATTGGAAATCTACTTTGGAGTCGCGACACTTGATGAATTCTGTTCTAGTTGTTTGATTTCTTTAAAGTAAGGATGAAATAAAAAAAGTAATGTTCCAAGAAAAGTGTAAGCTGCATCAATTAATAACTATTTTATTGATTATTCAAATGTTTTAGCTAGTATAACCTAATGTGAAATACAAGCAGTTGTCTCAGTGACGAATTGCCATTTTCGATATAATTGTCTTTTCTTGAAGTAATTTCTGGTTTCGGTGGCTGCAATGTATAACACGCTGCACTCGTGTTAGACTAGACTGCCGATGACGGGGAGATCAAGGTTTGATTCTTGGTCGGGTGTACTGAGGGGGGATTTTCCAAAATGGTTTTCCACTCTACCTTCAAGCAAATGCTGTTACACTCCCTTTAAATATAACCTTCCTAAATTTTACATCCATTACTGTTTCCAGCCTGAGTCAGTTTTTTATTCAAGTCATTTATTTTCCACTACCGGGTGGCTAGGCCTGTCGTAGCTCCATAATCCTTATAATCTAATTATCTAAGACCAGGACATGCACAGCATCCAGTCCCCTGCCATTAATTTATCACTGTGAAAGGATAAGCCTGAGTCAGTTTTTTATTCAAGTCATTTATTTTCCACTACCGGGTGGCTAGGCCTGTCGTAGCTCCATAAGCCTTATAATCTAATTATCTAAGACCAGGACAGGCACAGCATCCAGTCCCCTGCCATTAATTTATCACTGTGAAAGGATAAGCCCACATCTCACCAATGATAAATTTTTCGGCCATGCCGGGAATCGTACCCGGGACCCTTAGCTCAGTAGGCAGAGACGCTACCGACTGAGCTAAGATATCGGACTTACTTTCCTAATACTTAAAATCATTAACGTAATTAGTACGTAAGTGTATAACCCGAACGGGTAGTAAAATGCGGTGCTAAAAAAATAGGAAAAATTGAATACATAAAAGTGTTTAAAATAGTGTTAAATAGAATAAAATATTCAACCCCAGTAATATATCGTTACAACAAAGACTGGTATGGATAGTATATGTCATTATCACTTTATTAACAGTCTAGCATTGTAATGAATTGCGTTGATAGTTCTTAAAATACGTTTCAAAATATATTTTTTTAATAACAGATAAAATTAAGCTTATCTGCTGAATCGATAATATATTATCCATTACAGTAACAACTATATGCTATATAAAAGATCAATTTGAAATAAACATCTTACGTTGGTTTGGGCATGTTGAGAGGATGAGTGTGGATTGAGTGACGAAGCAAATATATGAAGGTAGAGTGTGTGGATCAAAAGTAAGGAGTAGGCCATGTAATACGTGGCTAAATGTTGTAGATGAATGTGTGAAAAAATATAAATATTAAGAGTTTAAAAAATAAAGGAGCAAGTATGACTCGGTGTATGGATGTTGTTAAGGCTAAGGGAGTATGCAAGGATAGGAAAGTGTGTAGAGAGTTAGTGAGGATGGATTAAGTACGGAGTTGTTTTTTGAGCTACATGCACAATTTCTTGCTTAACCCGTAAGGGAACGGCATGATTAAGTATGTATGTGGTAGTAAGAGAAACTTAATATTGTTTTCTAAACTCAAATCATGTAAAAGTGTTTGGATGTCCTTAAAAACACGGAATAACAGTTATAATTTTACGATTTTATTGTAAATCAGTTTTTTATTCATACTTTTCTGTTAACAATATTTGTTTGATGTTTCTTTAATATAATTTACGTTTGGCAAATGAAAATTGAGTTATTTTGAAATGTTATAATTCCAAGTGAGGGTAAGAGAGAAAACATCTCATTTCCACACTAGCGAGTGAACCAGAATCATTCCAAATTGTATAAGAATGATAATAAAAAAATAGATATAACTCATGTATCTTCAGTTTATAAATTTTACTACACAGGCAATAGTTTGTGATCCTCTTAGCGTGTTTTCTGTTGAATGAAATACTTATAATTTTGTTCACAAATGAAAAAAGGGTTGTTTTTAAGTCTTATAAAGATTTTAAACCTAAACAAATAAGATGAGGTTGTATTTAGAAGAACGTTGGTTGATGTTTAGAAATGAATGTTTAAACATTTCAAGAAATAAGCTCGAGAAACAATACGATACCATATTTTATATAGTCGCGGTTGAACAGTGGCCCTTTCAAAAACTTATCAAACTTTCATAATGATGGTGGGTAAGGGTGGAAAAAAACACGGTATGTATAAAGTTTTATGTTAAAGAATTTTTCATCGAAAATAATAAATTTTTAAGTTAATTTTCAAAAGTTATGTAAAAGTGTCTGAACCAAAAGTTAAACCTACATAATAATATAATGAAATAATTTTGAACCCAATACAAATAAACTTAATATTATATTTATTTTAATTTTACGTACACTTGATTTTACCACCATATCCTGTCTCTATATCAGTTGAATGTAACAAACAAAGAGAAGGGATGGGAACGTATTTTGATCCCCCATTGAATACTTTCAGAACTATACTTTTCGTTCTCTATTTAAGTAGGGTAAATGTATAGGAATTTTACTCGCAATTGCGAGAAGTGAGAGTTGAAAGTTATTTAGGAACAATAAACTAAGTTGAGCCTGACTAGATTTAAACCCACACCACCTTATCACTGAAAACCAGACTAGGCAAGACTATGAATAGACCTTGATCTTATTGCGAATGGATATTTGAAGCACCTTTTGGAAATAAACAATCTTTTTACTTTACTATCAACAACAGTAACATTTTTACTTTATTAATAATGGGTGACCTGGTGGTCTAGAGGTAAGGTGTCAGACTTCTGTGCTGGGGGCCTGGGGTTTAATCCTTGGTCCCAGCACTGATTTATCTGATTACCAAACCCTTCCTTCACCTCTGACAAGACGTGCATTAATCACAACTTGTGAATGTGAGGAATGCCAGGCCTCCACCGTGGTTCGGATTCCACGTTAATCTGTAGGTCCTTCATTTCATCTCACAATCACCCTACCATTACACATTGACTTAAGTGCGTATAACCCGAACGGGTAGTAAGACGCGGTGCTAATAATAATAATACTTTATTAATATGTTTTATTATCAACGTTTCTTATTACCTGTTCATGTTATACCCATATGTGATAATTATAATGTGGCAAAGATGAAGAAGGAAGCGTTTTAGAAGTAACTTACCCACATTTGCGTGGAAGGAGAGTGGGAAACCATTTAGGAATAAACACCCTCAGTACACCCGACCGGGATTCAAATCCTGATCTCTACGTCATCAAAAGGTCAGTCTAATATGAGAGTGACGCCTTAGACCATTCAGCCACTGAAGCGTGCTATAATTAGTGTTATTTTATAGGTATTGATAATATCTATCAAAAGTGACAAGTGCAGGTCACATGACTTCACGCATAGATACTAGAAAAGATATCTAGTAAATGTACTATATGTCTGATCTGTTCATTTGTAAGAAATGTGGGGTAAATATTTGTCCACGTACCCACTAGTGCAGGTCGACTATTATAAAATATATTTTTACAAAGTAACCATTTTTACTGGAATTTAATATCACTTAATTAATATTGCACGTCTGGGCTACCTCAATTGTAGCTCAGTTTGTGGAAATATTAGTCAGTACTAATCAACCGTTGTCCAGGGGACGCCCGAATATATTAATCATACATCCTTTCTGTAGAAGCTCTGTTCATGTCCCGATGAGATGAGATGATGGTGAAAGTGAGTATGAAGGTGTGGAACCAGTGGAAACACTTAAACCTAGCTTAGGCTTAATCAACCAAACCTTGGTGACCGTTGGGGTGGTTACCCTCTCTATAAAAAAAAATACCCAAACTACCAGCCGGAAATCAAACCCGGGACCCCAAGGCCCGTAACCTGGTGCACTGACCACTACACTTAGTTTATTTGATGTATTGAATGCCAAAGCGTTTAAAAATTCCCTCTAGATAACATTACAGTCAACTCTCGATATCTCGGACTTCTGATGATTCTGACAAAATTTTCCGAAAGTAAAATTTTATATAGTATAACGCCAGCCGCATGCTGGCAGGCTAAAAATGTTTTAAAAGTAGTGTGTTGATTGCGTGGGGCTGGAGATCTTGCAACACAGCGCTGCTACCCCTCCTGTCTCACCCCCACACATACAGTACAGTATAGAGATAATTTGCAAGTACTATAGGCCTACTGAAATCTCAACATTCCCATTCCAGTACCTAACTTTGTTATTTATGTATGCGTCTTATCTGATATGTATTGTTTACCTCGTCATATTAAAGTATATATTACTTTAGATAAAGTATTGGTTTTCATTCCTCAGGTACAGCTTTATTCCCCCTCTATAAAACGGACTTTTAGTAACTCGGACAGACCTACGCCCCCTTTAGTACGAGTTATCGAGAGTTCACTGTACTTATTGAAAGGTTCAATCGACTTGAAACATTCCCTTTTAAGAAATATATCAGTTTGATGCTGTCAGACTTTTCATGAAATATTATATACCATCGAGAAACCTTGTGTGACCTACATTTCATCCAAGGGTGCAACAGCCGCTAAAAAATGGTGGGGGGGGGAGGGGGTGCCACGTGAGCAGCTACGGCCAGCTACACGTGACCTCTCGTATTAATTTGTGACTGTAGAACTCCATCTCTTCAGAAGAAGTGAGTCAGTGGTGCGAAAGAAGACATATTTTGTCAATAGGGGTTGAAATGGTTGATGGGAAGGGGGGGGGTTGAGAGAGGGAGAAGAGATGAAACCACACTTAATTAAAGAGGACAACTTTGGCTTCAAGAAAGGAGCGAAGTGTTGAGGGCAGAGGAAATCGCCCCACTCTAATTTTTTGAGGTCAGTTGGTTCGACACGTGGGGCGAAACAAAACCATTTTCAAAGTATAACAGTAACTCTTAGAGGGATTTAACTTTTTTTTAAATGTTTTAACCACCGCGTTTTACTGTCCGTTCCGGTTAAACACGTATGTACTAATTACGCTAATATATTAGGGAAAAGGAAGATTTAATTTAGAGGAAGTGTGCCCGATTTTGTGTGAAGAGAGAGTGGGAAACCATTTAGTAAAACCCACCCTCAGCAAGCCTGACCAGGATTCTAACCTTGATCTCTCCTTCATCAGCAGTCCAGGCTAATAATAGAGTGATGCTTTGGACTAGTGGTTAATAATAATTAATTTAACTTGATACAAATATTTAAAATGCAAACGAATAAATATGAAATATCTATACTATGCTGTATTTCTTTCCTCGGTAAGCACAAGTCACTTACTAAAGAAAGTATGTACCAACCTAAAATCAACCAAATTTGAGTAATTATTAATAAAAATAACTGTTAATTTTAGAATGTTAAAAATAACTAAACAACCATTATTCACTTATTCAATATAATATGATTTCTTCAACATTTAATTAATATATTAATGTTTGTCTTGTATTTAAAGTCCCAAAATGGAATTGCCTATAAATCAAGTTTTTCCCGCATAACTTTCAAAATCACCCTCCCTCTCTCATATTCTAAGGGCCCCAATGGCCCTCCTCGTACGCATAACTTCTATTTGGTGGCCCCTCAGTGCGCATATCTTCCATTTGGTGGCCCCTCAGTGCACATAGCTTCCATTTGGTGGCCCCTCAGTGCGCATATCTTCCATTTGGTGGCCCCTCTGTGCGCATATCTTCCATATTGTGGTCCCTCAGTGCGTATAACTTCCATATTGTGGTCCCTCAGTGCGTATAACTTCCATTTGGTTGCCCTTCATCACCAAAACTTTAAAAAACACTGCCTTCGGCCATTCGACCACTGAAGTGGGTGATGTTAATTATTTACACTTACATTCATATATATATATTGTATACTTCGTCTTAATACCCGTCCGAGCTATCCACAAGTACATCAATGGCATGATTATGAGGAGGATCTAATCATTTAGAGGAAATGTACCCTCATTTGCGGGAAGATAGCTTTATAAACTTTAGGGGGAAATATCCACACAGCTAATAATTGAACCCTGACCTCCATCACCAGCAAAATAGAACAGTTTAGATCACGTGCCCCGCGATGCAATTATTCCTGGTGTCCATGGAACGTCGGAACAAAGAATTATAAAGTATCATCCATCTGTGAATATAAGTTTCGTCATGTTCATGATTTCTGCCTTTCGCCGACAGACGGTTCATTGCTAAGACATCTGTTGCTATGTGCGATTATTTATTTTTATTTTCTGTCATGAATATTTCTAGTTGACGCTGACAAAGAGACTGTTTGATATCTTGGAGAGGGAATTTACAGCGTGATCTAAAAGTCTCCATACATAGGGAAAATGGTCTCTTATTGCCCGTTGTTCTCTTACATGAAGCGGCCGATACTCGCTTGGCTGACACCGCATCTTGCAGACAATCGCCATATTTTTCAATTGCTGAACCAGCACAATAGTCGATGTACTGTATCTTCATTGGTGGACGACCATAGACGGCCCCGTGTCTTTTGGTCACTAACTTATTTCTGATAGTTTCCTAGCTATAAGCAAACTCTTTATTTAAATGGAGGTATCAGAAATGGGTAGTTTATTGCTATAATCTATGGCAAACAGTGATGTCCTTTTTTTCTCAATATATTTCTGTAACAGATTATATTATTTCATTTAAGCTCTTTGGTGGACTGTGAAGTTTTATTTTTTTTAATTTTCCACATATATGACAAGTTTTAAGTAAATGTGCTGAAGGGGTGCAGATGTAAGACGTGTCTAAGTGTTGTAGACGAATGTGTGAAAAAAAGAAGCGTTTAAGAATTTTAAGTTAAGATCATGTATGACTTGGTGTGTGGATGTTGTTGAAGCGAAGAAAGTAGGTAAGAATAGGGAAGTCTGGAGAATGTTAGTGAGGTGGAATAAGTTAGTATGGAGTTGTTTTTTTGAACTATATGCACAGTTTTTTGCCTTCCCCGTAAAGAAACGGCGAAATTAGATAGTGTATGTATGTATGTATGTATGTATGTATGTATGTATGTATGTATGTATGTATGTATGTATGTATGTATGTATGTATTCATTCTCCAATTTTAGCTAAAGGAAAGAGAATTAAAGTCTGTGCGGTGCACCAAACCATTTTATTTTTTGTCACTTGGGGTTAGGTTTACATCAAAACGCAGCACACGCCCCAGGAATATAGATACCATCCCATCTAGAAGATGATGGAATCTCTCTATACTGTGAGAGAACAGACCGAGAACCAGCCCCTTCCACCGATCTTAATTCACGACGTCAGCTGAAGAAGAACAGGCGGTAGTGGTGAAAGAGAGAGAGACTAATGTCGTCGAGTTGCTGGTTGTGGCACGTTCTGGACGATATTACAAACCGATGTTGAGAACTTTTAATTAAGAGAGACGCTGGGTCCATCGCAGCAATGGGAGAAAAAAAGAGAGAGAGGACAGATTGAAAGAAGAAAGAAGGGGAAAGACCGATTTCTAATTAGACAGGGACAGTGAAGGAGGGTTCCACCACTGATGAACGTCTTGCTTTTGTTTTGGAATGAGGAGGTTGATATATATATAATATATATATTTATATATTTCCCTCCTTTAAGCTACTACTCATTTGGACTATACGCCTATATACTAATTACGCTAGTGTGTTAGGTATGATACATAGAACCATGTCTTACTACCCGTTCGGGTTATACGTTTAAGTACTAATTACGCTTATTTAGGTTAGGAATTGGGAAAGTTGAATATATAGGAAATGAACCCGCACTTTCTTGGATGAAAAGCGGAAAACCATTTAGGGAAAACCACCCCCAGTTCACCCGAACGAGATTCGAGCCTTGCTCTCCCCGTCCTCGTCAGTCTATCTCAACACGAAACCAGCGCGTTAGCTAACTACGCCAACCGAGGCGGGTCTTAAGTATGAGGAAGGTAGAAAGTATAGAAAGTGTACTTGCATTGACTTAGAGATAACGTAGAAAACCATTTGATAAAAACCACGCTCAGTACACCCGACCGGGAGTATAACTCTGACCTCTCGATCATTGACAGTCCAGTCTATTGAGAGAGTGACATCTTAGACCATTTGCCCACCAAAGTGGGTTTCTTACTATTTATTTAAAAATCCCCTCACGAAATAATTAAGTTAACAATTTTATGTGTATTTGATTTAAGGGTATCTAAGCCTAGGTAACTGAAATATTGTCAATCAGATGTTATTTGGTTAGATATTGATAAAACGTTAATCAGTGCACAAGTTTGGTGTTTACTGGAATGAACACAATTATTTTCTATGATCATATACTTATAAATACAGTTTGAAAATAGAAATTTTCCGCTCAGAAAAATTCAAGAATCCACATATTTTGTTTGACCAATAAAACCGAAATGCCCGAGAAACGAAAGTAATTCGGTATAGGACCCTATAATGTATATTTGTGAATCGAAAGATTTAATTTAATAGGAGGTCACAACACCAACTGTATTGTAATTTGTATTTTACCCCACCCCTGTTTGTTTTCCTACTACCGTACAGTTAGTCAAATAACGTTATAAACTCAATTGGTTTTCTGGCTTTTATGAATATCTATTCGACTATTCTAACGCCTTAAAATCCAAATATGATATTTAATGGGAGAACATTTACGAGAACAATCCCGTCCAAACTCAGTATTTTTATCTCCACGTCTTATTACCCGTACGGGATATACGCTTATATACTAATCACGCTAATTGTTTTAGGGATTAGGAATTATATATTTATAGGAAGTGTACCCGCATTTGCGTGGATGGAAAGTATAATACAATTTTGGAAAAAAAACTCTCAATACACCCAACCAAGATTCGAATCTTGATCCTCCCCCGTCATCGATGGTCTAGTCGACTGCAAGAGTAGCGCCTTAAACCATTCAGCCACCTAAGCGGGTTCAAATTGAGTCGCCCAAACAATATTCCTGGAGTTGATCCTGGTTTACGCGTATGTGACCGTGATAAGTGTGATTTTTTTGTTTTTTCAAATGAACTTTGATGCCACTTTTATGTGAAGATCAAATGAAAGACGTATTTTAAAGAGTAGTTTCTTAGAACCAGAAAAATACTTTAACCATACAATGTATATCACAGCGTTTCCTTAGGAGCTATATTAATTGAACGCTTTATTTTACTTGAGTTGTCTGATTATATTCGTTAAACTGTGACCTACTTAACGAGAAAACAAATTGCTAGTATTTATAGACTACCAATTAAACTATTACAGAAGCTTACCTCGTACGTATCTTATAATTGTAGAGCTCACTGGTATATTTATTATTATTTAAGGTATTTAACATCCACCTTATGAACTGACTGATTATATCAGCACACGACTTATAAACTAATTAATTCTATAAACAGACACAACATGCATCCCCCGGCCTTTAGTTCAGCAGTGTGAAAGGTATAAACCCCAATTTCATATAGAGTAATTTTTAGGCCTTGCTGGGAATCGAGCTTGGACCCTTAGTTCAGTATACAGACAAGCTACCGACTGATATTTTTGTCTGAATTAAAGAGTATCGTGTCTTTGAGTGTTACAATTATAGTTTCACAGAGCTTGTTGAAACAGTACTGAAATATTATTCCACGCTTATCCCCTCCAATTGACTAATCATACATATTATCATATATATTAGAATGATGAAAATTGTTGGTAGCTGACTAATAATGTCCTACTGATTGATGAGAATAATTCAAAGATACAGTTTAAATAAGCTCTGCTTATACTGGCAGCATTCCACGCCATGACACTGCATCTCAGTGTTTAAAGACCAGTACACATGACACAATTTATTGTTCAAAATATTTTACAAGATGTTGGGGCCACAGAATCTTGCCATGCGAACACCTAAAATTGTGCAAGATATGTTTTGCTCAACTCTTCGTATAAAATATATTGTATCTTGTAGAAAATAGAACACGTCATATATAGGCTGTTTTTATTTTACAACTTTTGAGCTGTAAACACGATAACTCCATCTGATGGACGGCTAATTCTTTTACTTATGAGGGAGTGTTAAATTATTAGTAACAATTTATATTTTAATCATATTTTTAGGAGCTTAAACCCCAAATATAAAGGTTTTCAACTTTTAAAACAAATACAATTTGAAAATAATCCTTTATTAGCATTGATAATATTTAGGGAAGAATGATAAAGTATTTATATTAAATAATTACTTAAACTATGGCATTAGGAAGTGGAAAATTCATTGCCGCACTTACAAAAGTACGCCACCTATCTTAAATTTAAATTTGAACTAGTTCTATCCAGTCCAATTCAGTACATCCTATCCCTATCATGAGCTAGTTCTATCCAGTTCTCCCTCCCCCTCAACCCCCCCATATACCTCTAGGTATTCCCAATGGTCTCTTCCCATTGGTTTTAACACTCAATACATTGAACGTGGCTCTAGATTCTTACATTCGCTCTTCATTTCATGTCCACTATAATCTATGAGACTTGATTATCTTAACAATGTCTTGTGATGAATACAGGTTATTTAACTCATCGTTATGTAGACTCCCTAATATTCTAATCTCTTTTTGGACCAAATTTATTACTAAAGACCTGGTTTTCGAAAACCCTAATTTTTTTCTGCCATCTAAGGTAAAATACCACATTCTACACCCATAGAGAACCTGTAAAGCTATATTTATATATTTTATATATATATTCTGTGTTTTGCATTATTTGTATATACGTACTACTTTTTTTAAATTATTTATTGATTGCTTAGCCATAAAACGGTAAAATAAAATCCACCATATTGTTCAAATATTGTATCCAATCACACGCTCAGTGTGAACAGTCTCTGAATAAAACTTGTGTCCAATCAATGTGAACCATGCTGAAGAAAAATCACGCTAGTTGGAATATTTCATCGTATCCCAACACACTGATAGGCGAGGGGGGGGCGGGGAAGATACCGGCCGAAAGGCGCATCTCTCTTCCTAGTCAGTCGCTGACCTAGGTTTGGGTTAGGCCTTGTCAGATGTAAAGTCCTCATGGAGGTGACAGTCAATTTTGTTCCAATCTCCCACGCGGGAGTCTCTATGGATTATGACGTGTCGGTACAGTTTTCAATTCCAGTGCCTCAGCTATGAATTGTGAGGGCAGTGGGGAAAGGGAACTAATAAAACGTCAGACCAGAGGATCTGAGGAGCAAGTAAGGACAATCTGAGCCACTTTGGATTCATAAAACGCTTTGGAAAAGACTAAACAATTTTATATCGGTTTTCCGATTTTTGGTGGACGCTTCTAGGCATAATATCTACCGATCATGAAAATTATGAAATGAAAATACATAAAAAGTCATTAAAATAGATTTCAAGTCATGAATTTTCGTGAGCCAAGCTCATTGTTCGGGTACAAATAGTATTTTTATTATAATTAACTCAATATCAGCTAAAATTTACAACTACTCCCTAATCATGACAAAGTAAAGGAATGAGAAAATTTTAGAAATCAGAAATGATCAAATTTTGAATGGAAATCTCAGTCTGAAGGGGGTAGTTTCTATCCTACCTTCCTCGGTGGCCACATGGTCTAAGGCGTCACTCTCGCAATAGACCAGACTGCTCATGAAAGGGAGATCCAGGTTTGAATCCCGGTCGGGTGTACTGAGGGTGATTTTTCTCTAAATGATTTCAACGCCATCACCACGCAAATTCGGGTATAGTTACTCTAAATGTAACTTTCCTCATCCCTAACTCGTTAGCGTAATTAGTAAATATGCGTATAATCTGAACGGATAGTAATACGTTGTACCAAAAAAAAAGTTACTTCTTTTTTTATCAAATTAGGAAGTGTTATTGGTGTCTGGTACCTCAGGAACCTCTTCTGTGTGACATAGCTTACTTACCTTCTTCTTTATCTTTTGTATTGAGTTGGTCTTATTTTTTGTCTTTTTTTTACATGAATTTACCATGAGAGTATGTCATGAAAATGTCATAAAATATGGCTTACATAATTCGGTAGACACTCTCGTAGGGCTACTCAGAAAAAAAAAATGAGGTATTTGAGGCACACCTCCTTAGGGTTAATGAGTGACCTTTTTTCTTTCTGATAACCCAATAATAATGAACGTGAATATTTCGAGGAATACGAAACTTCGACACACTTTATTTTTCACCGCGTCTCTCTACCCTTTAGGTTATACGCATATTAACTATTTTAATACACTACGGATAATGAACGTAGAATTTTGAGGAAATGTACCCACATTTATTTGGAAGAAGAGTGGGAAACTTTATAGGGGGGGAAAAATAGCCTCGGTACATCCGACTGGGATTCGAACCCGATCTCCCCTTCATTGGCAATTCAGTCTATTGTGATAGTGATGCCTTAGACCATTCAACCATCGAATCGGATACTATAAACTTGTATTCGACACTCTCACGTGTTATATTAATCCGTCTGCCCACGCGGCTTAAAATTTGGGGGAGGTTGTTTGGGTGTCGCCTATAGCGTCTGCCCTGTGTGTAGATGATAGTGGCTCACGCTTCTGTCCTGACATGTTTGATGATTGTGTTCACAGGCAAGGCGGTGCCCTTTGTAGAGATGACGGTAGCTCACGCTTCTGTCCTGACCATCCTGGCCATAAGCTTCGAGCGCTACTACGCCATATGTGAACCTCTCAAGGCGGGATACGTCTGCACCAAGGCTAGAGCGATGCTCATTTGTTTGATGGCCTGGGCCGTCGCTGCCATATTTACTAGGTGAGGATACCCACGTACACCCACCGTGTTTGTCCAACTGCAGACACATCTAGAGCAGTGGTTCTCAAACTATTTAATTACACGGGATCCTATAAAAGCTACGAAACCTACCGAGGAGCTCCCATGTGTTCATGTTTCATCCCCTTTTCCTCTACAACTACAGGGCCTACTACAATATTTTGAGCTTTAAATAAAAAGTACATACTGTAGTAATAAGCTTATGCTACAAAATAAGAATGAAACAAAATTAATTTATTTATTACATTTATTTTACATATTATTTTTCGTGGTCAAAATAATATAATATAACTTCAAGAAGTACAGTTACTTATCCACTTTATAATACATTTTTTTTTAGATTTTAATAATATTAAAATGTATTTTCATTTTCTTTTCATTGTTAAACTGGATATACTACTAGTGAGATGTATGTTTAGGAATGTTTACCCTAAAAATTTACAAACATTAGTAGTTTTTTTACAGTCATTACGCACAGCCGTCTCACGGAACCCCAGACACCCCTGGTGTTCCACGGAACCCAGTTTGAGAACCGTTGGTCTAGAGAACAAAATAGACCCAAGAACATTATCCCCATGACCATTGAAACCATGACCAAATATGCATATATTTACTAAGTTCTCGTGATAAAATATCCTAATGACAATATGTCCTCTTGACTAACTTTCTTCATCACCAAATTTTCTCACAGCAAAATATCCTCATTTAAAAAGAACAATCATTACAAAATGTGTTCCTTACTAAATTCCCATGTTACCATAGTATAATCATGGCTTGGTTTAACTCATGTTCAAATGCCCCCGGGACCAATATTTTCCTGACATTTCCTTATAGTCAAATGTTACTATGACACATAGATTTAATAAAAATTGGCCTCGTGGACAAATGTGCTCATGACCAATATTTTCATTCCCAAATGTTCTAATTGTCAAATGATCTATATAATGTCCCCGGGATCAACTATACCATGATAAAATGACTCCATGAGCAAATTACTCCGTGACCAAATAATCCCATTACTGAATTACCCCAGCTACAAATATCTCCGTGACCAAATTATCCCATGACCAAATAATCCCAAGATACCAAATTACCACATGACCAAATTATATCGTAACACAATTTCCCCATAGCTCAATTATCACAAAATACCCCATGACCAAATGACCCCATGACCTAATGACCTCATGAACAAATGACCCCATGAACAAATGACACCATGACCTAATGACCCCATGACCAAATTACCCCATGATCAAATTATCCCATAACCAAATTACCCCATGACCAAATCACCCTATGACCAAATTACCCCATGATCAAATTACCCAATGACAAAATTACCCCATGAAAAAATGACCCCATGAACAAATGAACCCATGAACAAATGACCCCATGAACAAATGACCCCATGAACAAATGACACCATGACCTAATGACCCCATGAACAATATACCCCATGATCAAATTATCCCATAACCAAATTACCCTATGGCCAAATTACCCCGTGACCAAATTACCCGTGACCAAATTACCCCATGACCAAATTACCCCATGACCAAATCACTCCATGACCAAATGACCCCATGACCAAATTACCCCATTATTAAATTACCAAATTACCCCATGACAAAATTACCCCATGGCCAAATTACCCCATGACAAAATTATCCCATGACCAAGTGAACCCATTACCAAATGAAACTATGACCAAATAAACCCATGACCAAATGACCCCATGAATAAATGTTTTCATGACTCAATCACTCCATAGCTAAATAATAATGTGACCAAGTAATCACATGAATAAATGGTCCCATGATCAAATGACTCCATGACCAAATGACCCCGTGACAAAATTAATCCATGACAAAATGACCACATGACAAAATGAGCCCATGAAAAAATGACTCCATGACCAAATTAATCTATACCCAAATTATCCCATAACCAAATTGCCCCATGACCAAATCACCCCATGACCAAATCACCCCATGACCAAATCACCCCATGACCAAATAACCCCATGACCAAATCACCCCAAGACCAAATCACCCCAAGACCAAATCACCCCAAGACCAAATCACCCCAAGACCAAATCACCCTATGACCAAATTACCACACGACCAAATAACCCCATAACCAATGTATCCACGACCAAATACATTAAAGTATAAATTCCCACAAACTACATTTCCTTAAGAGTAAAACGTCTCCTTGCCCATGATCAATAATAATACAGGTGACTTCCTTATTGCTGAAGGAAAAAAAGCACAAACTTAACATAAAAGCTTATCTAAAGTTTTTAAGAGAACTATGCCTTTTCGTGTGAAATTCTTTTACATTATTTTTGTATATTTTCACTTGCTTTCCATAGGCTGTTTTGTGTATGTGGCTTGCATACTTTTTCAGAGTGCTTCAAATAGTTTTGTAACTGGTTTCTTCTCTGCTCGTGTTATTAAATTACCAGACATTTTTCCTGTCACTTACATCGTACATTGTTTTAAAAAAATGCAAAAAAATACCTCATTGTGTAAAAAGAATTTTTAAATGTGTTAATATTGACTTTCCGTAAATGTACGCTTACGAGCAGACATTATATAATGTATAAGTGTTTTGTTTATTAAAGCGCCACTATTATAAGGGATTGAAGCGAGAAAGCAATCTTTTAGAATCAACTTTTACTAAAAATAAAATTTTAATTGGAATTCTCCAGTACATGTTACGGCTATTAGAGCAAATAGTTTCTTTATTCTTTATTTTAATTATTTTTATAGGGAAAAAATCCCTCACCAAACTATCTATATCCGATTTAAACTTCTTCAGACTATGTTTTTAATTAGAAAATTAACCCTACGATGGCTGACAGTTGAGCAATTTTGTTCTAAATTGATCCACTAGTGCAATTCATAAAGCTGTTACGTTCATTTGTACAGTAGCCCCGTGGCTTCTTCGGTGCTGACTGACAGCTCACAGCTGACAGCTGACGGCTTTGAAAAGTTACCAGACCAAATTATGTATCCCTACGCCGAACCATATGATCTGAAAAAACATGTGTTTAACAGCTGTCACTTCTGATAGTCAAAATTTAGGTATATATCTAAATTTTTACTGTCAGAAGTCAGCTGTGAGCTGTCAGCTAGCACCAAAAAAGCCATGGGGCTACTGTAGACATATATCTTTTTAAATCACAGCATTTACTGTACAAACAAGTATATCGGGGAGTGTCTGTATTCAAGATTATTATTTAAATTATACTAAAGTTCAGTGGTTTTCAACGTTTGGTACACATATTCCTAGAGATAGGCTTCACATTTGCTAGGAGTTGGTTTAGTCATCTTAGCTCAGTCTGCCTACCGAGCTAAGTATCCTGAGTTCGATTCCCGGCAAGGCCAAAAAGTATATAACTTGTGAAATGTGAATTTACCCCTTTTATTATGATAAATTATTGCCTGTGGCTTGGGTTTTGTGCCTTTTCTATCTAGAGGGTGTACCTAATATTTAGAACCCACTTCAGAGGTGGCCAGGAAACACACACCATAAATATGTGTCTCACTTGAACTTGTTTCCGAGCTATAGTCATGTTTTTACTTCAGTAAGGTTGAACTCACTTCGATGGCCACATGGTCTAAGGCAACACTCTCGCAGTAAACTAGACTGCCAATGACGGGTAGATTGAGGTTCGAATCTCAATCTGTTGTACTGAGGGTGTTTTTCCAAATGGGTTTTTCACTCTCCCTCCACACAAATGAGGGTACACTTCCTATAAATATAGCCTTCCTAATCCCTAAAACCACTAGCATGATTAACGAATAACCCGGACAGGTAGTAAAAAGCTAGGACAAAAAAAAGTAAGGATGACTTTTTTTTTTACCCTACTTGAGTAAACACCAAACCAAATGGCATCACCCGGGGATCGAATCAAGGTACCTCTGAGACTGTCGTCGGCTCAGAAGAGGAACGAGAGGAAGTTTGTCTCTCACCCCCGACCGTGACCAAGACAAAGTAGTAATTCAACCCCCGGCCACTAATTGGCTACAGGAAACCCTCCCCCTGCCCCGCGGGAGGTGTCTCCAGAAGGATCTTATCCACCTTGTGATAGGGGTGGAAGGGGGTGGTATCTGACAGGAAATCCGTCCATTGCCCTCTTCCCCCCCAAGCACTCCACACATACACTCTCAGATTGATGTCCCGGTCTCTTGGAAACTGTGGGGTGGTTTCTTGGTCAACTTGTCCACTTCTCTGCATGGGGTCCTCACTTCGAGTCTGACCGGTTCCTCCGCAAGAGTGTGATTTCAAATACTCTTAGCCCCTTTCACTATCGGGGGAATAAAGGCATCTGAAAAGTTTGTTGGAATTTTATAAGTGGCCAAAAATTTGGATGGAATAAAGATCTACCTTTACACATGGTTGCGGACACGATGGTGGCCAAATTTTTAAGTCAATTTGATGGGAGCATTCTCGTGGTGGTGGCTTGCAGACTAAGTAGGTGAAGGATTGGGGTTGGAGGAGGAGAAGGTGACACATAGAGTAGATTATCTTCTATCTATAACAATAAAATTAAGAGTTTGTTTGTCTGTCATGAGCATGGCACGATATCTATCGCTAGCAGAGGGCTGAAATTTTAAAAATTAATAGTCCCTGTGCACGAATGTGTTCACATGAAAAAACTAAATTTTAAAATTTCAATAAGATTTTTTTAATTAGTTAAAAACCGTGTCGGAAACAGAATAAGGCCATAGGTGACGTCGAGCTTAGAGGCACTAACTTTAAGGTTATCTTTCACGTACAATCATTAAGGTGGGCGTGTAAGGGACGTGAGGAAAGGTCAATGTTTTATGCAGATTTTTATAGCGAAACATTTTGATGTCCAAAATAAATCAATTATTGTTCCAGTAGAAACATAAGAGCTTAATTTTCTTCGCTTGGTAACGTCAACAGTTCTTGAATATATCTATCTGTCAAGAGTGTCCTGTAATTTAATGACAACTTTTTCTCTTTTTTTAAAACTTTGGGTATCTCAAATGCATTTTGTCCATTTAAATGGCTGCATTTTCTTTTCACCGATTTTTTTGTTGTGATTTACCATCTTACACCTTTAACTATCAGCGTCAGCTGTGTTCCGTTTATAGAATTCACGATTACTGTGACTGAAAAACTTATTGGGATTGTGAAATTAAATACAGTAAGGTTGTATTTTCTTTCGTTTTGTATTTTTCTGTAAATAGGAAACTTAGCACTTTCTTTTTTTAATTTTTTTTTTACAATCACTATACGTTATCCAACCCCCTCTATGGTCTAATGGTCAGAGTTCCTGGCTACAGATCCTGAGGTCGAGGGTTCGATCCCTAGCACTTCCTGAACTTTTCCGTGAAACAGTAGTGTCTGGAATGGGGTCAAACTCAGCCCCATGAAGACATATGAAGAGCAACTTCAGCGAAAAAGTAGCAGCTCTGGTCTAGAACACTGAGATTAACAGCTATAGGTTTCGTAGTGTTGACCCAAATCTACAAATATTGGCACTATCATCACTAACGGCAGCTGACGCACGGCCGGTATTCGGGTGCACCTCCTCTAATCTATCTTTCTCCTTCTTATCATTTAAATTAGTCATAACCTAGATCGCCTGGTCTGGCGAGCATCGATCCTCCATTCTGTAGAACGTGAATGTTCACAGTTGGTCCGTATTGGCTGCAAGCTAAAAAAAACAAAACAAGGGGAGCCGAAATGTCATCAGTTTGGTTCTGGTACGGGTGCCTTGTAGCATCTGGGGTGACGTCACCGAACACCTCGCTGAACAGACGCCGTGACGTGGCAGATCGTTGCGTCGTCTGCTGCTGGCGTGAACTGTCAATGACATTTGGCGCTCGTATCGCGAATCCCGTTAAGGTAAGAGTGAAGAGGACGCGAGTAAAGGACAGCGTTTTTGCAGTTTTTAAACCAAAACTTTTTTTTTATGAAATAAATCAAATATTTCTCCAGTAGAAACATAAATTTTAATTTTCTTCACGTGGTGACCTAAATGGCTGGAATATCTGTGAAAGGTGTCCTGGAATTTAAAGACAACTTTTACTCTTCATTTAAAAAGTTTCTCGTCTAATGCCACTATGATAATGACAGATATTCAACAACTGTTGATATCACCACGTGAAGAAAATTAAACTCTGTGTTTATACTGGATCAATATTTTATTAATGTTGGTAAAAAAAAGTTGCTTTAAAAATGCAAAAACAGCGTTTCTCACGTCCCTTACACTTCCACCTTAACTAACCCCAATTTTCTTATAAAACTCTACGCGGGACCAAATAAAACACGTCTTAGGGCCACAGTTTTAAGATCCCTGGTCTTTCTCTGTTAGTAAAGGTCAAGGTTTAGTTTTTGTTTGAGCACAATTATAAGTGTGGCTTCTTAACCTCTCCTCCGATTGATGCTGGTGCATTATAAAGAATATCTATGATAGTCACTACTGACACTAAGGTTTAGAGGCCAAAAAGTAAAATGAGTTTAATGCAATTCCCCATTTTTTAAAATCTTTATCATGCTCTAGACTGTTACCCTCCATTTTACTGTTTACTATAATTGACCGAGCGTGGCGAAGTTCTGTCTTAACTCGACAATTTGGCCTTTCGTCTGTTTATCCTTCTTTTGATCTGTCTGGATGTTGTTCCCGCGACAACTGTAGAATGTATTGACCAATTTTATCGAAATTGGTCAGGGACATTCTTTGAATCCAGGCCGAAAGATATGTGTGCAGTGCATAGGTTATTTAATCTGGTCATCCTTTTCCAATATGGCGGTCTCTCAAAAGGTTTTTGTTTGATAACTCATCTCAAGAGATTTGAAACTAAAATTCTTAGCATATGAGAGAGTACCTACTTAGGTGGTATTTATTTAAATTTTGACATATATTGTGAAACTTAAGTCTTAAATAACGCGCGTTACGGTTACTCTCTATGAATATAATGCACAGTTGAATGTAGTATTTGTTTTCTTACTAATTTGATCACTAAGGGAAAATATCAACTTCAAATCCAAAGAGAAATTATAGGATATGTTTCAACTTGGAATACAAAGAGAAATGTCAATACTGTAGTAACAATAAGAACATGGAGGGAGCGAGGTCTATTGTTCACAGAACAACTAGTTTGTAATTGCTTTAATTGTATCTTTTCCTACTGTCAAGTAATATCGAAGAAGAATAAAACAGTGAGATGGAAGTGGAAAAGTGATGTAACATCAACATTTGTGTTTCTGTTGTGATTTTCCACCTGTGTGAGTGTCTTGCTGTCATTTCCTCGTAACATTGAAAATTTAAAAAAAACTATAAGAAACTTTCACAAAGGAACGAAAAGAATTAATCCGTGGTCTCTTTTTCGTTCTGTTTTTTTTTCGGGTGGCGTGTGACGTGGTGTGCCGCGCAGTCCTATGCTGTTCATCGCCGAGTACAGCACGTCCGGTGTATACTACGACGGCACCCTGGTACCAGTGTGCCTCACTCAGGCACTCACCTTCTGGCCGGGGCTCTACTTCGTGGCGGTCATCGTGCTGTTCTTCCTGGTGCCTCTGCTGGTCCTAATCGTCTTGTACGCCATCATCGCCAAACATCTCATGGCGGATCCCTGTTCGACAACCGTCAAGGGCACCGAATCGTACAACGCCCGAGCCAGGAAGCAGGTGGTGCTCATGTTAGGGACGGTCGTACTGTCTTTCTTCGTCTGCCTGATTCCGTTCAGGGTGTTCACGCTGTGGATCATCGTGGTCCCTCACGAGTCGGTGCTGAGACTCGGTCCCGAG
>CABFWB010000424.1:0-17208 GCA_902151455.1 Timema bartmani | reverse complement strand
A
The DNA here is from genome assembly GCA_902151455.1 of Timema bartmani. NCBI lineage: Eukaryota > Metazoa > Arthropoda > Insecta > Phasmatodea > Timematidae > Timema > Timema bartmani. Next base: position 17,207 of record CABFWB010000424.1, on the reverse strand, counting down.
TCCTTCAAATTACTAATTCAAACAAAACGTCCCTTAACGTCATCATATAAAGTTTTAATTCATGATAAAATATAAACCAGAAAACTGTTGTTAATGTTTTATTAATGAATGTTACTTGTTGATTGTATATTTTAAAATAATAGCCTTAAAACACTCAACTTCAAGCCTCAATAAATATATATTTGTCGTATAATGATGCCCCACACTATTTTAGGTACCTCCTAGCACCGAACCAAGGTCCTATAGACACCTGCACCGAATATTATCCCTGAAGGAATTGTAGGTTTTTATATTTAAAAACTTGGAACTTCTCTATATTTCTCTCGGTTAACTGTTGCCAAATTTCCTCGCTTTCAGTTATGAGGGAATGTGTTATGCTGGGGTAATAAGGAGCTACTGGCAACATCGAAAAACCAGCATTGCAAAACGTATCTTCTAGCTGAGGAAAGATTAACCACATTAAAACAAGAGAATGACAACGCTGTTTCCCAATAGTAGCCATACAATTCCCTCAAAGATGATATCTAGTGTAGTCAACCTCTTTAACTTATGAATCACAAATATGTACTGAATGTACTAATACAACTTCCGGTAAATCTATAGGAATGGCACCTGAGCTATTGTAATTTGTTTTAGTAGCAGCCTGGGAGGTTAGTTGGATGAGTTTTTTTTAAATTGTATTCCAAGTAAAGCTATCCAAACAATGTCTGAACCTCAGCTATGTAACTTAATTTAATACATAATTTCAAATCAAACTTCCAACTACTCTCTATTCCCCCTCAGTCAATTTCGGGAATAATCTTCAAGTTATAATAAATACCAGAAAGTTCAACTACTTTCCTCAATCCTATAAGTGAATATGTACACTTACGAACAAAATATAATAAAACTCCATACTTCAAATAAAATACTTCCCAAAGATTGCATTTAAGTTTTAAAAAAAAATCGATATAATTCAACAGAGACTTAAATGCTTTTCTTCCCGAGTTTTTTATTTTTACAGGTTTTGTGTCTTTATAAACTTAATAACTTATCGGTACTGTTAAATGTGTGATTCTAGCTCGTAAGCCTATTTAAATCTGTTAAATATTTTCTTATCAATGTTATACTTGTCAAATATAAATGTATTTTTCGTGGTATATGAGTCATACACGTTATTATACTATAAAAAAACTATATTTTAAAAACTCTGTTGCTGTCCGAATTATATGTATACACAAAGTAATATAATACACTATTATAATAGGATCTAAGATTCTACGAATCTTGGGTTTATTTTTGTCATTTTAATGGTGTTAAAACTGCTCATATGAGCATACAACGCCCTCTAGTCATTTAGCAACAAACGTGTATGTTTCACTTGATAATTTTATCAAGTTGATATAATATTTCAGTGATGTTCTATTCATTGTGATCTAGGAGTGTGCGAAGCTTTGAGACCTCAACTTGGCTTCCAAACAAATATCAGCTTCGACTTAGCTTTTTTTTAAATAGGCTTTGACAATTCATCAATAAAAAATATTGACTGTTGAAATACTTAATTTGTGTTTAATTATTCTGAATTGATATACATAAAAAATAAATAACTTATTCATAATATGGAGAGAGAAAAAATTAGAAGTAATTTAAATTGTAGGTAAGTTATGAAAATAATTTGATTTATCAGAATAAAACAAACTATTATAAAAAAATTGTGTAATAAAACCTTTTCTCAAGTAATTTTAGTTCATAAAGTTATATAAATACACACAATATAATATTTTATCAAGCATACAAAACTAACAAAAAGTATTCAAGCTTCTATTCTGCTTCGAGAATATTTCAAATATTTGATTCGAGTTCGGTTCGAATTGAAAAGGTGGACTTCGCACAACCCTATTGTAATCTAACATTAAATTTAAGAGAAGTTATTAATTAAGGTAATATGGAATAGAACGCTAGTTAATGCATGTATTTTTTTCAGTTTTTATTTAAAATAATATATTCATTAAATAAAATGTTGCTTCGGTAGCTATGTATATTTTTTATTTTCTACACATAGTAATATCAACAATAATTGTTGATATTACTATGTGTAGAATTATTCTTGAATATCTGTCATGGGCATCCCGGAGATTTATGATAACTTTTTGTCTTGATTTAAAAAAGTTTAACGTCAAATGTAAAAATATTCATGACATATATTCAAGGATTGCAGATATTTCTGTGTATAGAAAATTAAGTTAAACGTTTCTACTGCAACAATATTTGATCTATTCCGACATTAAAAAAAATACTGTTCTAAATTATCGTTTCCTTTCACCCATCCTTAATAAATTTTAGATCACCGGTTTGTAATAGATGGCTTAACTTATTTAGAATATTAATCACTCTTATGACTTCATAAAAATATTCATTAGCTCTTCAGTGATTTTCTTTGAAAGTATTTATCACCAAATATGAAACTTTCCTAGATTGTTGTCTACGTAATTTTTAAATCGGCATTCCTTAAAAGTTGTCACCTCCCATTATGGATAATTAATACCACATAATTATATTTTTTCATTGCCAACTTTTCTTCGCTAGGTCTTAAACTCAATTAACTTTGGAATATATCTTTAGAGCTTTGCATGCAAAATGAAGGTACCATTGAATTTAATTCAATAATTTGTATTCCAGTTAAATTACTCAAAAATTACCATGACTAATTTTTGAAATAGGGTCTTAACCACATATTATTCGTGGCATCAATAATAATTACTAACTTCCATAGGTAGTTCTAAAATAATGTTGTCACGCCAGAAAAATATATCAACATGCGAGCTATTTAACTAAATGAATAACTATCAGACCTTTGCAAACTAATAATAATAAAACTTAATTTGGTTTAACTAAGATTTCGTCATAAAATATTCAGTAGACTCAAAAAAATCATTTTAAAATAGTGTGTTCGGAAGCTTGTGTAATTTTAAAGATTAGGAAATTTCAGTTTTGTATATAAATATTTTTAAAGGTGTGTCATAAAATTCATACAACTAACAACCCTTTTGTATACGTCATTTCTGTGCTCCTTACAATATTACTGTGAAATTATTTACACCAAACATAAACTTAACTTCAGATAATTTATTACTAGCTCTTGAATACATAAAATAAATTATATTTTTATTTAAAATATTAATATAATATCAATGTTGTATTTTACTTATTATAAGACATATAAACGTTGATGTTTTGGCATGTTAGTTTGGCAAAAATAATTTTATTTCAATTTTTTTTTCATTGAAATCACTTTCTGGATGGCCTGAATTTATATATTTTTTAGAACATTTCTTGAATATTCCACAAAATTCGTTGAAAAAAAGTTTTGATATCTATAATTTCGTAAAATTCTGCTAAATTGTTATTGTTTGCCAAAGGTCCGTAGCTTCTTTTCATTAAAATACAACAATAAAAAATAGCATTTTTATGTGTTAGAGAAAATAGAATCTAAGTTCAAAATTGATAACTACTTCAACAGATATAGTGTTATATATTTGCAATATTTGAGTACACCCAACTCCAAAAAAATAACCTACACTTTGAAAATTTGTATTTTCAGATTCTTATTGTAATAAATTATACTCAATTAGGCCAAATGTTATAGATCTTCTATCAACTCTTGTTGTCTAAAAAAAACTGCATTTTTTTACGCATAATTAATAAACCAAGCGGTAAATTGAGGTTAATTAATATCCCCTATTCTACGTGTATCGTATTATAATATTCAAATGGTTTGAAGAAAATCTTAGAAATATGTTACTGAATCATAGTTGTAAAATTTAATATTTACATATGCCAAAATATGACTAGTATAAATGCTTGTATTTTTGTTAAATATGAAAATTTTGATAAAAATATATTGTGGTGTTTACTGTTTGATAACATTTTTAAAAATAGTGCATGATTTCAAAATTATGACTGTTATATTGGTAGCCATCTCTATATTAATTTTATCTTGATGTATACAAGCAACAAAATCAAATAACAGATTATTCTGAAGCCATGTTGTCATAAATCTGTCGTATTATTTAATAATAGAACGATAGAAATAATATTATATAATTTAGTTCAGAATGGTGTTTGCAAATAGATTTGTCTTCTCTTGCCTCCCTTTTAAGTTTTATTTGTTGTTTTTAATTTGAAGTAATTGTATACCATTAATTTGTCGACATGTACTCTACGTGTATTTCTCTTGCGTCTTATTTATAGGGGTGTGCGAAGCTTCTAAATATTGAAGTTAAAGATCAAATCCGCTTCGCTTCGACTTCTACATCTACAATAACCTTCGCATCCTCGAAACATTTTGAGTGAAGGAAAAAACTTCGATACATCTTGAACAGATTTGAAACAGGTATCTCACTAAATATGACGTATTTTACAACATGTAATTTATACTGGGCAAGGCGAGGTTTTGTTTCAACTTGAGCATTTGCCATTTTGTCTGTCTGTGTAGATGTTTGCTCCACGATAACTGTCAAATGCGTTGACCAATTTTAGTCAAATTTGGCACGGACATTCTTTAAACCTAGGACAAACTAAGTATGTACAGGGATTTTTTATCTTATTTTCCGTTTCAATATGGCCATCACTCAAAAATCTGTATATTTGTCTGTCCTGCAATAAATGCCAAATGCGTAAACCAATTTTAACAACATTGGTATTATTATTCTTTGAATCTAAACCTACCTATTGTACGTAGTTTTTTCAATCTAGATATCCGTTTCAAGACGGGGGTATCTCAAAAGGTTTTTTTGTTTAATAGCTCACCTCAAGTGATTTGAATTCACAATTCTAAACAACAGATCGATTACCTAGGGCATTTTTTTTAAATTTGGACATAATATATTGATACTGACGTAAACAGAAACGTTGACAGAAATTATTATATATTAATGCAATGTACTTTTGAATATAGTATTAATTTGTTTGTTTTTTCAACTTTACCGCCAAGGACAATCATCAACTTAAAATCCAAGGAGAAATTAGAGTAGAAACTTCAACTTGAAATCCAAAGAGAAATCTTAAGACTTTAATAACGTTAAGAACATGGTGGGAGTGAGATCTATTCTTCACAGCACTGTTAGTTATTTTTAGAACAGGTTCTACAGAGTATTTTAACGCCGACTAGTTATTAAATGTCACATATAACGTAAGTAGAGACACAATCAAATGTGTCATTAGAAAATAATATAGTGTGCTTTGTTTATTTCTCCGAGTGGAGTGTTTAAAAATAAAAAAGTAGTTTTATATGACAACAATCAAATGATTACCTTTGACTTTGCTTCGCACGTTTCAAGCTTCGCTTCTACTTCGCTTCCCATTTAAAAAGTGATCTTCGCACATCCCTACTAATTTATATTGTAATAACTTAAAACTAGTTTTGTCTCGGCAAAAATATTCTTGTTCTTATCTAATCACATTTATATAATTTGTTTGTAGCTGTGTTGTATTTTGTAATGCACTGAAACAATCGTGAACCAATAAAACCTCCGTCAAACTATCTTACTTTGCTATTTCTTATTTTTGCGAGAGATTATCTCAGGCAGAGGAGAATCCAGAATAGTTTCATAGGGGATGCTTAAATTATGAATAACACACTTTATCTCCATCTTAATACCCATACGGGCTAAAATACTTTAATTTCGCTATTCGGGTACTATTTTCCTCAAGAGAATGGGGAAATTATGTAACGTAAATGGTTATTCATGTTTTTATTCTCTAATAAGAAAAATGAAAAAATTGGTTTGAATTTTAAAATATGTTTTGTTTCTATTTTTGTACTATTTTGCGGGGGAGGGGTGTTGAACCCCCAGCGCTTTCCCTCACGAGCCACCACTGACTATATTAAAAATCTTAGTAACTCTTTTTTAAATCTTGCCAGGATGTGGATTAAAAAAGTCAGTGGTAGAATAATTTGTTTATCTAGAATAGGAAACAAGAAATATGTATATTTAAAAAGAAAGTCAATGATTTCAAGGAACAAAATATATAGTTACTGTGTAAACTCCTCAGAGGAAGAATTATCAGTAGATAAGCTAGAGGCTCCATAGGGTGAACTGCTCATTTTCCTTCCTCTCTTTCTATTTCGTACATTGGTGTCAAAATGGAATAGTAATCAAAGTTATTAGATGCGTCAAGTCAAGATGCAACCCTTTTGGCAAAATAGCTTCGAAGTCTTCAAGTAGTCAACGTCGTTAATTGCTTCGCGTTACAATAATTTTCGAGTTACTACAATGATCTGAAACATAACCTGTCTTTAAGTGTGAGGTATGCCTGTAGGTGAATTCATCCACACCGGTGGCCAAGGAGTGTATTAAGTGTTTTTAAACGTAATCTTTACTTGTATTATTATTATCTTCACGTCTTATTACTTATTACCCGCCTCGGCGGCATAGTTGGCTAACGCGCTAGTCGTATTGAGCTCGACCACCGAAGACGGGGGGAGATCGAGGTTCGAATCTCGGTCGGGTGAACTGGGGGTGGTTTTTCCTAAATGGTTTTCCACTCTCCCTCCACGCAAATGCGGGTTCACTTCCTCTGAATTCGACCTTTCCCATTCCTAATCCATTAGCGTAACTAGTACTTAAGCGTATAACCCGAACGGGTAGTAAGACGCGGTGCTAAATATAATATATTATACTTATTACCTATTCAGGTTTTACGCATATAATATAATTAATCTAATGGGGTAGGTATGAGGAAGGAAGCATTTTAGAAGTAATCTACCCATATTCGCGTGGAAGAAGAGTAGGGGAACCATTTAAGACAAAACACTCTCAGTAGACCCAACCGGAATTCGAGCCCCGATCTCTCCGTCATTATCTGGCCAATCCAACACAAAAGTAACGCCTTCGAATGCTTAAATCATTTGGCCACTGAAGTGGGTTCCAAATAAATAAATGTTTATGCAATTATGAAAATAATTTCTTATAGGCTTCCCTTCTTATTGCGCTACCATTCGATTTCAGCCATTAAACTTTTGTATTTAACTTGGTTGATAAATTGTGTGACAAACTCTTATAAGCTTTTAATCCACCCAATGGTCGATTTAAGTCTCGATTATCCTAAATGCTTTACAGCACTTTATTAAAATATCCCCCAGAAAAGAATGATAGGGAAAGCTTTTGTTATTTTTTTTCCCCACACGGCGTCTTAATACCCACTCTTACTATCATCATTTTTTTACCACACTGACGAGGTAAGGATGAAGAAAAAAGGGTTTTAAAGGAAATGTACTCTCATTTTCGTGGAGGGGGAAAGAATATGTGGGACAAAAATATGATCACAACCAATCGGGGTTTGAACTCCAGCCTACCCGTCAATGGATAACTAGACTGGACTAGTTTGACGTTCAGTCCGCGTTCCCACCCACGCGGGTGTAGATAGCTTAAGCAGCGGAAGTTTGTTGAATTTGTTCCCGCGGAAGGCTACATGAATATTTGCTGTCCCTGTTGCAGCCCTATCCTAGGTATCGCGGAGTACCACTACGAGTTGTACTACGACGGCAGCGTGGTGGCGGTGTGCCTGACTCAGGCTGACACCTTCTGGCGCGCCCTGTTCTTCATCTTCAGCAACTCGTTCTTCTTCTTCGTGCCGCTGCTCATCCTGGTCGTCCTCTACACCATCATCGCCAGACACCTGATGACCCACCCGGGGATCATCGCCAACAACAACAACAGCGGTAGTCACGTGCTCCGCTATCGCAAGCAGGTGGTCATGATGTTAGGGACCGTCGTCCTTTCGTTCTTCATCTGTCTGCTGCCATTCCGCGCCCTCATTTTCTGGATAATAATCGCGCCTTCAGAGACCCTTTATTCCTTGGGCGCTGAGGCTTATTATAACCTCTTGTTCTTCTGCCGTATCATGTTTTACCTCAACTCGGCCGTCAATCCGATACTCTACAACCTCATGTCGTCGAAGTTTAGAGACGGTTTCATGAGGTTGTGTGGTTTACGGAGGCGGACGAGTGACCCCACTCATCTGGGCAGAAGAGGAACGTTCAACACGACCTCGACGACGACGACAACCTGTTCCGGTAACCACCGCTCCTCGCCCGAATCTTTCTGGCGCAGAAGTGTAAAGAGCCAGCGAAACTCGGTCAAACTGTTTGACGCAGCCAAACTGTCGGCACCTGTTGGCGAGGTAGAGAAGCTTCTGAGAAACGGTTCGGCGGCTCGGGCGGCAAAGTATAACAGCAATAAAAATAATTTGATCCGCCCGGGTTTGCCGGAAAAGTGCAGCTGTTCGATAACGGAAAATGGCGGGAGTGGTGTTTGCAGTCTACAGAGCCATGATGAAAGCTATGTGTAGCTAGCCTTGTATAATGTTACAAATTTAAAAATAGTATTTACTATTACAAGTTTCTAAAATACTCGTGTTACCATAACTCTAAATAATACTCAACCAAAAATGATCATATTTGAATACAAATTAATGTAACTATATTACCAAAGTATCTCAATTTTTTTCTACGAATGAAAACAATTACTTATGACAGCATAAATCATAGAATATTTTATTGAAATGAATGAATAAATACCAGTTCAAGCGTTATTTTGAGCATTAAAAATAACAAAATATGAGATTAATTTGTTTATGTCCTTTACCCTATTGGTAAAACTATTCCTAAAAACGAAGCTTTGGAAAAAAATTATATTAACATGCATTTGTATTCAAAACATTACTGCAAAATATGACAAACATTTGTAGTATATAAATTAATATATTTTGGAAATAGACTAAATAATATAAGTTTTGTGTTCAAAAACTCCCGAAATACACATTACCACCTAAAAATATTGACAAATAAATATTAATACTGACCCGTCCGTAGGAAACGAATTCAGTTGAAGGAGATAACTTCTTTTTTGAGTTTAAATTTAATAAAGATATTTCGTCACTTATTAAAGATAAACAAAATACACGTGCTATTTGCTTATCAATTTTGCAACACAAATAGAACAGTGCACAAAGAGATGTAGCAATATATATATTTTTATAAACTTTTCCAATCACTTAACGATTGGAAAGTCATCGTCAGTTAAGTCAGCCAAAATAGGTTTTTTATACATAAATGTTTTGTTGATTCGATTTCTTCTAACCTCTACTTGATGATTTTGCAGACTTTCAATCACACGTTTTACTGTATTTATGATGAATATCATACAATAAAGAATTTAGTTTTGTTTACAGTCAATTAACGAAGATACTAGTTATGAAAACAAATTATTTAATCTTGGTTTTTACAGGCGTTAAGCACAATAGATAATTATCATCTGAGGCCTCACAAGGGCGTATAAAGCTCATTTTTTCTAAGGGGTACTCACCATAAAGTTGACTTAATATATCGATATCATTTTTATATAACAATACAAATGTTTGGGATACCGAGGGGGTAATAAGGTGAGAAAGGGGTGGAATGTGTGTATTTATTACTGTCCCACAGTTAATTATGAAATATTTGACTTCTTTTCTCAGCAACACCAGCTCATTTCATTTCAAGAAAAGTGCTTTGTTCTCCAATACCATTTGGATGTCTCCAAAAATATCTGTTATTTTTAATTTTGACAGAGATAGTGTTGCAATAAGAGGTTCTAAAGAATGTATCTTGCAGGTGAATATTAAAATAATAATCATTTTATTTAGCTTGTGGTATTTAAATTAATAATGAAATGTTAAAAAAAGCTTAGCTTGTTAAAATTTTGATATGAATATGTGGACTTTCCTTATGGGGTCCATCTATTTCTGGTGGGAGTGGGGGGTTGACACCCCTCCTTGCCTGACCACCCCCCTTCTACGCCCGTGCTCACTTAAAGTGAAATTCACGTCATTCGTACCGGTACCTACTTCATCTGCTACGTCATAATGTGGCAAGCTTTTAAATTAATTGAAACATAATGTTGTGTATCTATTTTTTAATCAATATATTAAAACTGTTTAGTAAATTAAGTATAGGCCTAAAATACCATAAGCTTGGATATAATTTAAAAGTAAATTTTAAAAACAAATAAGAAATACTTCGTTATATTTTTATTTTAGCGTTAATTGATTTGAATGTTGTTGTTTTTATTTCTTTAACAACGCGTTTTTCTTTCTATCTGTTCAGGTTTTACGCATTATGTTAATTATTTTAATAGTCCATTTCAATGTTTGGGGGTTGATATAAAATTTAATTATTTTGAAGATTTAGCGTTTGAAGATAAACAAAATAAATATTTGTTTACGATATTTTGATATTTCATACGAGGCTTTAACAGGCATCCAAATCTAGTCATTTAATTTGATTTTGAAGAATACGTTTATACCATAAGACTAAATCAGTGCAATTTGCTGATGCATCGCTAGTCGTAAAGTGAGTCAACACTAATGTATCACATTTATTATCGTAGCAAAGTAGCATGTAGTTATACCCTTTGTTTTATTCTAACACTCGTTCACAGGCCCATTTTGGCAGTTGCAGTAATTTAATTTTATTATTGAATATCTTTTTTGGTTTAATAAACACAAAATATTATATATATAATCATTTCGACAACAACAAAATTATCCTTCAAAATTGTCATTTTAATAACGGTAATAGTGTTTGTTTTACTTTGATGTTACATTTATATTAAAATATATTTGAAAAAACGTGTCAGGGAAAATAATATTACAATTTTTCTTATATGATTAATATTTTTCAAAATTCTATGTTTCATAGCTTTGACTCTCCAAACAAAATAATGTAGTCTATTTGTTACCATTACAATAATATATGGCATAGTGTATTTTCATAAAATGATATAGTTTGCTGAAAAATATTTTTGTGTAATTGTCCAGTTACCAATAAATAGTGACTAAAACGTATGTATCCTAAAGTTGTTAAAGTTAATTTTGTTGTGTTCAATCAAAGCTAAAATGTGTTTATGAGTCGCTACAAGTACAATGTTTAAACATTCTAGGTTGTAGATCAAAACTGTACTCACGTGACATTCCATGACAATTTGTGTGTATTATTAAGAAAATGTATTGTACCTTTGTAAAATATTGAATAGTTTCAAGAATGTAGAAAACAAGCAGATGTAGAAGTTTTTTATTTCATAGTAAAGATAATAAAATAATGTAAACATTATTTCCTTACAGTGTTTACCTCTTCTATTATGATCCTGCTCCAGTCCTATTGAATAAAATAAGCATGCAATTAATAGGTATGTCATTATAAAATTAAACCCCGATGAAACCAAACATTTTACTATTTCAATTATTATAGATCTTAGTTTTTGTTCCATGTCATTTAGTTTAAATAAATATTATGCTATCCTCTAAATAGTGGGAAAAAATATAAATAAATTAAACTCGGGAAAAGAGCAGCACTCCAAAGATTCTCGCCTAGGAAAATAAAATCGAAGAAGAGCATTTGCCTGGTTATCGCCAGTGGTGAAGCACACATAAACTTTTTCTCAGTACCTATGAGTGTTATTAGCTAGCGAAACTTAACACAATTATGAAAGGTACTTTCAATAGTCTTTTTGTTTTTTTTAGTTTACATAAGGGCCGAGGGGCTTCTTCATCCTGAATTTTTATCAGGAAGGGAACCGGTATTAAATGGTCCCTTTAAAAAAGTACCTAAATTACAATGGCAATATAACCATTTCATAAGTGTCAAGATTTAAGTACGCCAAACCGTTCTAATCAATACATCACAATCTATTTGAAAGTTGTTCGATTCATGAAACAATGACAGTCAGTTCCACTTTGGATCAACCTTATAAAAATGAATATTTAGAATGAAAAGTAAATAAAATAATTAAAGAACTGTAACCACACAGATAATATTTAATTATTATTTTTTGAACAGATTGCATTATGTAATACAAACATTGAAGAAGCAATACTCGATTGTCTGTAACTAAATATTGAATTACAAAACATTCGCAGTGTGTCAGAACTCAGATTAGTTCATAATTTGCTCATCGCTGAGTAAGCATTAATTCTAGCACGTGTACAGATGTACTAATTTATTCCTTCTTGGAGGACTTGCTTCTCGTTTACTGGTCTGACAAAAATGGCAATTAAGGGGTAGCAAACTCCCCCCTGGTGGATAAATAAGATTGACTCGTCTATACGAAAATAGAGAAAGTTTATCGTGTCGTGAACGTCACTCTGTCTCTTTAAGTCATGAGTCATGACACATTCACAGTTTGTATAACGTTAGGAAGAACAGTGTTTGAAGTTCAGCATGCACCAACGTGGACGAAGAGTAGAGGAGGTACGTGAACCTTTCGAGCATCGAACACCAACAAACCGACTATAACGCGGGTTACTGACATGACAGTATTTCTAGTTCAACTTCCATACTATATACATGACTACCATCACAAATGATATGCTTATGTATGTACAAGCTGTACTCTTAATAATAAACAACATCAAAATACCACTTTTCAACTTTTCTTTCAGTCGCACCTTCACTTCCTCACAAGCTATTATGAAAATCACCCACGTGGTAGCTAGGGGGTGAAATTAGAATAAAACACATTATAATCACGATATTATGATATATTTAAAATCAATGTAAACAAGTTTCCAAATCATCGCCAATGAACAGCTGTTTATTCAAACATGAAACAAAGTAAGTTTCTCATTTAGTTCACCGAAGAAACAATTTCATGGGAGATTATGCTAGTGAAACAACTTCACAATAGGTAGTATCGTCTCCTTCTTATATATTGAGCTATGCTTCATAAAATCCTGGTTCCACAAACGATTATTTGGCCGTTAATGTCAGTAGTTAATTTTGTATCAAAATTGATGTTTCCCGTATATACCCCATTGATATTTATAATATAACTGGATGGACATGTGTGGCAGAAATGTTCGAGTTGTCGTCCACATAGCATTGTGTAGGAGAGAAAGAGACTTTCGAGTATCTCTTTCTCTCCTACACACATTTAGGGCAATGTGGCATTTTGACATCGTTCGACAACTTTTATGATTATATTAGATACATCAATGTGTGTGATAGATAAAAGAAATGTGTTAATAGAAGGTATGAACAGCATGACTAGGTTCGAAACTCGTGACTTGTTTCTTTAAATAAGTTGAGGTTGGCTAATATATATATCATATTCGGAAAATTGAAAAATGACACCTGGACACGGGAATCGAACCCGGGACCTTTGGCTTAGTACGCCAATGCTCTAACCACTGAGCTATCCAGGATTCGTCTCGTGCCCAGGGTCATTCTTCACCCATATTTTAAGGCAGAGCCTATGATGGACGTACGGAAATCGTCGGCTACAAGTATGTGATTATATTAATATCACGAGCTATCAGACAACGCAGCCCTTTCAGAATATGATATCTAGATGGAGTAATCCTCATTAAAAGCATAAATAATAGCTTTGGATATTTAATTATTAATATGCAATCCAGTACAATTATAATAATTGTACAAATGGCAGCAATAAGCCAACTACCGAGTGGAAGATGGCTGCGTTATCTGATAGCTCGTGATATTAATATAATCACACACTTGTAGCTGACGATTTCCGTACGTCCATCATAGGATCTGCCTTAAAATATGGGTGAAGAATGACCCTGGGCATGGGACGAATGCTGGATAGTTCAGTGATTAGAGCATTGGCGTACTAAGCCAAAGGTCCCGGGTTCGATTCCCGTGTCCAGGTGTCATTTTTCAATTTTCAGAATATGATATCTAGATGGAGTAATCCTCACTAAATGCATAAATAATAGCTTTGGCTATTTAATTCTTAATATATATATATATATCTTGATTTTGAAAGAAAGCTCGCTCTGAAAGGATTTCCCCCTCCCCCCCATAATCCTACACTATTATAGTATTTTGGTAAGATAAGACCTTTCTAAAGAGACCTCCTACTACTATTCTAGAAGGCCGTTTATCCTTCCAAAATACTACCATACTGTAGAATAATTCTGGTTCGAAATATGGACTTACTACCAAAATCAGGGCATAGTAATATTTCCTACAAGCTTATAACCTAAACGATCGTTGGAATGCAAGACTATTACACAAATTTTGTCATTCAAACAAAATATAACCAAGTTTTTACTACCTTATTTCATTATAGCTATCAAAATTTCAGTATATGTTTAAATTATCTTATTCTGAAACCAATATACAAGCTAATAGCAAACTATAAATATATTGTAGCCTTAGCAGAATGTAAACAACTTGGGTGATAGCTACATATTTTAATATATCAAAGACTTTACTCATGTTTGTACACTATTACATGTGAAACTGAGTTTTACATCCTCTAATCATTAATGTATATGTTTATTCACCAAAGTGTTAAATAATACTTCACTTTTTCAAACAATAACAGTGTTATGCATCAGGGACTTGTTTTCGCATAATAGCATTGAAAGAAACAGTTCGATATTCCCCCTCAGAAGCAAGGTGTGTATTTATATCCATCCATTATAGTATAAAAATCACTTATATACCCTATCTTAGCTTCCAAACAACATGGCCGAACGCCTTTGGATGGAGGTAAGCAAGTTATTGGTCTTTTGAAAAGAGATAAGTACGATTAAACACAGTTAGTAATGCTTGGAAATATTACTTTAAATAAACTTTTTAAATAGTGTGCTGAAATTATGTCACAATAATTTTAAAACCATTTATTTTATTTATGACTTTTGTTAGCTGTTCAAAGAAAATATTGTATTTAAAATATTAGTAAATAGTAGTCTACATTGGCATACGTTTTATATAAATGGAAAAATATTATTACTATTTGGCTAACTTGGTATTATCTTGAAATCCAAGTGATTCTCTTTTATTAAACTTCTTGTGTATTATTATATTACACACATATTTTATAACCAAATATGTGTAAAATGTAAAATATCTCAAACATACTTTAAAGTACCTTTGGTGAACTAACTCTATTGGGATCATGTACTTTTTAAATAAATGTATTGTAGTAGACATTTTGAAAAGCCAATTTAGTTAGTTTAAAGATTTTTTGTTCATTAATATTTAGTGTAATTATTGACGTTTTATGTTTCAAATTATACCTTTAAGATTTTATTGAAAATCTTTAGTCATTATTGGTTTAGAGACGATTTGAGTTCATGTTTTACGAACCATAATTTGAAAAATGTATTGCTTAGTTTAAAACAACCTATATATACTTTACTCTTTAATTATTTATCATCTTATATCCAAAGAAGAATTTGGAAATAAAATATATTTCAATACAATATTTTTAAGGACATTTTATTAACTACACAAGCAATTCATAATTTTAAGTTACAATGTTTGTTTAATTTTTCATTAAATTCTAATTTTCACCTACACCAATGAAAAGGGCAAAGGAGATGACCAGACAAAATATTTTATAGTTAGACGTACTTTGATAAAAGTTATTTAGTTTTAGCGCAGCTATTGGTGGTAAGGTTTGTAATTTATTTAGTTGGTAATGATTGGCAATAGCCATTAACCAATTGTCTTGTTTTTGTAAAATGTGTTTAGCGTCAGCGTCGATTTTTTTACTATGCTAAAAATATTAATATCTAGGTTTCATTTGTGTTTCAAAATATCTCTTGTAATAGAAAAAGTGAAATAAAGTTTAAGCATTAGAAGAAGTATGCTTATAAAATTATCTTAAATTATTATAATAATTCATCGCATACTGTGTTTAAAATAGATTAGTTTAAATTCAGAATCTACGTTTTAGGCCTACGTCCATACTTTATTATTAATTTTTAATTGGTCAAGAGTCTAATGAGTTCTCCACCACGCAAAAAAATAAATATGAGCAAAGATGCTAATATAATAGGACTATCCAAATGTGTAGGTAAGTAAAGTATATATTATCCTTATTTTAAAATACCTTAGGTCTTCTTTTTTTTATTCAGGTATCTTAAAGCTGTTCTTGGTAGGGATGAGCATCGATAGCAAAATATTCATGTCAACATCGGAGAAGTCTAAACCAAACCATTGATGTATTTTTTTTAAAAACATTGAAGCCGTAAAACTAAGAATAAGAATATGTTTAATTATTAATCACAATATTTCTAAATTAATATAAAAAAAAATATTTATTTGAGGAATTAAAGATAAAATTACAGTTCAACTAAAATATAATACAATTAAAATAACGCTATGGTGGCAACATAGTCTAAGGTGTCACTTGCAATACACTGAACTGCCGATGACAGGGAGATTGGGGGTTTAAATCTCGGTAGCTACTTTTATAGATATAATTTTTATAGTTAAATATTATTCTATTGATATTTTAACGAACTTAAACTAATGATGTAGGCCTATGCTTGCTCAGTAATTGAATTGAAACAAAAATTAAGGAAAACTCGTAATTGAAAAGGTTTTGCAAAGTGAAAGTTGAAATTAGTTAATAATTTTTAATAGTAAACAATAGTAAGAGTAAACTATGGTAGCCTACAATATTGATGATTCGTTGTAGAAATTCCCTTTCTCTTTACGATGATGCTGCGTGAGCAACCACCATTTGATGACTAGTTTCAATGTTGGCCTAGTTCTACATCATCCTCAGGTCTTTAGTAAAGAAACACAGACAAAATATGGTCAGATCACAATGCAATTGATAGAATACCAATGTTATATTAATTATTAAAGATAGCCTAGCTTAGTTATATTTCAAAAATATACATTACAAATAAAATTGAGAATTAAGAAACTATTAACAAAGAGGCCAGTGTTCGACAAGGAAGGTGTTGTTCTTCACTACATGGTCATGAAAGAACGATTTGAAGAAAGAGGTGCAAAGGCATGGCAGATTAACTGCTAGAAACTTCTAACCGTAGATAATGTAGACAGAAGAGATATGTGAGCATAATCAAAGGATAACTTAAAATGTGGTGTTAACTTATTATATAGATAAATATAAATTAGTATGAGAAAAAATAATGAAATAAATAAATTAAGTTGAGGTTAAAAAAACAATGGGGCCACAAAAGGAGGAGTATTGAGGTTATAATCTTTACGACACTGGACTGAACAGGTTTTAAGAGCATTACTACCACTGGCAACTCTAGAGTTTCGCATGTATACATGACTTCAGCTTTATTACGCTAGTGTACGTCAAGCAGCCTTGTTGTGTTGGCACAGAGGCACAGACGTAAGCTGATACTCCGTGGGTCAACTGTTTGAACTTAGGGTTTGATAATTTCGTTGG
>CABFWB010000423.1:298756-310077 GCA_902151455.1 Timema bartmani | reverse complement strand
TTCGAGCTGGCAGGAGACGTCCTCAATCGAATAGGGTAAGTCTTCATTTTTGTAGTTAGCCCGCGGCTAATGCTACAAAACTAATGTCAATACACTAACCCACATCGATAACACAGCCATTATTTACCTTTAAAGAGTTACTATATTAACCTTGTAACAAATGCAAATATAATATAGGAACTCATGTAAAGAATAGTTAATAAGTCGTGATATACCTCAGAAAAGCTGAATACTTGTTAGGCAATATTCACAAATAAATAGACCAAGAGGAAAATTAGTTTACAAACATTAGATAAGCCTTATCCAAATTTGGAATGCCTATAATCAATTATACTATCTAATAATGTTAAACCCAATCAGAGAAACAAAAGCTTTTACAAAGGCAAGAGCCATCAGCCCCAATAGCATATTAAGGCTGCTGGGCACTCTAAATACTCTTAAGAAAACACGAGCCACTAAGGGCGTGTTCCAGGTTTCCACAAGTTGCCTTCCATACTTGATTAAAGGCAGATGCGAGAATTTCAATGGAAATAAATAACATACAGTAATGACGCAACTAGGCCCTCGACATTACTTAGCATATCCCATGACTCTAGATTATGTCATTTCTCTCCTACGACATATATTAATTATTTAGGACATTATACCTTAGAATAACCCTTGACACAATAAGTTACCTATATACTAATCGCCTATAAGCGAGCAAAAATTGTGAAACAGTCTAGAAAGATTGAACCGGGACTTGAAGAGCCCCCACAACTATCAAATGAATCCTGTCTAGGATAACTAACAAACATAATTACAACATAATGTATAACTAGAGTAACATACAACCAGAGCTGGGACAAAAGCCCTAACTTATTCTAAGTTTTACATAGTATTGGCCGTGTCGTAGCGTCTTCTTCTTTCAGGGGTGACCATCGGATCCACCATAGTGTCGTGTTGTTTCTTGTTTATTCTAACGATGGTCTTTACTCCGTTCCAGCAAATAGCAAACAAAGTATGTATATGAAAAATATATCTGTCTTGTCTAAGACATCCCTTTTCATACAGTTCTAAATTAGCCTAAAGAGAGGGAAAGGAATAGGGGTAAAATCGACCAATAACAAGGTAGAGCTGTCCAACAGAAGTGACGTAGCCACATGAAGAGGGGATGTGGCGATGCGGGCGTCACTTGTTTCAGATTAGACGACACTGTTTTGATCTTGACCAGTGTCGCTCTAACGAGACAGTTTATTTGTTGAAGGCGCAAGCCATCGGTTGAGCTGGCTGGCTGACTAAGTGTGAAGATGGGCAACTCAATCGCAGTAACACTACAGCTAGAAAACCTTAGTTGATTTTTTATTTGAGGTTTCATTGCAATAATACTGCACGTATGTGAGGGCTAGCATTTACTAGCCCGTCAAATTTTTGAAAATTTAAATTTTATAAATATATTTTTAAAAATTGGTTTAAAATGTGTATATAAATATTGTAGACGAATGTGTGAAAAAGAGAAACATTAAGAGTTTTAGGAATAAAAGAGAATGTATGACTGGGTGTATGAATATTATTGAAGCAAAGCGAGTATGCAAGTTTAGGAAAGTGTGGAGAAAGCTAGTGAGGATGGTTTAAGTACTGAGTTGTTAATCTTTGAACTATATGCACAGTTTCTTGCTTGTCCTGTATGGGAACGGGGCGATTAGGTATGTATGTGAGAGTGACTATTGGGATTAACAATTTTTTTTTAGAAAACCATGCATAAAGGCCATTTATTCAAAACCTATTTTTGAAAATTACCTTCGAAGCCATAATACACAATATGAGAAAGTTTGTGCAATTGTTTCTTACAGTCTATATAGTCTCTGTGCTTAGAACGGGTTCGTTAAATACCTCAATAAAATGGCACAAGCGAATTTACAAGGCTTAGGCCTACTCATATATTTGACAGTATTTCTGAATTAGCCATGACCTGTTAACTATCACACTGTGAGAGGACTACAGATAGAACTGGATTTGAACCCAATTAATTAAAATAACAATGTTTTAAATATAATGAACATGGTCAAGAGTAAAAGTGCTCTTCCAGATAAATCAAATGCGAACTGCAAAATTCATCCATACCCAAAAGGATGGCCATTCGTTCGAAAGAGTTCTACTAATATTGATCTTGGTATCTTTTGGCGAGGAGGAGCTTGAATCACAATTTGGTTTATTTGGAAAGGCTTCCCTAATGGGATTCTCACTATTTGCACCAAGCATTGATACTACGCTGGTTGAGACGGAATCTTGAAACACAACAATGAAGGCCATTGCTGAAATATAGGGCTAAGCTTTGGTTACTGATTCCCAACACATGTTTCAATTTTGGTTTATAAAATTAAATTCGATTTAATGAATCAAATAAAACGAATCAGAATAGACAATAAGGGTTGTTTTAGTGTAGGATAATCAAATAAATATAAACATACTAACAAAGACATATTATTTTGCAATTTTCCTAATAGTTACACTAGAGGAATAAAAGTGAAACAATTGTGTTAAAGCAATCAACCGCAAGAATTAAGTAGATGTATAATTAATATTTTAAAAAATCCTAAATATTTATCAAAGATGAATAAAACAAAAAATATGTAAATACTCTAATAAATATTGAAATTTATTAATGCATATACCTAGCAACGCGTCTTACTACCCGTTCGGGCTGTACGCTTAATTACTAATTACTCTAATGGGTTAGGATTTGAGAAGGTTGAATTTAGAGGAAGTGAACCCGCATTTTCATGGAGGGAGAGTGGAAAAAAATTAGGATAAACCACCCTCAGTTCACCCGAGCGAGATTTCGAACTTTGATCTACCCGTCCTCGGCAGTCTAGCGCGTTAGCTAGCCACGCCACCGAGGTGGATTTTGTTTATGTAGAATAAAGTAAACTCTGTGCACGTTAATATTTTTAGTCCCTACACCATATATCCCGGTCACAGGTCTTAGAAATTTGATGATTGTAACTTTTATTTTTGAAAAAACAATGACTAGTTCATTTTAAGCTATACTATTTCTAATTGCAGATTATGGTCTAGTATGGTCCAAACTTTACGTTATATGGTGTTAATCCTGCACATATCTGCTTTATTATTTTAGGGGCTTTAAAAATTGTTTAAGTCACAAAATTCGGTTAAATCAATAAAGTGACCAGCTCTAAATAAACAAAAACCCTTCTTCGATAATGTATGAGATTAATTACCAGAATTAACGTTTTGAAAACCACATTCTATTATAATATTTATATATGACATTTTTGTATACATTTACTAATAAATGTAACACTTTGAAGCTTCCAAATTTTGCCACACTGGCACTTCATACGTTCTCACTAGCGCCATCAACGAATACATAAAGTTTATATTGTTTGGTTATCTTCCTTATCCCTGGCCTAAGTTGCTAAAATCCTTTATAGTAAAAATGGCACAACACAATCGTACTTACGTTATAATATTGTCTATTATAGGTTGAAACAAGATTTTCAAAAATAAGTTTTCAGTAAACTACTCTTGAATTAATTTTTCTTCTAAAAACAATTGTGAAGTGTTATTTATCGTATAAAACACTCCCCAAATATCCATTTTGAACTAAATCGTTAGAGCCATTTTAGAACAATTTCCAATTTAAAAAATTCGTTATAAATAAAATAATCTTGCTTGAATGAATTTTACTCTAAAAAATTCATAAAGTGTTACTTATCATACAAACCACTCCACAGTTACCCATTTATAATATACTAGTTGAAACAATTATTTTCGAAAAATTTAAAATCTCAGAGAGGAGCATGGACATAATTTTGTAAAACCCAATTTTTGAGTTTGGGAGCGCATCAAACGTTACTATTCATCTTCTGTTTAAGGTAAAATAAAGTTCACGAATACAATAAGTTTTATTTATGAGAAAGTAGGAAAAAACAACGTGTTCTAGATAGTTATGCTAGCTCTACTCTACTACTGATGGACACTAGAGGAATTACCAAGGTTGTAGTAATTGTAGGGACAACCTCCCAAATGACGCAGGCAAACACAAATGTCGAAAAGTAAATGCCTAGAAGCAACCTCTTTGAAGTCTATATTATTTTATTTTAATTTAGATGTAGTGATTAAAGTGCTAACATTTGTCAAACATTCAGACTTATATAGCGTCTCCTCCCTCCAAGTCCTAAACTTTATACTAAGCACTTCTTAAATAAAAGTGGCATAGCCGGGGTTGACAGGGAAGCACTGCCCCCTGAACAGAATTGGAATATATTTGGATCCCTCTATATTTATTTCACTCCCAAATTATATTTACTAATTTGATAAGATAATCAACAAACTCCAAATAGCTTCTAAGGGCATCGAAATAAAATTTAAAAAAAATGCGATGAACTTTCTAAGTATCTTTTAGTGGCATCAAAATTTAAAAAATATGCGAGGGAAGATTACTTCAAATAGATCCTAGAGGGTTATAATTTTCCAAAAATTCCAGGCGAGGACCATTCCTATGGCTAAAAGTCAGCCAATCATCAAATGTTTGATGTTTGATGTTTGCTGAGGGAGGGCCCGGGACTCTTTAGGTCTGTCGGAGAGAATAAAATTCCTCAAAACCCCTCTTTGGTTAACCAATCCCTCTCCCGCCGCCACTGACTCAATCTTGATTATTTTAGAAATGATTTTATCTTTATCTTATAAAGTCGAAGGTTTAAAATGTTGTTTTTAAAGAAGATTGTGGCTCACCTCCGTCTATATAGTCCTATGCTATATTCCAAAGAGGCATTTCCAATTTAACTAAGGAATGAATATTTTTTGCCCATAATTAATGCTGATTTTCACAGAAGGCCTGTTTCTTGAAATATGGATACTCATGTTGCCACACTGGTACAGATAAAATATTACAACTGTATTTTTATACTTAGCCCGTTTAATTAATGATGTTAAGAGAAATTATACGGTAATTCATAAGGAAGTATTGTTGTAAGCTTATGATAACTTAATAATTATTAATAAAACACATCCACACAATGCCAAATTTTATTGACTTACAACCAATGTTGGTGGTTGAAGGTGTGCTTCCTATAAAAGTCGGGGTCTACTCAACTCGCCCATCAGACGACCTTATCTACAGTTAGGTTCAGATACAGAGACATATTTTTGACATATACAAATGCTACGTAGAACAGTATTTATTTAAGTTGTTTAACGTATTTAACGTGCACTTTCCGAACCGACTTATTATATCAGCACACTATAATTTCTATGAGCGAGAGAGAAAGGTCCTTCCAATTTTCCCGGGAGACGTATTTTCACACACCTTCCAGGGATTTTTTTACATGCCACCATCGACATAAGACCGTGGCTTTATTTTACCCCCGAAGGAAGTTGTGCCATTGATTTTTATAGCTCAAGAACTATCCATCGACCCCAGCTGTGTTTGAATCTACGAACATCGGGTCTTGATCCTTGATCCCTTTATCCCAAGTCCCCCGAGGTCGGGATTATAAAACAACTACTAATTACTAATTTTAATGTAATTATGTATTTGTTTTCAACATGTAATTTAATAAATTAATTTTAGTCTTGGATTTATGCTCCTAAGATATAATTGTTTAGAAATAGTTTGTTTTTTGGTATAATTTTCAACCTACCACCTCCCCACTTTAAGGGCCCCGGTGATTCTCCATCACAAGAACTTTGAGAATCACTGCACTACACGCATTGTGGGTCTACCATCTGTTGACATATCGGAGAATACTTTTATGTTGGTGAGTCTACTTTCATGTATTCAAACGTCAGGTAGAATAAGCTGTTCATGTGCAAATTTAAAGTAAAGAGCCAATTTATACAGATGTAAAACACACAAAAACAAACAAACATACAACTTTCATCAAGGTATTTGGTTTACATTTATTTTCCATACAAAGAGAAAGGGTAAGGGGTAATTTAATTTTACTGGGAAGAAACACATCCATTTCAATTAAGTGACTTTCAGCTTTAACCCCACCATGCTGTACATTATAAGGATAACAATATAGTACGATATTATTTTAGATCTATACAAGCCTACTTAAATTAGAGTTCCATTACCAATCACGAATTTATTGTTGAAAATCCGTAATTAAAGTTAAAAGTATAATTGAAAATATGAACAAGTTAAACAAACAACTTCCTTGGGAAGCGTTTATGATGTTTAAATAAAACTACAAAGGGTTTATACCTCCGAGATTATGAATGTATGTTTAGTACTCAACCGTAAGGTTGGTTCGATCTTTAACAGTTCCACTGACAGCTATACATTCTTGGCGGCTCTGAAAAGACGCAAAAGAGAAATGAAGAGTAAGGTAGTTTTCCGTTTCTTTCCTAACTCACCGGAGATTATATTTGTCATATTTTGTTAAATAATACTACCATTAACGAAGAATAAATGCACTGATACCATAATTTATTTCTTACTCAACTGATAGACTACCCGCCTCGGTGGCGTAGTTGGCTAACGCGCTAGTCGTGTTGAGCCCGACTGCCAAGGACGGGGAGATCGAGGTTCGAAACTCGGTCGGGTGAACTGGGGGTGGTTTTTCCTAAATGGTTTTCCACTCTCCCTCCACGCCAATGCGGGTTCACTTCCTCTAAATTCAACCTTCCCAATTCCTAATCCATTAGTGTAATTAGTACTTAAGCGTATAACCCGAACGGGTAGTAAGACGCGGTGCTAAAAAAAAAACTGATAGACTAGATGAGTTAACGTTATTTTGAAAGAGTAATCTACATAAATATATTAAAACAAAAACATTTATTATTATTATTATTATTAGCACCGCGTCTTACTACCCGTTCGGGTTATATGCACTTACGATAATGTGTAATGGTAGGGTGATTGTGATATGAAATGGAGGACCTACAGTTTAACGTGGGATCCGAACCACGGTGGAGGCCTGGCATTCCTCACATTCACAAGTTGTGATTAATACACGTCTTGTCAGAGGTGAAGGAAGGGTTTGGCATTCAGATAAATCTGTGCCAGGACCGAGGATCGAACCCCGGACCCCAGCACAGAAGTCTGACACCTTACCCCTAGACCACCAGGTCACAAAAACATTACATTCATTTAAGGTTGTGAAGATTTCCCTAAAATTATATTAGAGCATTTTCTAGTTTTTTTGATAATACTTAGCTACCTTATAAGAAGAGTATTTTAACTACAAAGACTTAAATAATTTACCAATAGTTTGTATGTCATATTTAATATATTTTTGTTCACGTCTTACTACCCATCCTGATTTTCCGCATATTTATATTAATGCGACAGGGATGAGGTAAAATACTGAATTTAAAGAAAGTTTGCCCGAATTTCATAAAAGGACAGTGAGAAGATATAAAGGACAAAAAACACCTCACTACCACCATCCAGGATTTGAACTCCGACCTCCCCGACATCGGAAAGCCAGACAAAACGATACTGATGTCATATACACTTGCTATTTAGTGCTGGTAAATAGTACAATTTAATACATATTTGTAATAAAAAGGTTTTAGTTTATTCTAAGTTTATGTATACTTATAAAATATAAATGTAATATGTAAGGCGTTTATGGATTTTTTTACGCATGATAGAGATTAATTGGTACTTAAATTAAAACAACTATAATTAAATGAATAAAGCCTGGACTCGAGCGGAATATTTATCTCTTACTTTATTGGTGTGTCTCCTCACGACCAACTTCAAATTGGTGGACGACGACGGAAAAAAGACGGAAGGACAAAGAGGAAACTTATTTTCAAGTCTTTTTTATGTGAATGTTTGAAACGGACTCTAATGGGGTTAATTTATAATGCTGCCTGAAACTTCCCTCAGCCAACCATCCTTGTCCTCTACCGCCTTCAGGCAAATGACGGTCTTCGGCGGTTATAGCGGTATGTGCAGTCACGGAAATATGACATTAAAATAAGAAGCATTCGTGGAAATACATTTGGTGTTTCACTGCCTAAGCCTTATATGAGCTATAATTTAAAAAGTTAGGAAGTGCTGACAAATTTGTTAAGCTTCAAACGTGTATTTAATATATAGTTTGACTATACTGAATCTTTTTATATCTATGTATATTTGTTTATAAATATTTGTCTTACGATACGTTATTTTATATTAAAATTACATACATTCCAATGTTCTAAGGTATCAATCTCGTGATGGACTGGCTTGCTTATGATGGGGAGATCGGAGTTAAAATCCTGATCGAGTCTACTGAGGGTAGTTTTTGCCAAATGGTTAAACCACTTTCCTTTCACGGAAATTGGGGTGCATTACCTTTAAAATGCTTCCTTTCTCATCCCTACCCCATTAGAGTAGCTATCATAATTAAATGCGTATAAATTGAACAAGTAGTAAGATGTGGTGATAAAAATAACACATTCTCAAACAATTATGAGTTTGGTTAAACAAGTCTCTCTTAACCCCTCTATGGTGTACACTTATTGACTTCTACCAGAACAGGCTATACATCCCAAAGAAAGGTTAATATTTAGGCTAGTCTTATTACCTACGTTCTACAATTCTCATCCCTTTTTTGGGGGGGGGGTTATTTAATATTGAGCTTTCTCCAATACATTAGATATATCTAAATGTACGGTGTTGATTTATGTAGGTTTAATTTATATGATGATGGTGATAATAATAATAAATGGGATATATAGCACGGTGGCAAATGGAGTCAATCCCTATTCAGACCATTTTACCACTGTAATCATGTCATCATATCACTGTCATCATTTTAATTTTTTTCATTTAATATTCACCTTTTGAACTAACTGATTATATCAGCACATGACTTATAAATTAGCTTAAACCTAGAATAGACACAGAATCTAGTCCCACGGCTGTTAACTCCTCACTTCGAAAGGCAAAACCATCAGTTAACCAATGTTCATTTTTTGGACCATGCCAGGAATTGAGCCCGGGACCGATAGTTCAGTAGAAAGACACACTACTGGCTGAGCTGAGGTGATTCACTACGTTTCAGCAGCTCTTTAAAATTACATTGCATGCTACAACCCATTCGGGCCATACAAATAGTCAAGAGATGAGGGTAGCCCTTTTAATTTATTTCTATTTATAATTTGGCATCTCGTTTTACTAACCGTCTGGGTTATACGTATATGTGATTACTATGTTTATGTGTTATGGATGAGAAATGTTGAATTTAAAGGAAGTGACTAATGAGCTAATTTCTTTAAAAAAAAAAGTATTTATACTTTTTTTCCAAGTGAATTGTATCTTATCTAAAATATGTATATAAGATTTTCGGGTAGTATTAGTCAATGTAGGCTGTACTTGAAAAACTCATAGCTATATTTTGAAAGAATGTTCTAATATTTTATGGGATTTTTATACATTTTAAGACATTTCAACAAGCATATTTTACAATTTTTGGAGATTGAACATTATCTTATTATCTCCCTAAAAACATTAGAACTATAAAAGAGTTTTAAACCTACATCTGCAGTATATACCTCCCCAAATAACACTAAATGAAAATTTGGACTTCACAGAAAAACCCACCAAAAACCTTACATTTAATTTATCTACAATGGACATTATGTTTCGGATATCAAATGTATGCATAATATTTCAAATATAAAAGAAGTGATATTAAAAAATCTTCACATGCACAAAGTTATTCATATTTCAAAGAACAATTAAATTACTAGCCCAGCACAACACCAATAAAAATGATTACACACCTATTTAAAAATATAATATATCAATTCAAATTATAGCTGTGGTTTTATTTAATTAATTTTCATGACATATTGAGCAAATAAAACCAATTGATTTCAGGAAATCATGGCAAGGATAATTTCTTATTCCAAGGAAAATTAAACGCCTACAATATTTTTACATTCAATGTAAATACTATAAAAAATTAATTTTGCTAATAATTCGAAACTTGTATATAATATACTTTTATATTACAAAATAAGTATAAATATAAAACAAATTATAAGTAAAAGAACATATTATACATGTAAGGTTGTAGCGCAACAAGTCTTTTTAATTATTTTTGGCATGAATACTCTCTAAATTTTTGGCAGAACGTTAAAAAAAATAAACTAAAGTACCGGTCTTTGTTTTGTAACAGCAAAAAAGTACACAACAAAGACATCATTTTATATTTGGCATTCACATTTCACTATTTATAATTAACTTAGTCATTCATAATTAGACACATCCCAAAACAACACAAGAATTGTTCTAGTATGCTATTATTCTTAAAAAAATAAAATTTCTCTCTTGAAAGTAATTCTATGTTTACGGGTAAAAAAAAATTGTCTATGTCACTTTGATAAGATATGACAAGTTCTAAATGCCAAATGGGAAAAGGAGAGTGGAATCTTACTAAGGTTTTTTCGTTAACTTTTAATACCAACAGATAAATAGCGATACAACGAAAGCATAAACTTCATTTAGAGTTTTTAGAAACATGTCAGATGAACTCTCTCCATCTCCTACAGACAGTGAGCTCGAAGAGTTTTATAGGGATCCGGCACACCTACATCTGTGGGCACCAGAGGTGGCAAAGTGCGGCGATGTGTAGTACGAACAACAGCGAGCTCGCGATATTTATTTAGAAGCTC
This sequence comes from Timema bartmani, assembly GCA_902151455.1. NCBI lineage: Eukaryota > Metazoa > Arthropoda > Insecta > Phasmatodea > Timematidae > Timema > Timema bartmani. Next base: position 299,451 of record CABFWB010000423.1, on the reverse strand, counting down.
GCGAGCAAGATGAGGTGCGCTATCCATCAGAACGGAGTGAAGCGGAGATCGGTCCTCCTCCTTCCCCGCATGAGGATGTTGAAGATGGCGTGGAGGAAGAGGAGAGGATTGAGATCTGGTACCCCTCTCCAGCAATATATTTGTAGGAAGAGAAAATGCTGTGAGTGAATGTGGCCAATGGTTGTCTTCAACTCTCCAACCCCACCATGCCAAGTAAATAAAGTGGCATCTACAACATAACCTATGTAGCCAAGTTCAGTTCCTTCTCATTCTTAGTTTATCTCATATAAAATAATATCGGTTTTTATATCATATATCCTGACAATAAACTTCATAATATTCTTCATAGTAGAAGTAGTGGAGGTAGGGTCAGGGTATTATCAATATGGCTTCTACAATAAATTAGTTTTAAAAACAACACATCACTTTAAGTTGTCTCGTGGAATCATTCAGGGTTCATTTCTCTAACATGAAGGGTTTGGCTATGACTCTTCACATCTAGCATAATGGAACATTTTTCTTAAATCATTTATTCATTTTTAATATAATGGTATTTTTATAAGTCGTTCCTATGGTAGAATCAGTTAAGGCGACTACCTTGGTCCGTGTAAATGTATCGATCGCTGTCAGGCCACACGTCTTTAAATTCCAAGATCTGTTTCGTATTATCGTGTATGTGTGTGTGTGTGTGTGGG
>CABFWB010000423.1:204899-290800 GCA_902151455.1 Timema bartmani | reverse complement strand
TATATATATATATATATATATATTTATATATATATGATCTAATTGTTTCCAACCCACCATATATAGCTATTTTAACGAGTTCTAGGAATCTTATAGTGATTATGTTTCTCCATAAATATTAATGGCTAATTTAAGGGTTTAATGAGTAGAATTAATTGAAGGTAGTGTATCCACATAAGCATGGATTGTGAATGGGAAAATTAAAATTAAAAATGGCATATGAAAAAACACCCCCTGTTAACACAGTGAGATTCTAACTTCGACCTCTCCATCACCATAAAACCAGTTTATATAAAGTTGTTGTGTGTTATGCGTGTCAGCCTATACTGGCGAAAGTCGTTTGAGTTAGTGTTTAAATCCTGGTGACTCTTTAAAAGAAAAAGAAAACAATTTATTTCTGATGTTAATTTTATAAACATATATATATACATTTTTTGACATAATCTGAGTTCTTTGAGCCTTTTAATTAAGATCGAAATTTTATGTATTTAATATTTTAAAAATAGCTCCTAAATCATCATATATCTCACTATGGTTTCAATTAGGTTCTAGTATTTTTCATCTTGTTTTAGATAAACATACTCGTATTTCATAGCTATCTGGTGACCCAACCGTTGTGGGAGGACATGCATCTTGTTTATATATCACAAGCAAATACCAACACATAAAATACGTACTCTACATTACATTCATGATTGGTATTTACATTATCCCATATTAATTGTTCTGTTAAATAATTGTAATTTTTTCCCTTTATATAAAGTAAACTTATACCGATCTTAAATCAAACTTAGCTAATCACCTAACATTAAGGTGATGGCATATAAGTCCTTTGAAACACAACACTGTGTGATTTTTAAACAACCATGGCTAGAGTTTGTAACTATTTGTTTATTTATACCTCAAACTACATTTTGTATCCAAACTTACATAATCCTTATCCCTAATAAATAAACCAGCTATTTTGAATAGTTAAGTAGTTTTTTTTTAAATCATCTATTTATTGTTTCTGCCATGTGACAGAAATAATTTTATTATCATCGTAGAGTGGATTATTTACATCCCAAAAATACACTTGATACATATACATTATGAGTATTTTTGAGATAAAAATAGGTCAACCTAAAATGTTAAATAAATTATCACTCTCATTTTGAGGAAACAACAAGTAAACGATTTAAATATAATATAAATATATTTATTATATATACATTTATTATGTATGCATATATTTAAACAACCTCTTCACAAAATTAAAAGAGCATTTAAGATGGATAGTTTAGTTGAATTTATAAGAAGATCATCTTATAAATATTGTTCCCATCAAGTAAATAAAACTTAATTTTAGCCCTTCTGTTAACTCAACTCTTTTTATTTTTACTCAAAACTGTAAAAGTCTTTTTAAATCCCTTCCACTGCCCCTAAAGAGTTGAAACTTTTAAAACTGATTCAACTCCTGTGACAATACAATTTTTTTAAGATTTGATGCTTAAAATTATTCCATTAACTTACCTTGATATAGCTTTACATCAATATAGCAAAAACCTTTTAAAATAAAATAATCTAAAACAGGTTTGTTTAAAAAATAAAATTCTTCCATTAAGAGTTTTTTGCATTTTTTAATCCATTACGTGCGTAGGTTTTCATTATAGATGCTCTCTATCATATATATATTTTTGCCATTTGTGGTACAAGAGAAAACTAAATATAAATTAATAATAGGAAAATACCAAAACCTTTCGGCTTAAACAAAATAGCTTGGATTAAAATAGAAAGAAACTAATTTTCGATTCTTAGTACAACCTACTGTTTTTTACCAACTATTTTTTAAAACTAGTTTTTATCTTATTTTTACTATCACATTCAAATCGTTCAAGATCCTCTTCACAATTACAGTTCCTAATACTGTTGTGAATCTTGTCATTTGTTTAGTCATTGAAGGTATGTACAAATTTTTTGTCAAGTCATGAACTCCATTATAAATACTCTGTTTAAAACAAATGCCACTAATCAGTTTTGGTCTTTCAATTTTTTAGATTCAAGTAAATAACATAAAAAAATATATGTATATATTTATAGCTTATATGATTACTAGTGAAATCAATTGGAAAAGAACACATACACATTTTATTAGTAATTTTATTCTCTCATTATTTTCCTTAAACAAATTTTACAAGCTTTTAAATGACATTTTAAATTTCTAGCTATCTGCCTCACATAGCTTAAAGAGCTACTAACGACTGGGTTTGAACTAGATCCTTTCTTTAACTACCTTTGCATTTCATAAATTATCTTTTTAATTGGCCTCTTAGTTCTCATTTACTACTGTTCTTTTTTTATGGTTTTGTAAAACAATAAATCGTCTCATCATAATCATGTTTTATCCACAAGTGTGTCTTAATTATATTACTTTTTCTGACTAGTCCTTTGGTATTTCTCTAAGGTTTTGTAATAACTTAGTGTTTCATTCTTCCTGGGAGTGTGTACTTGAAATGGCTATATTTGTCTACACACTCTACAAACTTTACTTAGTATCTGATATAACAAACTTTGTTTAACTTTGCTAAATGTGGTTTGGCTTGTTTCATTATCTAATACTTAAAAACTGGTTGGATTAAATCTGTTTGTATAACTATTAATTAATATGGACAAAGGTAAAACACGTAGCAAATTAAATGTTAATTGATATTTTAGAATGAATCTAGTCATAAAGTATATAAATATATTCTGAAATACAAATATAATTAATACTTTCTTTAACAATGTAGATATTTGTAAGCTATAATAAACGTTACAAATAAGTACGTGCAGTTCATTGCTAAGCTATGATTTAGTTTTATTAAAATATAAGATTATTTTAAATAATATGTGTAATTTTTTTAGCACCAAGTCTTACTACCCGTTCAGTTTCTACGTACCAGCTTCGTTGGCCACATGGTCTAAGACCCTAAGTAGACTAAGACTACTAGGTATGACGGAGAGATTGGGTACGAATCCCTGTCGGGTGTACTGAGGGTTGTTTTTTCTTATTAGGGTTCCTCTCTTCCTTATGTAAACTTGGGTACACTGTCTCTACATTCAAACCTACTAATATTTAATACATTAGTGTAATGAATAAATATTCGTATAGCCTATACGGTTAGTAATTGCAGTGCGAAAACAAAATTGATGCTTTATACATCTTAAAAAATAGTCAAAGTAAAGTTAGTATAATATAGTGTGGTATGGTCTTATACCGTTTATATGCTATAAAATAATATGTATAATATATAGGAGGTTTATGTTTCTTCTATCGTACTTAGCCTATAATTAGATTGAATGATTATTTGCTCCAAGCCTTTATGAATATATTCCCCTTGGTTACAGTATTCAGTGCTATTTTATTTACTGTTTAAAGAGTAGATTTCACACTAAATATTTGTTTTTGGTTATAAATTAGAACTCTTTTAATTCTAAGTACAAGGGCTTTATATATATTTTTTAAATATCCAAAATTCGAATTAACAGTTTTTATGAGTTTCTAAGTAGATGATATGGAATAAATATATAGCCTCAAATATGATATATATACACACACACACATATATATATATATATAACCACACACATTTTATATATGCTGTATAAAACACACATTTTATATATGCTGTATAAAACACACATAGGCCTACCCAGTGTATACAGACGTGAAAAAACAAGAAAATTGAACAATTTAAATTCAAGATATAAAACTTGGAATAATTAACATACTAAATTTCCAGAATGAACTCGGTCAGGGTATTTCACGACTACATTGACACATAGAAGCGATGAAAGCCAGGTCAACACATCCTCTATTCTACTGTAGGAAACCCTCTCGTTGCTGGTGTAGGGTTCCGTGCTTTATCTTTTACTATGAGTCAATAATTCTTTATTTGACAATCTTGAAATATGGGTGGGATTTAATAAAGGTTGTTGGCTAGGTTTGAAATGAGTACAAACTCGAGAAAATTAACAATGGCTAGCCTTCGAATTATCCAAATGTTTTCTTCTAAAATTCGAATTAAATGTGATTTCTTACCGTTGGTTTGTATAAGAATTTTTATGGGGAATCATAGTGGTTTCAAATTATCCGATTTTACGAATTAACCAATGTCGAACTAGACAGATCCTACTGTGTTTAGAGAATATCATTGCTCGTTTTCTATTTTATTAATAAGTATATTAGTGCTATTTAAATTATCAACATAATATTTTTTAGTTAACCAAGTAGGATTGTTGGCTTCTTTGTATAGGAAGTAACATTGTTTTCAATAACCAACTCGGTATCTACGGGTAAATCCGTATGGAAAAAACATTAACTGGTGGGTTGTGCAAGTGTGCATGCACTAATCATCAGTATGGATAGGTATTTCATTGCGTTTCATTCTATTTAATTTCAATAAATAGTTTATTTTATCTTCTACAATTTTTTTTGAACTTCTGAACTTGGAACCTTGACTGAATCCCTGGAACTCCCCGGCTCAGTACCATGGTATCATTCGTCCCCCCCCCTCCCCCGCCCCTTGGAGTGGGTGTGGTTACAAACTCAATTCGGGGCAGTAGGTATAATTTCAGTAACTGTAATTTTCCATATTGTCATGTAGTTTATCTACACCACTTTTACAATTACGGGAAGGTTCAGGTTAAAATCCTGACTGGGTGTACTAAAAGTGGTGTTTCTTTATTGGTTTATCAATATTCTTCCATGCAAATGCAGTTGTATTTATTCTATAAGCTCTACCCTCCTCCTTATCCTGTTAATGTAGTTAAATACGTAAAGTCCGGGTGGGTAGTAATATTACGTGCATGTAAAGAAAGATTCTGGTAAGAAGACCGTTTAACTGACAGTTACACAAGTTAATAAGATCTTTAATATATTCATACAGCAAGTCATGTGATATGTAGCTATTCATTTTGACCTACACGTTGACAATGATAATAATAATAATAATAATAATAGCTTATAGTAAAACATTGTAAGTGTTGAGCTCAAAAAAATGTTAACATTCTTTAAGATCTTTTTACGAAAAGAAGCCTACTACGTATTCTACAGCATAGAAGTTTACTACACTACCTGCTGATGAACTCTGGTGCATTAATATTAAGTAAAGTTTTTATTATTTTAAGTCGTGACTACACCTAAAAGGCAGTAATAAACAAAAAACCAAAACAAATACCTTTTTTGAATGTTAATTTTAAAATCAAAACCATATATAAATTATAGATCTAGCTTGGTTTGTTACTATACATACCTCTAATACCAAGGCTATTAATATTACTTACTCTAAGGAGTAGGCAAAGGAGGGTAGTATTAGAGGAAGTGAGACAGAATTTGTGGGGAGAGGGTGTGGGAAAACTAAACCTATATCACACGTGTAAAACCACCCCCAGAATATTCTCGCTTCAACTCCCCCATCACCCGCTTCGGGGGTCGAATGGTCTAACGCAGTGATTCTCAAAGGGTGTGCTGTGGCACACTAGCGTTCCGCAAAATTGTTTAGGTGTGCCACGAAATTTTGGTCGTTATTTTACTGAAAATTAAGAAAATTATATATACTAAATAAAAATATATTAACGGTAAAAATAGAAGAGAAAAAAAAAATGAGCATTTGAAATATATTTATGATTTAAAATAGTTGAAACAATAAATACTAATAGCTCGAGTTAATGCAACACATGGGTTTGTATTTTCTTTCAAAACACCTCTATTCTTGAACGTATATATGATAAACAGACCCGCATCTCCTATTCAATGGAAATAAGTCGTTCTCATTTCTTATTCTTTATGTTTGTAAGTTCCGAAAATCCCAGTTCAGAGGTATGTAGTAGAAAATGGCAACAGCGTTCTTATAGCACATTCGGATACTACTGGGTACTCCTTCCTTCCTAACATTCAAAACTTAGCAAGTGGTAGTTCTCCATATTTCAGCTGTAGGATGCAATCTGCCTGCAGTTCAGCTTGTTCTTGGACTTTTTCCAGGGTGAGTTGGGTTGTTGTTGCTTCAAGAAATACTGCATACAGATCGTGTACCCAGTCAAATTCGTTGAAGTTGGGAGAGGGGAAGTATTGCTTCATTTTATCTTCAAGAACTGATATATGTTCCAAGATCAATCTCGATGAAATTCCTCCTTGAGGATCTACTTCAGCTGTAGAAGGAAACATTTTCAGCTGCTTCTTTTCCATTTGTAGTTGCCACAGTATATGCTTATTTCAAAAGCCATTAAGTTTGTCTCTTGAGGTTAACAAATTTTCTTTTTTGCCTTGCATATTTGCATTCAGGCTATTTAAAAGGCTGAAAATTTCAGCCAAGTAAGCTAGCTTGGCACACCACTCCTCATAATTTAATTGGGAAATAAAGTCTGGGTTTTTAGGAGTAAATAAGTTAAATAATTAGTTTTTAAGTTCATAGAATCTTTTGAGAACTTTTTCCCTTGACAGCCAACGAATATCGGAATGTAGAACTAATGTATTGTGGCGAGAGCTCGCTTCAAGACACATTTGTTTGAGAAGTCGGGGTTTTAAAGCTCGTAATATAACGTACCTTACCATCTTAATAACGGACTACAAAACACCCTTAGCTTCGGCTGGGAGAGTTTTCACCACTAGAGCCTCACGATATATGAAGCAATGAGTGGGGCCTACATTCGAAAATTCATGTTTTAGTCTTGCAATGAAACCTTTAAATCTTCCAGTCATTGCTGGTGTACCATCTGTACAGACAGACACAAATTATTTACAGCATAGTCTATTGTTTTCTAAGGTATTAGAGATGGAGTTGAATATATATAATCATGTTGACCTATTAATTGATTCTGTGAACGACTAAAATTGTTGAATGATTTCTTCATTGTCAACAAACCTGATTTAGCTCAGTACAAGACATTTTTGGGTGATGTCTGTTGACTAATCCAGCTGAAGGGCGAGTATTCGCCCGCCGCACAGTTTTTCAGCTATATTTTTCACAATATCTGAAGACATTTAATCAACACGACGAGAAATTGTATCATTTGACAATGATACTAAAGATACTTCTTTCTCAGCTGCGTCTCCTAAACTTGTTTTAACAATTTGTTTGGATGCAGGCAAAATCGAATCCTCAGTAATAGTGTGAGGCATCTTCATTGCTACTTTCTCAGTCACTTTATAGCTGACTTATTGGGCTTTTTCAGCTAGAGTTGTCCCTTTTTTCCATAGATTTTGATTATTTTACACCAGATGATAATAAAGGGCTAGAATAGTTCTTGTCTTTACCTGTCAAATGACTGTGTTTTGTATTTAAATGTATTTTTAATTTACTAGGAACCATTCTTTCATTACTAAGTTTTTCAACACACACCACACATTCGGGAATCAGACAGTTTTCAGGGCCAACATACGTGAATCCGAAGTTCAGGTAACCGTCGTTGTACTTGTGAGTTGTCCCAAGTAACGGTACTGCCTGCGAAGCAGATTGCATGCATGAAACTTACACTTACAACTTGATAGTTTTCATCTTTATTTCCACTTTGATACTCCACAGATTCATTATTGGTTTTTTTTTTCCGTTTTACCAAAAACTTATCCATTTTAACATTAAAACCATACCAGAATTAAACAAAAAATTTAAATACAACATGTACTCCTTAATATCAAAACCCATCAAACCTCCAGCAGACAATTCTCACAATACACTTAAAGAGAATGCGTATATTATTGGGCTAGCAGAGCATGCGCGTCTAACGTCAGTGTGAAGTATTGCCAACTTAAACGATCGGTTTGTCGCACTTCATCTCGAGGAGATGAGATATACTTTGCCGTGAGAGAGAAAAGTTTGAGAACCACTGGTCTAATGCCTCCCTCTCTCAATAGATTGGCTTGCCTAAGACGGGGATATCCGAGCTCGAATCCCTGTCAGGTTTACTGAGGGCCATATTTATTAAATGCTTTTCCACCCAGATGGTGGGTGGAAAAAACAAACAAAACCTCCCTCTCACTGGCAACACCATCCATTTCAAACCTCACGTCCTAGAACAGGTGACAGCCAGTTCGGGTGGAAAGCGGTTAAAGTTATAGGTACGTTTGGTTTATTACGTTGTATACAGGATGGCCTTAAAGTCTGGACACATAAGCAAACACACAAATATAGACAAATATACGTGCTTATATGTGTTTTCATTGTATATAAAAACATAAAAATACATTAAAAATAATTAATTGACATTACATTACATGTTAAATGTGTTGTATTGACATTGCAAATTCAAATTGGTAAACAAAATTACTATGAACTTGGTCATTTAGCGCTGAGAATTGCTTTATCTCAGCGGTTCCTAAATTACAGTACGTGTACCACCAGTGGTAAGTACAATAATTCACGATGGTACACCGTGAGAAACCAAACAAAACAAGCAAGTTAAAGTCGTAAAAAGATATGGCCTCATTAAATCTTAGAAATATATTCGGACCAAGTCCAGCCAAAAGTAAGACAGATTTAAAACGTGATTGGAGGAGTGATAACATTTATTCAAACTCAGACGGTCGGTGCAGCCGCACAGTCTGTTATTATATTCCTGCGCACCATTACACATGTACTAAGGTAGTAAATACTCAGCACTGTCTTGGTTGTACTCCAAATTACGGGAATTGTTGGAGCGGTGTGCCATTAAAAAAGTTTTGAAACCACTGCTTTAGATGATCCCTGTCTCAGACTTTCAATTATTGTTGTCTAGCCTTGTTTGGTGTGCTAATTTTGGCCTTAGACTCTGTGTCCAGACATTATGGCCACCCTATAGAATGTTTGTGTTAGTTTAGCTGGACCAATTTTATCCGATCATATGTTTATTCATAAATAAATACTAATATTTATTTATTTCTTCAGTTTATAAGCCAGACATAATAGTGAACCTAACGGGATTTACTTTCCTTACTGTGTTCCAAATAATAACGTTAGAACATTAGCTACGCATTTCATTAAATAATAATAATTTTCTGTAAAGTTTATTTATCTACTATAAAACACGCATCAGTATAAACGTGGACTAAGATGCTAAACTCTTCCAGTCTAATTTTCTGGTGATGGCGATGTTAGGCTTAGAATTACAGTAGCGTGTATTAATGTTGTATTTTCCTTAAATTTTTCGTGCTATTTCATTATATAACTGTGAGTAGATTCCATATAAATTCTAGCGTCTTCATACCCCATCCTATTATTGTTTTGAGGAGCCCAAACGGGTAGTAAGACTTTGTGACAAATATAATAATCTGCCTTTAAAATATAGCTCCAATTTTTCAACCTAAACTAATACAATTTTTATTTACCTTTTTTCAAATATATTTGTTGATTATATTACAGGGGTACTTGCTTTAAATATTTAATATACTAATTTCTTTCAGACACCACATAATATTTTATAAATAAATAGTAAAACGCCTGACAGATTTTTTTTTCAGCATTATGGTGATTCTTACGAACTAATGCCTCACTTGACGTTTTATGTTGGATGGAGCTAGAAATGAAAATATTAATTATTTTAGAAAGGTCATTAGTTCTATTATAGCCCAGGAAAAAAGGCAAAAAAAGAGGCCCGAGGGAAATTAATTTATAATTAGCTATAAATGTGAGTGTTTGCTCCAAAAGGCGTGAAAAATGAAATCCCCAAAGTCCCCTGCAGTGCAATGTGAGCTTCCATCAAAAATTGCAGATCAAAAATGGCCACCGTATAACAACCGCCTCTCCTCAAGTTTTCCCTCATATCTCCGTTAAAAACCCAAATATTTCAAATCTGTAAAATACATACTTGCTTCATATATGTCCCTCTTGCGTCGTATACTATGAATGTAGCCATAAATGTGCTGTGAGGGTGTTGGTAGGGAAACAATCTTGACATCTAGGGATGCAAGTGAGTCTTGTATGATGCGTGGCATGAAAAGAGGGACAGTAACGATCGCAATAAGAGAAATCGCATTGTTTTAATGGCAGCCTAAATTATACAAGAAGACATTCAGTTGCAGGTATTCAATAGTAAGCTATATCCACAACCTTAAAATATGTTTAGTAACCAAAGTACTGTCATTCCTGAAACTCTGAAAATGTTAGTAGGAGAAGTTACTAAAGGTAGAAAATACATGAAAATGGTAGAAAGAAATCAAATCATGGTTTGCCATTCGATCATTTCAATGACTAGGTCAAACAGTTTTATATCTCCCATCCAACTTGCAGCTGGAGCCTAATGTATCTGTCATTTTGCTTCTCAGCAGCTTGTTGATACTCTTCACAGTCTTGGAGTATGCGCTATCTAGAGATAAATTAGAAGATTTGAGTTTTCATGCATGTGCTTTTCTCCTGGCCAGACGTTATCTCATTTTACACAGTGGGTATTTGATAATGCAGATTTAAATACTAGAACTCTAGATGGTCATAATACATTTCATTTTATGGGTAGTGTTAGAATAAGTTCTCCACCTGAACAAATTGTTACTGATTCTCATGTGCCTAGACTCACAATTCTGCCAGCAGAAACTGTGGCAGCAATGGCTAGAGGAGAAATAGAAATATGCAAGAAAAAAAAATATCGCCTTTCAAATGTTGAAATAAAGAGTCTTCTTCCTATTAACGAAAAATACGTCCTAAATCTTGAACATGCTGTGTTTACAAACCATCTATGTGTATGTTTACAACTCGTGAAAAATTCACCAGAAACTTTGTGGAATGGTTTCATGCATGCCACACACAAGAACAGTGGTACTTCAAAGTTTGACACAAGTAGTGTTATTCCTGTTCCATTCTTCAATAGTCTAGTTTCTGACATAAACACAATATATTCAACTCTCATTTATACAGTAGAGGAATGTAACATCCTGGGACAGAAAAACTTGTATTGCCACTTTCAACCAACCTCTTTATTGGAAAGCTATGGAAATAGTTTCTGCAGCTGACCCAAACACGGATTTGTCAAAAATTGTAGTAAGACTAGGTGGTTTCCATCTGCTGATGTCCTACCTAGGCACACTTGGGTACTTGATGGCAGGTAGTGGAATCGAGGAGCTTTGGGGTGTGTTGTATTCCAAAAATACTGTTGTAAAAATGATGAGTGGGCATGCATATTCCAAAGCATTGAGAGCACATTATTTGACGTTCATAGCCCTGCATGCTACGATTTTGGAACATTCTCTGCAATTATATGAAGCCAAAAAAGTAATATATGAAACTCCATTCATGGTGTTGTGCTTGCAAGAAAAGACAGCATTGAGGATCTTAAAGCAAACCCTAATATTCAACATTTTATTGAATTGATTGAGGAAGTACAAGAAAATCATTAATTTTCTAGAACTGGTCAACTGTGGTTGCAATATATGGAACAGGTAAAACTGCGTCTTTTGTACATTCAAGCAGATATAATCGGTGATTGGGATTTACATTTGTATTGTATAAAATCTATGCTCCCTTATTTCCATTCTGCAGGACACCTGTTTTATTCCAAATGTGCTCATTTATATGTTCAGGAAATGGAAGGACTTAAGGTGAGAATGGATAGAGTTGAGTTTGAAAAATTAACTTAAGGGCACGTAACAATTCTCAGAAAAGAGAGGGAATGAAGTGGAGTGCCTCCAGATATGATAATAGAGAAATCCCTCATAAAATCGATGAAAGTGTCAGGGGGAGTGACCCAGGGCCGAGGAATGACTGACTTAACTTTATCGAGATGGGTTTCAACGTGCCCTATTAAAATGAAGATTTCAGAAGCGCTGGAATATTTTTGTGGAAAACTTTGTTTCATCATGGCAACACGTTAAATTTCAGTCATCCAGTCAGTCTCGAGATGGCTTGGACTCAACAAAGCTTTTAATTGGTGGTTACTTCACAATCCCTTCGATGATTCGTCTCCAAAAGGTGTGATGATGAACATTGCTAGTGGCCTGCCACCAAGCAAAAAAACTTGGCCAAAAGTTGCTATCCTCTGTCACAGATGGTTCGTTTGGTGAAATAAAACTCCAGAGGAGAAAGAGAGCAATTTCTATATCTGCCACAAGGAATACCTTGAAAATCAGAAATGAAAGTGTTTTTTATCAATCCTTTGCAGTTGTTCAGCAGAATTGCAGCTGTGTTTCAGACCAATGTAAAAGGAAAGCTTCGAGAACATCTCAATTAAGAACTATCACCTCAGCCCCCCTCACTGTTTGACGAGGTTTCTAAGAGGAAAAAAGAAAAATCATTTCTAGCTGCCATAATTGAATCTGTTGAGCCGTGTGTCCAAAAACCATCCACATACTTCTATGTAGTATATGGAGGATTCCTTCTGCATGCATTATTTTGGGGCAAACCTGAAACATACAAAGATATATGTCTGAAATATCTCAACTTGGTCAAGAGACATTTTTCTCCATGTGTAACAGTAGTTCTCGATGGGTACACATATGTATCATCCACTAAATGTGTTGAGAGGCAAAGAAGAATGGTTTCAAAAAGTCAACAAAAATTACATTTGACTAAAACATCTTGGCTACTAATAACCAAGCTAGCTTCTTGCGAAACTCTAAAAACAAGTCATGGCTGATTCAAATTATGTGGCAGTATTTCACTTATGAAGGGATACGAGTGATACAGGCAGAGGACGATGCAGACGCGTTAATCTGTACAACTGCAATAGATGCATGTGAGAATGATGGCAGATCAGTTGCAGTGGTGTGTACTGATTCCGAACTTCTGGCTATCTTGATAGCACAAGGGATTCCAAATACGTCATTGTTCTTCCTGCGGCCATAAACCGCTAAGAACAAGGGGAAGTTTTACTGCATCCCAAATACAATAAGATCTTGGACCAATGAAGGAGTCCTTACTCTTTTTGCACAAAGCCACTGGATGTGATACAATTTCGGCAATTTATAGAAAAGGGAAGACAACAGCTTTCAAATTACTTACAAATAAGAGTGAACGTCTTTCTGCTGTTTCACGGTTCAACACTACACTTCTTGACTCTCACAAAGTTGTTGAATTAGGGAAGGCGTTTCTAATACAACTTTTTGGAGGAGGACAAAAAATAACTTCTCTGGATGAGCTACGAATCAACTACAACAATAGAGAAGTCAAGAAAAAACTTTCTTCCAAATTTAATTTGGCGAATCTTTCACCAACCAGTACAGCTGCTTACCAGAATTCACTTCGAGTTTACCTTCAAGTACAACGGTGCTTGGAAACTATTTAAATCTTACTACATGGAGATGGATTATGATGGAAGGCATCTTACGCGCAGTACCATCAACTATATCAGCAGCTTCCGAAGATCTTCTTAACATGATTCATGTAAATGCAAGATAACATCCAAGGACTGTAACGTTAAATCTTGCCAATGCAAACAGGCAGGTCTTCACTGTTCCGAGTTATGTTCTGTTTGCCTCGGAGAGTCGTGTAAGAATTCGACCCCTCCTGAGGACTCTGAAGATGATGGTTATGAATGACCTTAAATATTGATACCTCTGTACTTTTAAAACTTTTCCATCGTTCATGTGGTTCACTTTTTTGCAAATATCTATTGTACCCAATTTAATTTCAGTAAAATGGCTTTTGAAAACCTATATGTATTGAAGCTTAATACTTTGTACCTTTGGGTTATTGCATTAAATTCCAGATACATATTACAATAGTTACCAACTCAGTAAAACATTTTCCAATTTACTTATCAAATAAAAAATAATAAATAAAACAAATGAAATCAAGTAACGGTGAACAAAACTTATTTAGTCTTCGAAATGAAAGAAGTAATTTCCCTAGGTTTGGTCGTGTCACAACAAAAAATTGCATATCTTCGTCTAATTTTGGTGGATTTGAATGTTTTTTTCCAAATAAAAGTTAAAATAAACTCGATAAATATATATATTGATTTAGTTGTCGTTTTGAAGCTACGAAACCAAATAAGCAAACATTGAGTGCTGAAATTTCCAAAATTTAAGTTTATAAATCGAATAAAAAATGTAATGCACTTTTATGGTTACATTCATAGTATACGACGAAATAAGGACATCTATGGAGCAAATATATTTTTTCATATTTGAAATATCTGTGTTTTTAACAAAGATATGAGGGGAAGCTTGAGGAGAGGCGATTGTTGTACGGCAGCCATCTTTGATACGCCATTTGCTGATGGGAGCTTACATCTCACTGCAAGGGACTTTTGGGATTTCATTTCACACATCATTTGGAACAAACCCTCAAATTTGTAGCTAATTATAAATTAATTTCACTTGAAAGCCTTTTTTCCCCGTGCTATTACCCTTCATATTCAAGGCAGTTAAAACGTTTCCTTTATCGTCTTTGGCAATAACATATTTCCAATTTTTATACCTTTTAATGAATAAGCAAAGTGTGACCGCTAAAGATCGTTAATGGAAGAGCATTTTCTGCCTTATATTACCATTATTTTTTATGATATAATATATTGGTAGCTCCTGAGCCAAGTCATGATGATAGCAGCTGAGTGGTCTAATGGGTTAGATCCACATTATACTTGGTAGTAATTAGCGGTAATATTGACGTTTATATCACGGGAGAGAGTATTATTTATTCAAGCATTAAAGGTCGCCTACTGTTATGCGTCAATCTCGTGTTAGACTTATTTTCTGGTGACGATGAAACATGAGTTCAATTCCAAGCTGGTTGTACTGATTTTTTTTGTTAAAAAGTTTCCCACTATACCTTCACAAACATTAAAGTGTATTTAACTTAAAATTCTACCTTTCTCATCCACATCCCATTAGCGTTATTAATTTGGGTCCTACGAGTATAACCTGTTTGGGGGACGTGGTGAAAAAATCTATATGCAAATATCCTATTATTTTTGGCCGCCTCTGACTTAAAACTAGAATCATCTCTAATTGTAAACTAATATTACCCACTCCAGCTCAAAATAAACTATACTGCCGATGACACGGATATTGGGGTTTGAATCCTGGTCGGGTGTACTGAAGAGACTTTTTCCAAAATGATTTTCGACTCTACCTCCATGAAAATGTGGGTACACTTCCACTAAATTCAATTTCCTCATCCCTAACGTACTAACGTCAATAATACAGATGATTATAACCTGAACAGGTAGTAAGACACGGTGATAAAAAAAAACTAAAATTATGTAGAGTACCTAATACTACACACCAATCCCTAGCACCTAGATATCGTACTAATAGTGCAGAATGACGAATCTGAATAAAAATAGTAATCATCTTCGTCATCACACTTAGAAATTTAAAATTTAGCTAGGATCTCATAAATATGTGGTCCAACTCTATAACCACTTAGCCAGGTGGATGAACTTGATAGAATTAAGGATATCTAAAGCCGATCTATTGCCATATTTTTTTTGACAATACTTTGACTGAGACAAGTTAGTTATTTGGTCATTTTCAAAATAAAAGGAAACAATGGATAAGTAATAGATTGACTGTTAGCACAACCTGGTTGTTAGCTGGGGCCTATTTCTTTAGCATTTGGGACACACTGTCGCTTAATCATGGAGAATGGTTCACATCTAAAAAGCAACGCCTCGGTTTGTCACGAAGTGGCATGTACTAGCAGGAAAATCAATTATACTACAAAATATATATTTAGGACCGATAACTATATAGCAATCCAGGAGACATTTCTCACGTGAATAGAACAATAATTCACCACTCTTTGACACGCACATTGCACACATAACCATGTAGCACTCTGACTAAAACAAAGAAACTACTTGATAATTTCAATACACACGTTTATATTGAAAATATACTTTGGAATAACTTAAACATGATAGGTACTTTAAAAAAAATAAGTATTGACTTTCAATATGCAGTCAATTAGCATACTCATACTTTACATACCGAAATATTATTTAATATATTTAAAGAACTATTAGATATAATGGATTGTCTAAAAATTGTCATTATTATTATCAATAACTGCATTATTATGTTGAAACTAAACACACGTTTATGTAAATTTTCCAAAATAATAGATTTTTAAGCAATGAGATAAATTTGGTTGTAGTCTAAATTATGAGAATATAAATACTATACCCTTTGTAAATTTTTTTTTATTAAATACATCTTCGCAAATTATTTCTAAATATATATTTAAAAATGACACCCTGACATAGTAATCAAAACTGGCTTAGCGCTCTAAAACCCTGAAACTGAGCTATCCAATATCGTTTCGTGCCGTTGGTCATATTTCACTTATAATTCAAAATAATAGTATGGGATTAACCTGACTAGCTCATTGCTAGAGCATTATTTGACCTAGTCAAAGGTTTCGGGTTCGATTTAATTCACGTATGTTATTTGTTTAGTTTTCATTTGAAATATTTGTATTAACGATGTATCATAATAATCTAAATCTCTAGAAAAGGGTTGGGAAAACGTCAACAAAATTGCTTATTTGAACGATTTGTGTTGATTACATTCAAAATATTCAAACTCTCCTGAAAGAGTGGGAAAACTTACACAAATCAGATTATATGAACTATTGGTATTAGTTATATTCAAAATATTCAAATTCTCTAGAAATGTTTAATGTAAACTTCTACAAAATAGAAAAATAAATTTGTCTTCTAAAATATTCTATTGATTCCAATACAGATTCCCCAAATCCCCAACCCTTTTTCACGACTTTTTTTGGAGGTGAGTAAGGAGTTATGTTTTAAGGAGTAAGCGTTCTATATCTCCCGAACACACTTGGAATATCTTTGGAAATATTTATTAGAAAGTTTAACCAAACAAGCGGCGTTTGAAAATATTCTTTTTATCATCTTTACCGTTCTGAATTTTGGAGGTACTCCTATATTATCTGAAACCTTTCGCAAAATCTTTAAAAAAATAAAGAGTTCATAGTATAAACCATTAACTAAAATTAAAGTGGATTATCAGTCTTTATTTCCATTGCGAGTAAATCTTTATTTTGTACATCATTTACGATATATCTGATATAATTAAAAAATTTAGCCACTTTCGTGGCAGTATGGTCTATTCTCACAATAGACTAGACTACCAATGTCAGGATATCATGGTTCAATCCCAGTCGAATGTACTGAGGGTGGGTTTCTTATATGGTTTCCCACTCTATCTCTACACGCAAATGTGGGTACACTTCCTCTAAATTATACCTTTCTCATCCCTAACCCATTAGCGTATTTGGTACATAATCGTATAACCCGAATGGGTAGTATGATGTACTGCTAAAAAATTTAAAATGTATAAAAATATTGTCTTTAGGACACTCATAATTTGAGAATTTATTAGAAGGAATTTGGTTAGAATACACTTTCCTTCAAGCTCTTAAATTTATGTTTCTGGTGATATTGTGGGTGCTCTTGAACGACTTGAATAGTACACAAATTCTTTCAAAATATATTGTCTAATCTTGGGGAATTTTGGGGGAAAATGCCAAATACCAACTAGATTCTTAGCTGAGATAATTTTTTAACATTTATTAAGCTAATATAGATCACTAAACAAGATTAGCTTAGCATACAACTTCCTATCAATAAGTACTGTACACACAAACACTAAGAGAGGTTTAAAATTTCAAACTTAAGCTCAATTTTATTTTTTATTGAATTTAATTAGTTTAATCTGGATTAAGTCTGGTTAGCCGATGATGGTAAGGTTGGGGTTCTTACCTGGTGAACTTAAGAGTGGTTTTTAATTAATGGTTTTCTACTCTCCTTCCACGAAAGTTTGAGTATATTTCCTCTAAGCTCTAAATTCCTTAAACTTACCCCATTAATGTTAATAAATGCTTATAGCATGGATGGGTTGTATAATACCGTAGAAGAAGGATTTTCTTTAATATAATCAATTAAAAATTCCACAAAAGTTTTAGAGAATTTATTTTTATTTAGTAAAATAAAAATCTTTAGGGTGTTCGAAAACAAGTTGCATAGGAAGATACTTGGTCCAAAACGTAGTGAAATCTTGCAGACTACAATGGGCAGGACGTGTAGTATGAACGGAATAATCTAGAATCGTGTTCATTGTAAAGACTAGAAAATCATAGTCTCCGTGCAAAGTGCAGACGATATTTGAAATAATGACACGAGCGCTCAAGATGGCCACATTTTAAGTTCTTGCAGGGTAAATCCGAGCGGCATCATGTTTGCCACGATTAAATACTCGAAAATCCTAAAAAATTACTCACCGTCTCTCGTAAACTACTTGGGCAATCACAGTAGTTTTTTAGGAATTTGTTATAAAAACCTTAAAAGATATGAAGATATTATTTAAACTACCAAATTCCAATTGGTTTGCTTTAACAAATGGTTTTCTAGTGCAATAAATATGAGGTTTTTACTGCAGACAGATTTTCACTCTGCGTAAAAGTTTTTTTCTAATTGAGATAGATGAGTAGTATAATTGTGCGAAATGATAATCATGAACTGAATTTTATTTTCATTTGTATATTTAATTTTAATTTTATATTCATTAGCCATAATTATCCTGCATACATACCTGTATAGTGCATTAATTAGATTGTTGTGGTTAGTTTTCAAAGTATATTGATTCATATGGATTAAAATATTCTCCAGAAGTGTTTTTTTACCAAATTATGGACACCTCTTAGTAATGGACTTTTTTTTTATCACTGAAGGTGTACGCTATTAAGAGATCCAACTGTAATACACATTTTTAAACCATCGAATTACTTTAATATTAATTTATATTCAAATAGAATAAAACCGTAAATATTATTCATTTGCGATGTGACCTTTCTACATAGATTTTTTTTTTAATCTCCGCGTATTACTACCTGTTCGTGTAATACGCTTTTAAGATAATTATTCTAAGTGGGTAGGGAGGAGGAAAGAAGAATTTTAGAGGTAATCTACCAGCATTTGCGTGAAAGGAGAGTAATTAAGAAAAAAATATCCCAAGTAAACCCGACAGGGATTTGAACCCTGATCTTCCCGTCATCAGCAGGCCAGTATAAAACGAAAGTGATGCCTTAGGCCATTCAGCCACTAGGCGGATTTTTACATAACTATTTGGAAATTGTGGATAATATGATTGTAAATATAGTACGTCTTGACCTCGGGCAATACTGTATATTGGTTTGAATATAGGTCAAACATTTGGTCCTTGTTTTATGCAAATGTAGTTGAAGTATTAGAAACTATAATTATAGTCCTGAAAGCTGACAGCCCCAATTATAATACAAATCTTTGAAAGGCACACTATATGACATAAAAGTCCTTAATAACTACTAAGAAACAGAAATGTATTGATGTGAAGAATGCGTTTGATATTTCTTATAATATAATCACTTTAAATGTTTTAACAGAAGGCATTTTATCTTGAGGGATCTATGAATATTATTTATTTACATTTTAAATTTAAGTCAAATAACATTAACTGATGTGCTTAGTTTAAAGGCATTTCAACATACGTATCTTGTACTTAATCTTATCCTGGTTAGATGCTGAAAAATGTTACATGTAATCATAGTGTAAATTTTACACTATACCAATTTATCGCCTATTCTCTATCCATGAGCTTATATCTCTTTACAATATCCGATTTAAAGTGATTTATAAATTTAACTGCCAGTAGTTTTAATAGAAACTACCAACTCCAGTAGGTGGCTAGTCAATAAATTAAAAATTAATACATTATAGTGACCTCTTTATCGATGATGGAGAGATCGGGATTCAAATGCTGATGGGTATACTGAGGTTACTTTTGCCTAAATAACTTCCCCTGTTTCCTCTCGAAAATCCGGGCTCTTTCTTTATAAAGCCATACCTTATTCATCCCTACCCGATATGAGGAGCCCTGACAAGTATACTCTGATTTTGGTAGGAAGAACAGTATTTGGTAGTTACTAACGTTACTAAAACAAATTTAAGATATTCATACATCAAATCGTATTATCTGCAGCTGTCACTTTTTACAGATATTAATAACTAACACTTGTTCGCTACTTCACTCGCATTAAACAATACATCAACACATTCGACAACTTCAAATGCTAGAAAAGAGTGAAACTTAGTAGAGAGCAGTGTTTTATGTGCGTACAAAGATTCACGAATAAACATGGACTAGCCCCCATCCCATCCCCCTCCACGCCCCTACTCATACCACTTTCCATCTACTGTACCCACAATACCAGCTCCGACAAATGTTCACTGTTTACACCAAGATTTTTCGACATTACTTCAATCGCATATAAGGCTAAGGCCATATGAACGATTGTTCCCACTCAGACCACAGCAACAAAAATCGTGAATACAAAATTTGCACAGAAAGCTGCTAAACGGGGTGATAAAATTGGCGTAGTTGCATCTGCAAAACCCGTAAAGCGACAATAATTCTAGACCCCCATGACTTATCTTTAGTGTTGTCTACATTTCAGTCTTACAAACATCATTCCTATTATTTATATCAGGACAAATGATTTGCCACTCCAAATTGTGTGGTGTATGTGTAGCTGCAATATCATTGATAGTCAGTCAACGGTAAAATTTCAACGCGTATGATAATTTAATGGATTTACTAACAATAAAAACGAAGACATTGTCACTCATTTTGTATATCAATAGTTATAACTCACAATAAAAATATAACACTTATCAAAAGGTAAGCGAACGTGGCTTAGGGTTACACTTTAATGACAATTGGAGGAACGTGAAGACACAGCCCTGGTGGAGGAGTGTCCCTCTGTTTGTCCCTCGGTTTTTATCGTACGTGTGACAGACAGGTAGAGAGGCGAGATATTTTGATTGGAAAATAGACACCATTGCATTACAACGTGACATTACCTTGAAGCCGAATCTGACCTACCTTTGTAATTAGATATTTATCACTTTTCTAGCATACAACCTCAAAAACTCCTTGTTTTAATTTTTCGTATGACAAAAACAGATTTAACGAAGCGTGAAAAATCGTTCATGTGGCTTTAATCGGTTCTTTGAAAAATAAGGAAAACAACATAAGAAGTCCCGTCTCAATTCTTGATTACTTTATGAGTTTACTGTCAACAAACAGACATACAAACATTTTAAAAATGGTATTCTTATCGTTTATAATCTACAGAAACATGTATAACTACACAAAATTAGAATGCGCATACAAACCTTAAAGTTTCATTATATTGTAAATTGGACACGTGACTGGAGGATCACGGGCCGTTCTCATAGCTCCATGTGAACCACGAGATATTTTATGGATATTGGGATACGCTTCTGATTAAACAAAATTGTAAACGCACACGGAATATTCAAGGTTCTGATTAATAAAAACAAAACAACACATACACTGATTAAGATAGTATTACTAAACAAGTCAAAAAATAAAATAAAAGTAATAATTAAAATGGAATTAAATTAAATAAACAAAAGAAAACTATAAAACACATAACTATTCAAATAGTAACGTCCCCAAGAATGTTCATTATTAACACATTTTACAATAACAATCAATGTCTACGTCACCCATGTAGTTCACTTAAGTCACCACTTGTCCCCGCGCACGACACACTGCGTTGACACACGTCACACCCACGCTGGATTCGCTTATATACTCCTGGGCACACTATCCCACTCATTGATCACGTTGCCCACTCCCGGATCACGCTATCCCTCTCCTGGGCACACTATCCCACTCATTGATCACGTTGCCCACTCCCGGACACGCTATCCCTCTCCTGGGTACACTATCCCACTATCGGACGCACCGGTACACTCACATCACTATCCAAAACTCGGACTGAGGCTCTTTGGCTATCACCTACTGTGTATATATAGGGGTCACAGAGTTAGGTAGTTAAGAATTTTGCATCCTCCATTTCTAGAATACTGGATTTGAAGAAAATTATCTCAGATTCTTCTACATGCGTCACTATTCTTCATTCTTTGATCTCCCACCCACCCACACCGGTCTCCTCTAATACTTTAACTGTGAGGCTGGCTACCTATTAAACAAGGATGGAGAAACAGAGAGATCCCACGCATACAAATGACAAGCATGCTGAACCCGCACTGCTATCAGTCTGACACTAGTTCCGTTACAATATGTATACATTTAATATCTAGAAAACAAAAATGAAGTGAATTGAAAGAAGCGCTCTATATTAAGCGCCTTATTAAATAAAATTTTTACTGTTGATTTAGAGTCAATTATCAAAACAAAATAAATTCACAACCAACAGCATAAAATGAATGAAAATATACCATAATTTAAGACATAAATGCAAGTACGGCAGCAGTGGCTCTTTTACATGGAGACATCAGTTGCAATTAACACCAAAACAAATGTTTTATAATAATTCACCATCAATGAAACAAAACTAAATAAATATAATGGACACGCAAAACCATAAAATAACTGAAAAAAACCCACCAAAATTTAAGACATTAGTGCAAGCACGCTAAAGTGTCCCTATTAAATGTAATAATTGTTGCAATTGGAATTAAAATAAGCCGTTATAGTTTATTATCCAAGGAACAAAACTAAATAGACACAATGCCACGTCCTATATGAAAAAAGGTTTTTGTATCACCACTAGATTAGATATCAGCTCCGTCGACACTAAAAGGAGGGACTCATGGTCTAGTAATGAATCTGACTGATTTGTGTTTTGTGTGTAAAAGAAAAGCAAACAGAAATGTGTATCATGAATTAAATAAATTAGAAAAAAATGATCCTTGAAACAATGATATACTAGTGATAAACAGTAATTAAAGGCTAAAAGATAAGTGCAATTCAATTAATCATGTACAACAATGCAAACATGCGAATTCAAAACAATTAATTGTGTGTGTTATTTTTTTTATTTTTTTATTTAGCACCGCGTCTTACTACCCGTTCGGGTTATACGCTTAAGTACTAATTACACTAATGGATTAGGAATTGGGAAGGTTGAATTTAGAAGAAGTAAACCCGCATTTGCGTGGAGGGAGAGTGGAAAACCATTTAGGAAAAACCACCCCCAGTTCACCCGACCGAGATTCGAACCTCGATCTCCCCGATCCTTGGTGGTCTGGCTCAACACGACTGGCGCGTTAGCCAACTACGCCACCGAGGTGGGTGTGTGTGTTTTTCAAGACCCAATTTATGAGTATATTTATCTTTAATATCCAAGTTCACAGTAGTTAACAGGTTAATATATTGATAATACCCCTTTAATTTATTTCCTAGGTCATAATCTGCTCATTATATTCCTTTGATTTCCTTTCTAAGACAATCCAAAGTAAATGTATTAATAATTGCGCATTCATTATTAGTGTAGAAAATATGGATGAAGATATCATAAAATTTATTTTTTAAATAGGCCAAATAAAGGAAAACATAATTAGGTTTATGACATATTGTGAGAGTCTCTCTAATGATCAGTCAATAATTCATTTGAAACTAAGACTCTCAAAATTAGAACAATGTTGGTCAGTGTTTGAAAATGTTCTGTTACAAATTGAATCATCATTCGATTCATTTTCACATACGCAGGACAGGCATATACTTGAAAACACATATCTTGATCTTACTACGTCAGTAGAAACATTCTTTCAAGATCGTATATCTATCTGGCTCATCAAACGAGACTGCCAACCCCTTCATACCAGTCCTACATACGCATTCAAGTCATCAGGCTACTAGTACTTAACTTACCAACATTTAATGGAAATCACGACGAATGGTTGGGGTTTCATAACACATTTCAATCACTTATAAATACAAATAGAGGTTTAACAAACATTAATAAATTTCATTATTTAAAAGCGTCGGTCTAGGGTGATTCAGCAAAGGTTATTCAATATTTAGAGAATTCAGATAACAATTATGAGATAGCGTGGACATTATTGGAAGAACGATATGAAAACAAAAGATCTGTTGTTGGTAAACACGTACATACTTTGTTTGTGATGCCGAGTGTAGGAATAGAAGCAGCTACACTTCTACGTCAACTCTTAGATAAAACAAATAAACGTTTTAGAGCTTTGAAAGCTTTGAATGAACTAACTGACAGAAACATGGGGTACACTACTTATACATCTTAGCACAAGTAAATTATATAACGTGCCATAAATGGAAAACCACCATATTAGCGAAAATA
Source organism: Timema bartmani (assembly GCA_902151455.1). NCBI lineage: Eukaryota > Metazoa > Arthropoda > Insecta > Phasmatodea > Timematidae > Timema > Timema bartmani. The sequence continues at coordinate 266,726 of CABFWB010000423.1, read as the reverse complement.
CTACCAACAATGAAATAACTTGTTGAAATTATACAACACAGATGTAAGATATTAGCAGCAGTTGAACCCAACCATGCTGCATGAACAAACCCTTCACACACATATGTAGATATTTGTCAGGAGTTTAAGTCCATTTTCAAAACAAGAGGGGCATAAGTGCCAGTGCCACTACATGATTTCAATTGTGAATTATGTGGCCAATATTATCAAATATATCGCTGTGACTCATTAAACAAGCTTTCTTTTCCCTAGAGGACACAACAGGTCAAGATATAAGGTATTCGTTTAAATTGTCTCAAGGCTTATTGGAACCAGGTTAAACAATGCATCTTAAACACATGTAGGATTTGCAACAAAAAAGAAAACACACTAATTCACTTTAAGGAAGTAAGCACGCTAACTCCTCACTAAAGGGACATGGTGTGGCGGAGCATTCCTATAACTGCCAGAACTGTTGTAACCGCCTATCAAGCTTATCCTTGCTGGTGAAATGACAGAATGTGTTAAAATGACCTTGTGTCACTGAAGTTGAGTTGTTCTAAAGATGCTCTCTGATCAGTTTCGCCTGACACTATCCATCCTAAAATGTTTTTTTTTTCAAAATAGGTGTACCCTTTGAACTTCTATTTTGACCAACGCGTGGAAGTTCAAGGAATAGCATGTGAGGTGAATTTTAGGAATAACGTCAGGAGAAACTGAGATGGACTTTTGTAGTAAAATCACCAACAAAGGAAAACATCAATCTATTACGTGATTTCATGAACAAACCAGTACAACGATTCCATTAGTTAGAGCGGAAATTTCAAAACATCCTGAACTCATCATGGACACTTATATTAGCTTCATGAATAAATATGAAAACTTACATTAGATGCAGATTGTCTCCAAATAAGAAAATAACTCAACTTCATAAAATGAGTATTATTACTCACCCCATAACGCTGTAATGAATTAGAATAGCAATATGACAAAACTTCGCCTTGTGTTTGATACATTTACAAAGTCCTCATAGGGTTTTCTCTTAATGATGAACTTCGGGAATGGCAAACAATAAAACAAGACCTATTTTAAATGTTCACTTGGTTCAGATTACAAAAAAATTGTCAAAACTACTGGCATTGCTAAAATTTATAGACAGATAAAGTTTGAGCCAACAAATACAAAGGATCTTCTGGAGAGATAACCCTGGAAAACCCATCGAGATATTCTGTCTTACAAAAGTCACATATGGCAATACTTCAGAACACTTTTTAGCAACCAGATGCCTTATTACTGGTGAATTGACCACCATTATGACTTAAGTCCGTGGGGGTTTCTCCTATAGAGCAATTGTTGATAACATAGTCCTTTTATATGGTGTTTTGTGGCCTCAAGTGCCATACTAGGTTTAAGGGGGATTTGTTCTTCCAGTGTTTTCTTGGAATTTGGCGTTTTTATTCCCCTTTATGGGCAGTAATTATTCCAAAGTAATTAGCACTGTCGAGGCATTCCAATGAATTGAGTGTGCTATTTATGTATAAACCTACAATTTAATTGGAGATATCCTTAGCCTTTGAAGTTTCTGGCTATTGGCAAAATGAAAACATCTTTGATTAATCTACAAACAGAGCAATTAACCATACAAGATCTATAGCACGCGCTTAATCATTGGATTAATCATGTTAAACGAAAAGATTTTATAGAATAACTGCGTGACTTATTGCATTTGATGATAGTTAGCCCAAAGAGCAAACTAAAAACATGGTTTCCATTCATCGATAAAGAGGAACTCGTCAGAGTTGGGGGCAGAATTCAGACGTCTTGAGCACCATGCAATAAAACACATCAATTTGTCTTACCTACGAAAAACAAGCTAACGTAATTGAGTATACAATATGAACATGTGAAACAACTACACGCACTACTTGCCACCACAATACAGGTCTATTTGCCATTAAGTGGTAGTAACTTAACGCGTCAAATAGTTCATCATTGTGTAAAGTGTTTCAGGGTTGTCATTAAGTCCACATTTCAACTCATGGGTGAGCTAACAAAACGAAGATTTCAACCAACGCGACCATTCTTACAGACTGGAGTGGATCATTGCAGTCTAGTATACGTCAGACTTAGTCGTTGACGTGGTCACACAACATTAAAAGCCTACATCACAGTTTTTGTTTGATTCGCAACGAAGACAGTTTATTTAGATCTAGTAAGCAACCTGACCACAGAAAGTTTCCTTGGGAACTTAAAAGTCTTATGGCTCATCGAGAGTAATGTTCCCACGTCTCTTCAGAAAAGGCACCAAATGTTGTGGGTGTCAACCGTGAATTTCAAGAGTTTCAGAATCATGTTACATCTGAATCTCATAAAAAGAAGGTACCAACTGAATTGATTGTCAAAAAACAATATCGATTGGCACTTTATTCAACCACAGTTCACCCCAATTAGGAAGGCTTTGGGAAGTGGCAGGTAAGTCAGTAAAATATCATCTCAAACGCATAGCGCGAATAGTTTCGCTAATATATGAAGAAATGTACACTTGTTTAATATTAATAGAGACTCGTATTAGCTCTTGACCTTTAACTCCAATGTCCTCTTATCCCAATGACCCCCCCCTTCCCCACCCTCTAACACCAGGACACTTCATAACTGAAGATGCACTCACCAGTGCGATAGGGTCAGATCTATGATTGTCAAGCGTGAATATACTCTCTAGAGCAGTGAGTGCAACAGACGATGCAGCATTTATGGTTTCTCTGGTCCAGGGAATATCTCACCCAGAACAAGAAACGCGCCAAATGGTCAAAGGAGTGGCCAAACTTGAAGGCAGGGGACATGGTTCCCCCCAAGATGACAACTTACATCTCTCAAATGGAATATAGCTTGAATCATCAAACTTCATCCTGGACGTAACGGGCTGATGTGAGCTGCCACCATAAGAACATTATTGGTAGTGTCAAATAAGAGCAGTTTGAAGACAGTGTGTATTACTAATGGAAAATGACACATCATTAACAAATTATACCATGACATTCTTATTTTATCTTTTTGCAATAGCGGGATGATTTAATTTGTTAAGAGTTATTTAATATATTTGTACTATTCATTGTATTATATGTGCTTATTACTTTTATTGCAATGTTTATTAAGTTTAGCGATTTTATTTATTTGTATCATAAAGCATTTTGGGGTATAGCTGTTTAAAGTATGTACTTTCAAGGTGGGCGACATGCTGCGCCCTATATGATAAATGTTTTTACCATCACCACTAGAGTAAGGAGCAGCTCCATCAGCGCTGTAAAAGATGATGGGACTCTTGCTCTAGCAACAGACCTGCTGGCAAAATATTGTTTGTGGGGAGGTGAATAAAATCAACAAACAGTTGTTAAGTTCACATATAAATCAGAAAAAACATATAATTTACATTTAAAACAAAAAATTAGCTGAAAAATACGTGAATTTAAGATACAAATGTAAGCACTTTGACATTGGTTCCCACCAAGTTTAGTGGCCGATTGATCTAGGGGACATGGCGTCAATTTCGTGTTAGACTGGCCTTCTGATGACGGGGAGATCAAGGTTGTATCCCAGTAGAGTCTACTTAGGGTCGTTTATCCTAAGTAGTTTACTCAAATTTTCATGGAAGGGGAGTGGTAGATTACGTCTAAAATGCTTCATTCCTCATTCTTACCCAATTAAAGTAGTTAATATATTGAACAGGTAGTAAGATGTGGTGATTAATAAAAATAAAAAAGCAGCGTTTGTATTACATGAACACATCATTTAAACGAACAAATTAAGTTTGGTTTTACTTACAAAGAAACAAAATTAAATAAAACTAACTTACTGGCCAAACAATAAAATAAATGAAAAATACCTGAATTTAAAAAATTAATTAATCACGCTATAAATGTCTATTTTGTGAGGAGGCTTTGTTACAATTATAACCAAAATTAATAGTTTAATTTAATTATCTAAGAAACGTCCATTCCCGTGGTGTAGTGGTCAGTGCATCTGGCTACGGTCATAGGGCCTTGGGTTCGATTCCTGGTGACTCCCGACGTGATTGCGTGATCAACTGGTCGATTCAACTAAAGTTTTCACTTTTCAAGTTTGAAGTAGGGAGAGAGAAGGAAAGAAGATCTAGCACATTTGCCTTTAAATCTCCTCCAGTCTACTACTCGGACCATTAGCGCCACGGGATTGACACCCTATTAACAAAAAAGTAGAGAAGCCAGGGGTGGAGTGATTTACCCTTTCACATCCTTCCTTTCATCCACAAACTTGGTTATATAAATCAGGATGTTCAGCCCACAATCGTTGTATCCGTTATTAACTCATCGACTGGAGAGGTAACGCTGCTCAGTCTCCTGCTGCTAGTAGCTCGACCGTGAGGATGGTATGAATTGTCTCGCCGACAAGGCGAAGATAAACATTTAGGATATTATAAATTACCTCTTAGAATGCTTGTGTATGTTACGTCAGCTCTACCTTCTAGAAGTATGAGTTGAAATTTGATTTGTCGACAATCATGCTCTCTGCCTGTCTATTTAATTAGGTATATTAATCATTTTATTATACTGTTAGTTTAAGAATAGCTTAACCTCACAGAGTATACCTACATGTTGCTGGGCCACAGTGCGTATAGCCCGAGGTGTTTGTGTATTGTTACGATGTATGAAACTCTACTGATGTGTATTTATGTTATTTCAAGTTAATCGAAGCTTGGCGTCCTTAAGACAAATTTTGTGTGTTTGGTTATTATATCACGTTCGGACATTAATGTCCTAGGGTTTAAGGATATTCTCAGTGGCTGTTGAGGTCTTTGAAACATGACTTTAATCACAGAATGGTTTTACCTTTATTTCTAAAAGTAAACTGACCTCCATTATGACTTTATGCTTTGGGGTCTTCTCCTCTAGAGCTATCGCATAAATCTGAGCTCTCCTTTCTATTGTTTTGCAACCTCCCAGTCATGACTTGGTTTAAGGTGGATTTGTCTTCCCAGTGTTTTCTTATGCTATGGCCTGTGTATTTCCCTGTATGGGCTTTGATTCCTATTAAGTAATTATATTTATAGAGGCTTGCCTATTTGGGATTGTGCCTCTTTATAGCAACATTTAGTAATCTTAATTACCTCTCTGTATCATCTGCTGGCCTTTCTAAATTGATTTGATATCTTCATAGTCTTGAAAGCGCACAGCTATAATCAAATACACATTCAAACTAATGGCCTATTATGGGAATTTTACCTAATAATGATCCTATTAAGCTGTAATGTTTTCTAGAGCTCTTTAAATATAATTAATTATTACTTATTGCTTGTCTAGAAGATTTACTGGTTTCATTTTTGGGTATAAAGACTAAGATAATCATAGGGCTTGGATATAAACTTACTTTGTCAATTTAAAATTTGTTTAAAATAAAATAATTTAATTCGACTTTCTCTTTGTGTATCTTCTTATTTCCTTGACCAAGGTGTATATATTACAAAATATTAAATGTGTCACTTTAATTATTAACTGTACACTTTACGGTATTTAGTGTTTACTTTTAGTTAAATGATAAACTTGAATATAAACCTAGTCTTATCATTGACACGTGACAGTTAACTTTGTGTATTTTTTTAATTTGTGAAACACTATTTGCCTTCTAATGTGAATGTATAAAATGACTGAAAACATACCTTCAAAACACTCGTTGCCAAGGAGTTTGTTAATATTTATCAACCCCTCTTTTCCAAGGAAACTTACAAAGACGAGATATACATTAAAAGGTAATATATTTGAAGTGTTACAAATTCTAAATGTCGATTTAACTACACCAAAAGTTGGTATTTTCGACCCTTCTTCACTCACCGATGAGATAGCGTGAGGGTATATGGCCCACCTTGTGGTCTTAATGAGTATAAAAGAAGAAGTCCTATCTCGATCAAATTAGTACTTTCTGAATTTACTGGAAACAAATAAACTGAATTGAACGTACATAGAGATCTACATTTTATATATACAGGGTGTTTGGAAACTCTTAGCCCAAACTGCACATAGTTTGTTTGAGCCAAAAGTAATACAAAATTCCTGTACACTTACATCCTGAAAACTATGCTAATATCATTAAAGCGTGTTCAAAGTTTCGGCGTACAGCACCGAGGGAGCAAAGCTGTTCAAGCATGCGGGTACAACAGGTGGACCAGGAGCTAGGCAACCGACACTACACGCCTTGACATATTAAAGCATGGCAGCAGAACATATCACAGTTAATAGTAAACAATACACCAATCCATCTAGAAATGCGAATACGTTCTGAGGGTCATCATTAACGGTCCTACATCACAGACAGAGCTTGCCATTATTACATGAAGAGGATAAAACAATTTGTAGCACGCATGGACCTCCACACATGCACACGGTATGAATTTTAACACCCATGAAGCATTGCATTTCCCTCAGCTTGCCTAGGCCTGCGTTAGAAAATCGTATTCACCTTAATAAAACCACTTAAATAACTGTTACGTTCATTAACCGTCATTTTATTGATAAGTATTGATTGATATTGTTATTTATTTTATACTTTCAGTCCTTTCAATCTATATTTGGAAATCATTTCAAGCATACTAATATACAGTCAGAACCGGTTTGATGAGTTTATGCAAGGAGTTTCTTTATAACATCACTCATTCTGTCAGTTATTTTACGTTTCTTTGTTGTTTTTCGTTTATTATTGTCATGTTCACTGCTCACCATTGCCTCTTCCATTATGTATTCACTTTATAAAGAGACCACTGAGTACTTACAACAAGAACACAAAACCTCACTTTCCAGCTCTAAAGACACACAAGAAGTGAAAGTCAAGCTCAGAAGTGTTAAGAAATTTATATTCCACCTTATTTCGGTATTCCACATTGACATTCCTCCTTTTTCCCATTTTACTTTTCATTTTAAAATCTCAATAAAGACGTGACCATAAACTTTTTTGAAATATAGCCTAGTTTTCAAAAAAGAACTTGTTTAAAAGTACAAGTCAAAGTTCCAACCTCACAAACTAAAAATAATTGACATTCCCCCACTTTTTTTAAATGTACTAGAACTGTATTATCAAAAGTCACAGGTAATTGTTTTTATGTTTATTTTAAAGTCAGTTGTATCATGCTTTGTCAAACAATATCAAAATAAAAACCAATGTATATATTTTGAGAATAATGTAAGAAACTATTGAAAGTTAGCATGTGGCTTAGCAACTTAAATTATGTCTCAAAAACAGTCAAATTAAATAAAAATAATAATGTTATTAAGAGTACAATTTGGCAGCTAACTGTGGAGATATTTATATTAGCTGGATTAACATTTGGATACATATTTGTCTAAGATTTTTCCGTTTACATCGTAGCTTAGTCAGCTACATTAAATAAATAATGGTATACATGTACTTATCTCGAGCACAGACAGCATTACGACCCATCGCATTCACCACTCCAAGTCCAGCTGACCCAAGAAACTATCCGAGGGATATGTGGTCAGAAGAAAAACTTTCTACTATACATTCTTCCAGAAAAATACAGAAAAGCCTAGTGTCTTCAACTCGCAGCGATCCCCTCTATTGATCCTGTCATTGGTTGATTCTTTACGCAATGCATCTGTGGGACGTATCATCAGGGGTATTCTGAAGCTTACACTTGATATCACACACTTGTTAAATTGATGAAGGGAATATTTTGAGCAATTATTTAGCAAAAACGTAAAGAAAGTAGCAGAAAAGAATAAATGTTAGAATGAGTGAAAGAATTAACTAGGCTGAAGTGGTAAAAGCTATGAATGTTTTAAAATATCGCAAGGCTGCAGGTGTAGATGGGATCACAAATGAAATGAATAAGTATGGGGCCATGGCATTAATTGCCAGATTGTGTGAGTTGTTAAATTTGTCTGCTGGGATTTCGAATGTTTTTAATGACTGGAAGAAGGCTGTCATTGTTCCTTTGTTTATAGGCATATGCAGTATCGGTAAATGTAAGAATTAAAGGGCAATTAGTTGGTTGAGTATTCCAGGCAAATTTTTTAGGAGATTTTTATTTGAGAGAGTGTATGAAAAAAATTGCGAGCAGGATCTGAGCTGTGCATTATGGTTTCACGTCTAGTAAAGGTTGCAAATACAAGCTATTTACATTGCACCAAGTGATTGAAAAATGTATGGTAGTAAGAAAGAAAGTTTATTTTGTATTCATTGATTTGTAGATTTAGAACATATGAATAGGAGTATGTTATGGAATGTTATTAGAGAGTAGGGTGTGGATGCATAGTTAGTAAATGCAATCATGATGGCTTATTATGTAATTAAAGTGTGCGTTAAGGTGGATATTGTTGGAATGTTGGTATTATTATATAATGAGTTGCGGTTGCTTAGTGCAGCCATCTTTAAGCGTGTGCATGTGCAGCGTATATCTTTACGAGAATATAGACAGTCGAGCCATACCAGTTATAAGTTTGGGACGCACATTCGTGACTACGTCACTTGTAATTTTATTATGCTGACAAATGTTTGTTTTATTGTGTTATCTTGTTTATTCGGTTCACTTGACCCACGGCGATCTTTCTCTAACAGATATAGCTTTGAGCAAATGTTTTGACATTGAACAGGGTGTTATACAAGGTTTTGTTAAGTCTCAATGGTTGTTTAACCCATTCATGGATGAGTGTATAAGGGATGATTGTGAGGACGTTGTTGCTGTAAAAATGGACAATATGAATGTGATAGAACTGTTTTATCCAGATGATGCCGTACTAACTGCTGAGAATGAAACTGACTTGCAGAATGCATAAAATCGTTTGAATGTGGTGACAGGCATAATGGATTCTCGTAAAAATGTCTCTTGAACAGAGGTGTTATTTTTGATAAGGATTGATTAAGAAATGATTGTCAGCTTATTATGAATAGAAAACTGTTAGAACATATGAATTATTTTGTGTATCAGGACAGAATGTTTTGTAAAAATGGAAGGATAGATAATAAAATTGACGGACGGGTGAATACATCTTGGAGAGTAGTTGGATATATGTGGACTGTCGCAATAATGAAATAGTATTGAGAGGCAACGATGGCAGTACGATATAAAATGTGTTAGCGCCAATTGCTTTATGGATGTGAAGCGTGGGTGTTTCAGGAGAAACACAAAAGCAGGGTGAATTCGATTGGAATGAGATATCATACAAACGTATATGGAAAGATCTCATATGGAAAATTAGTAATAAATGAGTGGCAAAAAAATTGCATTTAAAAGGGAATTCAATAGTTCAATGTTAAAACTGCAAGTTACATTGATTTGGGTATGTCAAGAGAATGAGTGTGGATCGAGTGACGAAGCAAATTTATGAAGGTAGAGTGTCTAAATGTGGTTGACGAATGTGTGAAAAAAGAGAAACTTTAAGAGTTTTAGAATAAAAGCGCCTGTATGACTCGGAGTATGGATGTTGTTAAAGCGAAGTGAATATGTAAGGATAGGGAAGCGCGGAGAAAGTTAGTGAGGATGGATTAAGTACGGAATTGTTGCTTGTTATTTATATGCGCAGTTTCTTTTTTACGCCGCAAGGGAACGGCGTGATTGGTTATGTATGAATGTATGTTAATAATTCTTATAATCGAATTAATGTCTCGCATGAATCACAAAATAACTATTTCAGACGAACACATGTATTATTATATGGAATAATTATCTGGTACATAATCATGTTAATATGTTTATTTCTACCATCCAACATTATTTTCCCTAAGTGATATTATTTAGTTAATATTTACTTTCATATGAAAATTAAAATAATGCAAGTCAATATTTTTAGCGTTTTCTTATAGCAAATACATATATTTGTCAAAAATAAATTAAACTTAATTAGGGCTAGTAAGACGCAGTGTTAAAAAAAATGCGTCTATGGATATGTTTAGTGTAATTTTCTACATATAGTAATCTCAACTGTTATTGAATATTTGTCATGGACATAGTGGAATTTGAAAATTATTTTATTTGATTTAAAGTGTTTGTTCAAACCTACATGGCTATTATTCAACATGCAATTTTCTAATTATTTTGGCCAATATTTTTTATTATAAATAATTATAGGAACACCGACATCAATCTTCCACTCCACCTTAAATCATGAAGCTTTGAGAAAGGTCAGATAAAATATATTTCATCTTATTTATAATGATACCTAACATAGCTTACTTATGGTCAGAAGTGTCTGTGGAATCTATATTTGGAATGCGTCTTTGAATATGAAAATTTCCACCTTCACGTTTTTATGGACATCAATTTTTTACCTCAACAACTTTCTCGATTGAAGATTTATACTGATACCTATTATTGGAAAATCAAAAACTTCTCTCAGAATCACGTGCGCTCTTTAAAATACCAATATTAACTTCATTTTTGTAATATATTATATCAGCTTATCATATTACAATTAATGTTTGGTCCGGATTATGCAACATTCACTAATATTTTTCAACTTTGTATAAAAATGAAGCATTTTTTTAATCTATCTTTGGGAAAAAAAGATAAACTATAGCTATACATATTCTTTAAATTGAAAAATAACACCTCGGCACAGTAAACTGAACCGGAACCTTTGGCTTAGTATGTCAATGCTCTAACCTTAGAGCTATCTAGGAATATTCCCATGCCCAGGTATCAATTTTCTTGTACAGCTTTTAGTTTTCAATTTAAAGAATACGATATTTAGATGCGGATATAACTGTAAATAACAAATATAATTGCTTAGCTATTTAATCCAACATATTTACACTGTACATGTTATAGAAAAAAAATACCCACTTACTTTTAAGACTCCATGTTTAGGAATTTATAAACTAATTATTTAATGACACGCTTTGGTAGCCGCGTGGTCTCACAATAGACCAGACTGCCGATGATCGTGGTTTGATCCCGGTCGGGTGTACTGAGAGTGGTTTTTCCTAAATGATTTCCCACTCTCTCGTGATGCACATACGGGTTCACTTGCTCTAAATTCAACCTTATTCATCTCTAACCTATTAGCGTAATAAGTAAATAGGCGTATAACACGAATGGGTAGTAAGTAATACGTGGTGATAAAAATCTATTTAATCACTGTTTTATGAAAATCTTCTTTATGTAATTATTTTATAATTATAGCAATCAATTTAAAATATAAAGTAGCAATATAGTTACACTTTCATTTATTAGTAGTAGATCATTGATTGTAAGAGTCCTAATTAAAAAAATATGTCTATACAAATGACCAAGGAAGCACTTTCAATTATTATTATTCTCCTACATCTTATTCCACTCATATTAGTTTCAACGTTTATTTATGACAACTCACAATAATTTACCATATTTGTTTTGGTGGACCTGATTTGCATCTGGGTGACCTTACTGAAGGTAACCCCAGACACTCGCCATTGGAACTCGATTGATTTTTACGAGAAAGCATGAAAGTGTACTTTTACCTACCTTACAGGGCTTTTTGACATGCCGTAATCGACCAGGGACTAACGGTCTTACTTCCCCTCTGATAGAAGTTGTCCTACAGATTCTTGGTTCAGTAAAAAAAATCTGTTGGCATCGGCTGGCTTTAAACCCACGACCATCGGGTCCTGAGACAATCATTTTACTCTAAGTCCATCGAGGTTAACTATATACTCTTTAAAACATGTTAAATTATATGCTTTGAAATTAATTTGCTATTATTTTTCTAAATATTAATATATCAAAGGAAAAATTATTTTGAATACATCTGCACCTAAAAAGATTTGAATTATATATTATGTAAATAATAATATCAAAATGTATTTTTTATTTAAAGAAAACGCTAGCTCCTGTTTATTTGACTGTAAGAATTATAAACTTACTTAGGAAATAAATAATTTTATACATTCAAATTGTATTTCGAATATTAAAATCATGATAATTATATAGACCTATGTTAACCTAACTAACCAACATGAAACTCAATGAATAAATAATACAAATTTAATGAGGTTATTTTTATTTTATTCAACTTATTTTTACTAAACTGAAATATTAATATCTCTTTTCTACTGTCTCATAGTTGTGTTTTTGTGTTTATTCATCTCAAAGTTCAAATCATATCTAGACCTAATGCTAGCTTTAAAAAGTTAGTCTTCGTTCTTATTCCAAAACGAACAACGTTTATGTCATTTAATATTAATTATTAAATCATTTCGACCAATTAATCTCACTTACTTCCACACTATAATGGAGGTGGGATTTAGGCTGGAAGTGTTTTAAAAAACAATAATAATGGAATAATTCTATAGCCATAAACTTCAAAACATTTTAATGTATTTGTGGTATATAACGTGCAATTTTAGAACCTACTGATTATACAGCACATGACTTATAAATTAAATTAAATCTAGAACAGACACAACATCCAGCCCCGGACGTTAAGTCATAGCTGTGAAAGGGGAAAACCATATTTAACCAAAAATACATTTTTCGACCCTTCCAGGAATCGAACCCAAGACCCTTATCTCAGTAGACAGACATGCTACCATTTCAGCTATGGTGTCAAACTCAAAATCAAGGGTAGCTTTAGTTTTAAGGAAATTTGTTTAGTTAAATTTCAAGTCGACAATTTACCAAAAAACTCACACGTAACGTGTAAGAAATTATAAAATTATGTTTCATAAGGTTATAAATAAACTCTTGTAGCTACAAGTGAAAAATAACAATTTCACAATTTAAATCAAGGAGTATTTTCTACCAGTTTCAGAACATGGTTAAAATTATTTACAAGAGCAATTTGTAATGCTAGTTTTCTATATAATTTTACATAATTTACTCTTGTAACATTTTAAAGTAACATGAATATTATATTCACAGAATTTGATGATTTAGGCTTAGACAAGGTGATTATTATTGATGCTAGGAGACGGCCACGCAACTTTAGAAATTATATTAATAAATGCCTTGTCTCACATTATTTGAGTATTATTAATGGTTTTTAATGAGATCATTGAATATTGAGGGAATAATGAAATATATAGATCATAATTTCTTTTTAATCAGCATATGTCTGGTTCAGGTAAAAATTAATTATAAAACTACCCTACATTAATGTGGAAAGATCTATTTTTTCATTGTGCATTATGCATTAGGACATCTCTAACATAAATATATTTCTTACTCTTAGTTACTTTTTTCTGTATTAGGATACCTGCCCTAGGTCAAATTAGTATTCAATTACTATGCTGATATAAACCTGTGTTTGTAAATTCTACACAAATTTCCCTCCATTCGTTCCAAAAACAATCCTTCACGATTCAATGTAGTAGTGGCACCTTGATCAAAGCTCTGTGATATTATTGAGGTTGACTCACCACTCCCATGGTGCGTTCTTTTTTTGTTCTGTTAAATCATCATGGAGAGAGAGAGAGAAAAAAAGAGAGAGATATCCTATAGAATGGACGTAACTGGAGTACAAAGTGAAGTTTGAATACTTACTCCACCTCAATCCCACCAGAGCGCAATCATCAAGCATGCTCGTTGTGTGCTCATATTTACTGGATCATCATTTCCACATGAGCTCACATTCAAGTGGCGCTATTGTAGGACAACCGCAGGGTTAGCAAATACCAGTTTATGGTTTAATTAAATAGTTGGACTCTGACCAGAACCTTAATTAATATATGTTAATTTAAGTAAAATTTCACCGGCAGCAAATAGAAGGGTGATAGCTAGAGGCTATAGATGTACAATACGTCTCCAAATATTTAGTCAAGGAAGTTTTACGGGTGAATACAAGCTATATAACTTGACTGTAATTTATAGTGAACTCCAAAGTCCAAATATTCATTACTGGCCCCAATAGGATTTTGTCTTAAGTCTCCTAGAGTCTCAATTTGTTTTTTCCATTGAGTATTACTAATATTCTAGGCAGTTTTTATTTAATTATACTATTAATAAAGGTAGTATTAAGAGGAATTTTAGCCTAGGCTGCATGGAAGGGTAGTAAGAAACCATTTAGGAAATAAACACATATTTATCCCAGATGGGTTTCCGAAATTGACAACCTTCTCACCGGTTTATCAAACTAGACGATCTTGGACGTTTATTCCGAATGCCCCATTCAATTAAAATATTCAAATTAAATAGGAATCTATTTAACAAAAATTTGATTCGAAAACATAAATTTACTCGTGTAAATTTGGTAAGACTTTATTCACATTGAGTAATAAAAAATAAGCTATTTATTTCAGATAATATATTTCCGTATATTAATAAATTATGTATACAATACTATCGATGACAATTCAGAAGCTTCAAAAGCGCGTGTTCTTAAAATTAGGAAGTAATTTGATTATTGTTTTCCATGCTCGATCAAAGGCATTTATGAGCCTTACTGCCTATTTATTGCTCTTGTCTGTTTATAAAACCATTAAATACATTTGATTACATTTGAAACAACGGAAGGTTTTCTTTTGTATATTTCTGAAAGTAGATGTTCATTATGAATAATATTTTTACATTTATATACTTTTTTACATTGGCTAACAATAAAAAAAAAACAGAAAGAGAAATAAATAAAAAAAAAAAAGTAAGACAGAAACAAAACACCTACTAGTAACAAAATAAAAATAAGAAAAACCACTTTTTGCTTTTGTTTTTTCGTAATCATTTTGCTTTATTTTCACTTTTTGACATCTTTATTTATTTTATTTGTTTTCTTAAGACTGCCATCTACTTGAAGGGGTACTGCAGTATTGCTCATGTGAAGATTAGTTCTGAAGCTTCCAAACATATACAATGTTCCTCAAATATCTTACAATCTTCTGTTTTAACTCTATTAATAATTGACTTTATTTATTTGATTAAGCTTGGATTTGTTTTTATAACATTTACTTTGATCTCAGAACTGAGCCAATTTTCACGTGAAACTTTGTTGAAAATATTTAAAAATGAATGGAAGTATGAAATATTATCCAAATAATAAAGTTTGGAAATAAAGTGGCTAGAGATAGCTTGTATCTTTCAATTCCATTGAATAACACGGAATTTATGGGCATTTGAAACGTGACTCAACATTCTTAAAGGTGGCCTCCTTTTTAATTTCTCTTGAAGAATATTAAGATTTTTTTATTAATCTGTTTATATATAATTTAAATATATTATAAATAAAAAATATCCTTAACCTATATATGGGATTTTTTTACTTTGCAATGATTATAAAAATAATTGTATATTGTCAGTATTGATAGTTTAGATGTTTTATTAATTATTATTTGTCTTTATATCTTTTTAAACATGTACAAATTAAATTGCCATTGATTTAAATCAACGTTATGATCACAGTAGTGCCACTTTTTATGTTTGGGCTTAGTCCAGGATCCACTAATTATGAGACAGGAGCGTGTTCAGATCGGGTATTTGGTCCAGTGTGATCGTCTTCAATTCAACGTGCATTCCACTAAACAGAATGATCCATGGGATAAAGCCCACAGATACTACCCAGGTCGTTCAACCCTAGTATTTCTCATGAATGAATCGCTACTTACGTTGATATACCTGTTCAATTCTTAATCCTAACATAATTTTTATAAGTATTATTTGGAATATTCTCATCTCTTTTAAAGGAAAATTTATTTTCAATTTTTTGGGTACATTTTGTAGTCCTTAGAAGAAGGTACAGGGAGGAGGAATGGAAACAAATAAAAGAGAACCAACCAACACAAAATGGCTTTTAATATTAAAAGTACACAGTTTGTAATATTTACATTACTCGCATTGGACAAAGAGGCATGGCTGCCTCTAGAATAAAATTGATCGTTACCACCCAATCCATCATAGATTCTAAATGACAGAGCAGACAGCATTGATAATGAAACTATAAAATAGTGAGGCCATCAATATATAACGTATTCTTCGTATAAACTGAAAGTGTTTAAACTTAACTTGACGGGCTATGGTGTAGCTTATAATATAGACTGATAGGGTTGTAGGTCAAGGTAACGCTGCTATCTTTTAGGGTAAACAGGGTTGATATATATTCACAAAATCTTTGTGATATCACGAAATGAAAATTTTTGTACATTTCATCTTAAAACCCATCCGGGATATCTGCCTATTTACACCAAAGAGGTTGAGGTAAGAAAGGTAGAATTTTAGATAAATGCACAGATATTGTATGGGATGAATAATAAATAACCAACTTAAGGAACCATCCTCAGTACACATAGCCGGGATTTTAACCCAGACCCTCCCGTCACTGGTAAACCAGAGTTGACAAGGCTAAAGCCTTAACCCACGCTTCCAATGATTTGGGTGAAATATAGTATTTGAGTTTATAATTATTTTGATTTTGTAGCTATATATTTTACAAAAATAATTTTAACTCTGCTCTAATAAGTCAATGGTGTTTTAAATCATATCAACTTTAGAAACAGGTGGAGAAATATATATTATAAATAAATGTTTTCATATTTGAATCCATATCCAATCTCCATCCTAATAAGGATAATTTTATTTTACTCTGAGATACCCTTTTATAACGTCAGGTCCTTATTGAATATAGTGGTTGATTTACTAATTAACTTAATTAAACTCTGGTAATACAACATTAAAACAATTGAGAATCCTAGGCGGTGAAACAATAATAGGACGTGTGAACAGATCTAAACGCAGGTGTCACATTTTTAAAAACAAACAGAATAATCACTTAGGTATTTACAAAGTAGACCCATTACCCATATTTGTATGGACATGTATGGCTGATGAACGTAATTCCAAGTTATGAGACATTTTGAATTGCATACATGATTTTATTAAATAATTTGTTCACTAGAGATACTAGAACTATAAAACTCCATGGCAGTAGCCCGCGAACGAGATACCGACCACATGTTAGAAAAGGTATTGCCAACCTTTGCAGATCGAGAGTGTCATATTTTCAGCACAACGAATCCTCCAGCCGTTAATCTCAGTTTTTTTTAGACCAGAGCTGCTAGTTATTTATTAAAAAAAAGTCCCTAAATTGTCCTCACGGGGCTGAGTTGACACCGATCAAGGACCCACAGCTTCACAGAAAAACCTGGAAACACCAGGAATCTAACCCGGGTCCTCTGGATTGGTAGCCAAGAACTCTGACCACTTGATAACAGAGGCGGTCCTGGTACTAGAACTACCGATTATGATGAAGGACTCAATGCTGTGGTTTCAGTGATGAAATGGTCTAAGCCAGGCGTGTCAAACTAGTGGCCCTCTACATGATTATGTGTAGTCTGCAAACCTTATGGATGATGAACCAACAAGAAATTACACTGGTCTTCTTTATATAAACACATATAGATACAATATTTGGAAATTTGGCTAAATCTGATATGCGAGGTTGGTTAACACAATTTGTACTCCTTTCTCAACCGGGATCAATTCCCAAAAGTGATTGCGTTTGTAATGTTTGGCAACACACACGCTACGTTGATTTCTCATAATTAATAACAACCAAACACTCGATAGGTCAAGGGTTACGAACAAACCTATGACAACAATATGAGTGTCTTTCGAGCAAGTTTTAAAGTCCGACATTCACACCATTATCTGCGAATACAAGCTATCAAATTTCTTGTAAACATATTGGTGAGTTTTCTTTTTTTATATCTGGGCTCATTCTTTTATTTTTATATCAATAAAGTACTGAGCTGGAATTATTTTTGCTTAAAATCCATAAAGATTGAGTTTTTTTTAAAATGTAGTCCCCTCTGAACTTTACACTTTTGACGTGGCCCTTATGATCAAATGAGCTTGACACCTCTGGTCTAAGGCGTCACTTTCACAATATACTGCAGAGGACGGGAAGATTGGAGTTCGAATCAAGTGTCGGATGTACTTAGGGTACACATTGCTTCCAAATGTTACATAATGTCACACACATTCCAAAGAAGCATAATAATAATAATCAAGAGCTTCATATTTAAAAACCACACAATATACTTTTTTTTGATTGAATCGTGTACACACTTTGCTCCAGATTAGTGTACTTAAAGAACATATAGGCCTAGTAATATTTATTTTATGTATCCATAAGTTTAATAGATATTTATTTATCTGTCATATATATCTTTTATATATTTCAGTATATACAACAGATGTTTGCATGAGGATACATGTTTAACAAATTTAGTAAAAATTGGCCCACTAGCTCAAAGCATTTAATGCAAAAACAACACTTCACTACATTATTTAATAGAGCATAAAAATTATTCAAGACATTATTTAAAGGGTTTCAGAAATTTAATAGTTAATTATGTACATCTATTTTTAGTACATTAACCTCCCGGGTGGTAATGAATTAAAACTAACTAACCCAAGAAAGAGGACGAGTATGATATAATTTCAGGAAATGCACCATAGCATCATCCTCAAGTGTATATTGTTAGTCATGAGTGTAAGCTTCTACTCTAATCCTGAATGTCTTGTTATAAAATATTTAAAATCTTAATACTAATATAAAGTATTGATTTTATTTAACTTTTAACATAGCAATGCTTATCTTCTTAGTAATACTATATCGGTGACCTGGTGGTCTAGGGGTAAGGTGTGAGACGTCTGGGCTGAGGGTCCGGGGTTCAATCCTCGGTCCCAGCACAGATTTATCTGATTGCCAAACCCTTCCTTCACCTCTGACAAGACGTGTATTAATCACAACTTGTGAATGTGAGGAATGCCAGGCCTCTAACGTGGTTCGGATTCCACGTTAAACTCTAGGTCCTCCATTTCATCTCACAATCATCCTACCATTACACATTAGCGTAAGTGCGTATAACCCGAACGGGTAGTAAGACGCGGTGCTAATAATAATAGTAATACTATAGAAACAATATCAGACCATTTCCTTGCGAATACATTTAAGAAGGGGAAATATAAAATTTTGTTTAGCAAATGCCTTGATGTAGGGTTCATTTTACTCTTAAAATGCTATTGTTTCATTATTTTAAATATATTTCTATTTTAAAAACATTTTAAATCAGATTATTCAAAATGATTTGAATAAAGGCTAATTTTTCTATAAGCTAGTATATATCAAAGTTAAAACAATTTTGTCTATGTAGTTGTAATTTTATAAACTAGACAATTGTTTTAAAATAAAAGTTGCACATTGTTAATTGATATTAATGAGGTATAAAACACAGGAGTTAAAGTTTGGGTAAAAGTGTGGAAAGAAGAGTTAGAAAGAGAAAAGGAGATAGGTTGGATTAGTATTTTGATTTATTACGTTTCTCTACAACTTTATTTTATTACAAATAGTGTTAAATCAAGAAATTTAATTAATATCCAACAAATCATAATTATTTTATTTCATAGCTTATTTTTTTTATACATTAATCTATTTATTTTCACCATGCCTTTCTGCTCATCCGGAATATCAGCATTTAGTTACAATAATGGGGTAGGAATGAATACGGAAGAATTTTAAAAACGTACCGTAACTTTAATGTAGAGAAATTTGGAAACCATGTAAACAAAAAAAATCTCAGAGCACGAAGCTGGAATGTGAACCCTGACCTTTGCGCCACCAACATTTTTTTTAAATATATATTATTCGAATATCCACCAATGTTTATATTTTTTAGCGAGTTAGTAGTTATTTATAACTAACGCTTGTGATTCAAGAAATTTGTAACTATAATAGAACGTAATTTTGGTTTCAATATGGATCATATTATTTGAAAAATATGGTACTTTAATATATATATATACATTCAAAATTCCTTTAAATTTTATATTATCTACTTTTTCGCAATCCCCCACAGAGATAAAGAATTCTTATTGTCAAACAAATTTAATTCAAAATTTTGATTTATGTCGATGTTTCATGATCCCCTGAACCCGAAAATAGGTTTTTTTTCAATGCCGTCTGTCTGTTACTCTGAGTAAAGCCAAAACCTATGTATCGTTCCGGCTTAGACTTGGTAGCTTGGATATTAATAAGGCTCCTCAAAGATCATTTTAAAATTATCCATATAAAATTAAGATTAAGGGAGTAAAAAAATATTTTCACAAAACCGGCTCTAACGATTTTGATTAAAATTCGTATCTGATTACTGTTTATCATTACAAGCAAAATGGCACATCTCGTTTTTATATTAGAATAAGTTTGATGATACTTTACATGAGCGGAAATTTCCAATTTTGATCATATTTTCCAAACTCTTTGAGATAGGACATAGCTTATCATTGCAAAGCTATATAAATATTAAAATTAAACATCTTTGATTTGAAATTATATTTATAAAATCAAAATTTTCCGAGTTAAAGGCAACTATGTTTTTTACTTTCTCATATCAAAAGAAAGGATTGTAATCATGAAAAAAGTTTATCTAGAGATAATGATGAGTCTTTTCGTTTTATGTAAACGCAATCTACAAAAGTTGGATTTCACAATTTGTCATCCCCATCTCTATTTGTCTGTCTTTCTATTTATTCCTGGCCAAGGATTAAAAACGGTTCAATCGATTCTATTAGTAGTATATATTTAGATTTTATAGGACTATACCTCTAAATTTTTTTTCGTAATAGCCCAGAGATTAAATTACAATTTTTCAAAAAGAGCTATACAAATTTTCTTTAACATGCATATCTATGATTTGTTTAGCATTACAAATAGCACTCACTGTATCATAGTCTTTAGACAAAAATTTGCTTGGTAGTGAGACATTTTTGAGAATTCTAAATATTTTGAAAATGGGCTCTATTTTGTTTAAAATATATTTCTGGGGTTTGTTAGTTATGACGAATAACACTGTATAGCTCGCTTCAGTGTCCGCATGGTCTAAAGCATCAATCTTGCAATAGACTATACTACATATGAAGTGGAGATAGGGGTTCGGTCCCAGTCGGGTGTACTGAGGTGATTTCCTTTCCTTTCTCACTCCACGCAAATGTGGGTACATTTCATCTAAACTCAAACTTCTTAATCCTCAACTAATTAGAGTAATTAGTACATAGGCGTGTAACCCGAATGGATATTAAAACACAATGCTAAAAAAACACTATATACTTTGGAGTACAAACTCATTTATGGTTAGTTTATTGATGACTGGTTTATATAAAACTTGAAATATTTTAGAAATGGTTCTTACTATTTGGTTACAAATTGGTATTTTGGGTGTGTTTTACATGACAAATAAATCTCTATACTTGTTTTTTGAGATGAAAATTCGTTTATGGCTAGTTTACTAATAGACTTTTTTTTTTAACTTGAAATATTTTTAAAATGACTAAAGATTTTGTTCCAGATGGACATCTTGGTAATGTCTGACAAGAAAAATTGCATTCTATTGTTGTTTTTTGAGTAAATATTCATTTAAGGGTAGTTTACAAATTACTGATTAAAAAAATTTTTGAAATATTTTATAAATAGTTCTTTTGATTTTGTTAAAGATGGGTGTATTGAGAGTGTTTTAAATGACAAATTACACTGTTTAGGTACTTGTCTTTGAGGTAAAAATTTGTTCAAGGATAGTGTATTAATGCATTATTTTTTTTAAATTTAAACTATTTTAAAAATGGCTTCAAGAATTTGTTTTCAAATAGTTATTGGGGACTATTTTACATGCATCTTTTTAAAAATAATTTAATTCAAGAGTAATTTGCTATTGAAAAAATAAATCAAATTTAATATTTTTCAAAATAGGTATATTAAATCGAGTTTATAATTGATATCTGGGAATTGTTTTTCATGCAAATTAAGAATTGATCTTTATTTTTTATCGATACAAAATAATTTTAGATTTGTTTACAAATAACTTGTTTGTGAAAATTTTTAATTTGTTTGAAATGTTTGTTTATAAAGAGTGTTTATTGTGATTAACAAGATACTATGTTTTTCATGAGGAAGACAAACTTTAGATTAACTTAGTGAAATCCTATTTATAAATTTTTTTTTCTTAGCCCCGTGTCTCACTATCCGTTTGGGTTATGGCTTGGATTATTTTCTTCCAAGCTATAAGACAATATGATAGAGTTTGGGTCATTGTGTCTTACCATTTATTTAAATAGTGCTTTGGGAAATGGGGAGTTAAAAATGCACAAAACAAATAGTATTCTTTTGTAATACTCTCTATCATTTCAAGTGTGCTCTTTGGTAAAATTCCTTGTTCTTTTTTGTTTCCTTTCTATTTCTATAATATCCTTTATTATTTCATTTCACATACCTTACGAGCTATAAGTAGAGATAGGGTAAAATAGCATTAATTTTCAGTTTTTTTAGCATTAATTATTGGAAATTTAGCGTTTTGTGGCATAATTTAGCATTTTGTAGCAAAATAGGTAAAAATGTCTTTCGTCAATGTTTTTAAGGCCTATACAAAGGATTTATGATAAAAGCAACGACTAACGGAATGTGGCGATTAGCCGGATGGGCTGTGAAAGGCACAGGATGCAAGTAAAACCCGAGCTGAAGCACACAGACGAGTGAAACTCAATGATTTTTTAATCACTTATTTCCGCTGAAAAACATCGTTTTATAGAAATTCTCAGCATTTTCAGGGAATTCGCGTCTATTTCGCTAGATATAATAATTTAGCCAAAATACTCTCAAAATCACGTTTTTCGCGTTAATTCGCGAAATAAAAATCGCTTTAAACACTTTCAAATGCCATGAAACGCAAAGAAAACTTATAAATACCCTATTTTCGACCCTTTTTTTTCTTTTCGCGCTTTTCGCAAAAGCGAATTTACCCTATCTCTAGCTATAAGTATAATTTAGATAAAGTAACTAGAATATAATCTCGGTGCACTTTACCACGTATTTTAATTTTTAAATAAGATTAGGATTTATTATTTTGGTTTGTTACATAGATAAGTCATTAAATATAATTATTTTTAAAACTAATTGTTTTAATATTTTCACCTACAGTTATTAGGTTTAATGAAAGCACTTGATAACATTAGAATGGAGCTGAAAGATAGAAGGTGTAATGAGGTGGACTGGATATAAATAGATCAAGATAATGATAGGTGGCGTTTTTTGGTAAGTGCAGCAATGAACATTCGAGTTCCTAGTGCCATAGAGTGATTAATTAGGGATGTAAATAAGATAATAAGGGTAGTTAATAGGAAATAAATCGGGTGAAATAATAAGTCACAAACTACTTCTAGTGTACTCAATCAGGATTTGAAAAATATCAAACCCAGTCCTTCTGGGTCAGCCAAGGGTGTATATTATTATAGCAAGGGTCAAAAAAACAAATACAGTACCAATAATAATAATAATAATAATAATATATCGTCTTCACTTTAAGCATTAGTTTAAACTACTTTTAACGGTCACGTATTAACATAACTATAATAAAATATTAACAAGAACTATGTCGTCCTTGAACATGAAATGTTAGTAATGTCAATTTATCTCTTAATATCATTTCAGTTTCACAAGAGGGTCAGACCGTAAGATTGTAAGACTATTAGAGCTGATTAAGACGGAAGGAAACCATTCATATAAGTACTTTTAGACCACGGTCTAATATATTCTAATTTGGCTACTCTTTAGTTCCATTGACAGGACGGTAGTAATAGTAATATGGCAGGCTAAGGTTGGTTTATGTGTGTCTGACTCATGTTCATTAGAGTTTATTGTAGGTGTTAGATGCTTGTTTAAGAGTGTTCTTATGTAACAACAACTTCAATAATAATTTTTGAATAGCAGTAGTAGTTTTGGCTTCAGAGTTATATGCTATTTTCAATTAATATCAAAGTAAAAAAAGGTATTCACTGGACTATGGCAAATAAATTGACCGGTTAGCAATAATATGAACCTTCAAGACTTGGTAATAGAGTGAGTTAAGGAGGTTTCTTGCAAAATAAATATATTTCTATTCCAATCACGAGTACCACGGAGGCATTGACACGCGCTGAGTTGAAGAGATTTATTTTCTTCCACTATTCATTTGTATAATGAATCATATAATAATTTCACCCGCAAACTAAAGATGGATGATAGGGTGTTTTATAACTGGAAAGACGATATGGAACAATACCAGAGGTGAAACAGGGTTCGTTTTTTTTGGAATCTCTGAGAGCGCAGATGAAGTCACAGATGTTTTAACGTCGAACATAGTTCACAACCAAACTGAATATTGCTAATATAGGCTTGGGCGACATTGATAGAGGTCATCGAGTAGGTCAAAGAACTCGACCCAACGTCATCCTATTATTGTTAAATTTGTGTCCTAAAGAAAGCACAGCGAGATGTTTCGATGTATAACCCTATTCTAGAGTGCTAAAAATAACAATGAAAAGTTGTAAGCTCTACGTAAGTTAAACATATTTTAACTCTACCTAACTTATGCTAAGAACACCCACAAAAGTTATTCTCTATGAATATAATGGGCAGTTAAATCTTCCCTAAATTCAAGGAGAAGCCTTAATACTTCAGTAAAGATAATAACTGCCTCGAATTTTCAACCAAGGTATAAATCGAAGATTTATGGATCTGGTTACTCTTTAGGGTAGTTTCAGTGTACAATTATGCGCATTGTTATTTGCAAGTTGATGTTTTACGATTGCCGCAAGATATATTTTCTGGGATCATTTGTTTTACTATAGAAGACAATTTAATGGCGAGACAAGAACAAATCATTATTCATCTTAAACATTTTAAATCCTTATATGGATTTTTATTATATTATAAAAGGACTAATTCAGAACATCAGAATAAGCTTCCCCTATTATATAATATTCAAAAAACTCCCTTTCTCTCTCTCTCTCTCTCTCTCTCTCTATATATATATATATATCTTTATATATATATATCTTTATATATATATATTAAATATTAAACTTAATAAAATCATACTACTATGCCTTCAACAGTACATGAATTTTGTTCTAAATTAGAGTATATTTAAAAAGTGTTCCAATTTATGTGGGAAGTAACTGGGGTGTTGATATTAGACCTTAAAACCACACAAAACTTCCCATGAACATATGTTGTATGTTCTATGGCTCCCGAGATAAGGCCCTCAAAATGTCTGCTGTTGTTAATAAGCCAACTTTATTAATCTCTGTTGCACCTTTTATAAGCGACGTATCAGTGCTGTCACACGGACAGGGCTGCAGATACACTAACAGGGGTCTATAAAATAAGGCTATTAACAATTTCAGCAGAAGTTTGGAAGGTCTTATTTTGGGAATTATTGAGCATAGGACATATGCTCATATGGACTTTTTGTATTGTTTTGAGCTTGACCAACCACACCCCAGTTCCCTCCCTCATAAATTGATACGTCATATATATATATATATATATATATATATATAAATTTGTGATAGTTATCAATTTATTATTAATCATTCTATTGTATCCGTAATAATGAGACAACCGTAATTTATTAGAAGGCCAAACTATTGAATTCTTTTGAACTATTGCGCCAGCAATTATCCTATTTTTCATTGCAAACCCATCATTCATTACCTTATTGATGAAATTAGACATCCTTTTATTACACCAAAAACTATTGAATATTGAAGTTATGAATATACAAATTTCAATAAAATTGAATTTGACTCCTACATAATCCCATCAAATGATAATCGAGATAAGATATTCCGACTACTAAATGTAGATAAACACACCGTATTACCTTCAAATGTATATATCCGTGTAATAGTTACAGCAGCAGATGTATTACATTCCTGAGCTATAACTTCATTAGGTATTAAAGTTGACGGAACACCGGGACGATTAAATCAAATAAGAACTATAATTAACCGAAGAGGATTATTTTTTGGTCGATGTTCCGAAATTTGTGGGACAAATCACAGCTCCATACCAATTACAGTTGAAAGTGTACCGGTGTATAACAATAGCATTTATAATTAATTGGATAAAATATAGGAAAGACATTTTGAATGTAATATTATTCTGGCTAATAATAATATCTAAAAATTGTTTATTGTATATTAATGTATTGTCCCTGATAATACTTCTAAAGTTATAAGGGAGGTTGAAATATGAGTGGTTTATTTGTGTCTCAAAACAATTATGTGCATATTATTTACTATGTGCTATTTTTGGGGAGGTTGAGGGCTTGTGGTAATTTAATGATGTTTGAGGGTACGTTAGATACCCAGAGGTTCTGTGAACTAGATTTATCATTAGAGCAATCAATCATGGGCAAGATAAAGAGATGAAGATACACTAAACATTTCATTATTTTTATTTAATCTACCAAGTGAAATTCTGATAATGGAGCACACACACACACACATATACATATATATATATATTTATTTATAGAAAGTTTTTATCAATATTCACTCTATCAAAAAATAAACAGTGATATATCTCTAAAAACATTAGCAATGTAAAAGTCTTGACAAGTACACTTGCAATATACATCACCCCAAATAACACTAACTAAAAATTCGTACTTAATAGGAAATGCTACCCATTTTTCTAGAATATTAAGCTAAATACTTTGTAACACTTGAATGGGAAGAAATCCAGCTAATATTTCTAGATTATTATATGTTTTATTTAAAAATTTGTTTGTCACTTAAATTATAGGTAATTTAACGTAAATATTAATTTTATAACATAAAAATAGGATTAGAATATATTTTATTTTAAATTTTTTATTTATCAAGCCTGAAGGTTAAGCAATCAAAATATATATTCCTTACATTATATATTAATTTTTTTTAACCATAAATAATGAAATGTGGATACCCAAAATAAAATATAATTAAGTTCGTGTTGTGTGTTGTGTTTATAAAAACAGGCCGACAATTATTTAGAAAGTATCCCTGACAAAAATAATTTTTAAGATGTGTTGTGTTACATACTTGTATGTCTATATGTTCATTTACTTGTATTTCTATTTATTATTTATGCTTTTTTTTTATTATTAAATATTTTGTATACAAGCTTCAATTAATGACTAGCAAATTGAATAATTTTTATTAGCTATATTAAATATAAACATTTTGTAGGTATTTAATTTTCCTTGCAATAAGATACTATGCGTGTCATGATTTATTGATATGAATTAGTTTACATTTGTAAAGAATTCCATGTATAAAGTTAAAATAAAACCGCAAACGTATATTGATTTTTTATATATTATTAAAAGTGTGTTATTGTTTTTGGTTGGTGCTGTGCTCTGTTAGTAATATTTTTTTTTAAATAGAGTAAATTTGTACATGTGAAGTCTCTTCAATATCATTTCTTTTGTATCTGTACAATATTTAGCATAAATTTGATATCAGAAAAATAATGTCTTTTATGGCTGATTTGTTTTATAAATGTACGTTTTTGTTGTATTTTATGGCAGAGGTTTATTGTAAGTACGATTTTTTAATAAATGTTGTTTGGGATGGTATATATTGCGTGTGTACTTGTCAAACTATTTTACATTTCTTGTGTTTTTAGGTAGATGTATGTATGTTTAGACCTAATATTAACATTCCTATTGTTTTGATGAATGTGACAAACCAAATATATACATATTTGAATATAATATTTTATAATCTTGAAGTTTACTTTTAAAATGATCATTAAATATATTTTGGCAAAGCACCTTACATTCCATCCAGTATATAAACATCCACCTCGACCCCCACCCGCTTCGGTGGCCGCATGCTCTAACGCGCTACTATTGCATTAGACTAGACTGCCGATGACGGGGAGATTGAGGTTAAAATATCTGTTGTGTGTGATGAGAGGTTTTTTTTTTCCAAATTGATTTCCACTCTCCCTCTACCCAAATATGGGTACACTTCTTATTAATATATCATTCCTCATCTCTAAGACCATTAGCGTGGTTAGTAAACAAGCGTTTTACCCGTAAGGGTAGTAAGACACGGTGCTAAAGAGCATCACCCCACTCCCCAATACTCCCTACCTCCCAGCTGGTATATAAACATTCCCCACTCTCCAATACCCCCTACCTCCCAGCCTGTATATAAACATTCCCCACTCTCCAATACTCCCTACCTCTCAGCCGGTATATAAACATTCCCCTACCTCCCCAATACTCCCTACCTCCCAACCGGTATATAAACATTCCCCACTCTCCAATACCCCCTACCTCCCAGCCGGTATATAAACATTCCCCACTCCCCAATACTCCCTACCTCTCAGCCGGTATATAAACATTCCCCACTCCCCAATACCCCCTACCTCCCAGCCGGTATATAAACATTCCCCACTCCCCAATACTCCCTACCTCTCAGCCGGTATATAAACATTCCCCACTCCCCAATACTCCCTACCTCCCAGCCGGTATATAAACATTCCCCACTCCCCAATACCCCCTACCTCCCAGCCGGTATATAAACATTCCCCACTCCCCAATACTCCCTACCTCTCAGCCGGTATATAAACATTCCCCACTCCCCAATACTCCCTACCTCCCAGCCGGTATATAAACATTCCCCACTCCCCAATACCCCCTACCTCCCAGCCGGTATATAAACATTCCCCACTCCCCAATACTCCCTACCTCTCAGCCGGTATATAAACATTCCCCACTCCCCAATACTCCCTACCTCCCAGCCGGTATATAAACATTCCCCACTCTCCAATACTCCCTACCTCTCAGCCGGTATATAAACATTCCCCACTCCCCAATACTCCCTACCTCCCAGCCGGTATATAAACATTCCCCACTTCCCCAATACTCCCTACTTCCCATCTGGTCTATCAGCAAACCCCCCTGCCAGCTCTATGTCCTACTACACCTTTTAGTTACACTTAGTAAACTCTACTAGTGGAATAATAACGAGAAAGTAAATTTAAGGGGAAATTCACCAACATTTGCGTAGAGTGAGAGTGTAAGACCGTTTAGGAAAATACACCTCCACTAGACCTGGTCGAGATCTGAGTCCCCAACTAATCAATACTGGCATACAAGACTAGATGATCCAGATATTTCGTACACGTGTCCACTGTAAAAACCTGGATACGCTTAATTACGCTAGTGGGCAGGGATGAGGAAGGTAATATTTAGAGGAAATGCGCAGGCACTTTAACCGAAGGAGAGTATGAAACCACTTAGGAGAAAACACCCTCAGTACATCTGGACAGGATTCAAACCCCAGCCTCCCCATCACCAGCGAACCATACTATATGAGTTTGATGTTTAGTCCACGTGAATGTCTATGCAGGAAATTAGCTTGCTAAAACAAGACTAAAGGCTGTTCTTCCTCTAAAAATGTTCAAATCACAGGTTTCGTTCCATGAACTAACAAATCATGTTATTTTATTTTGTCCGATCAATTAGCATCTACATGGCGGGTAGTCTCAATTGGGCGTATCCTCCTCATTCCCTCAACTACTCCCTGTTATTCTCTGTAGCTATATTCTACGTTAAAACAATGGCATCGTTTGTGTTTTAGCGACAAAAAAAAAAGAGATTTAAAATCAATTTTTATTGGTGTAGCTACCTCTTTACCATCCATTTTATGTTCTTAATTTAAATTTATATTAGTTTTACTGGGTTCTCTGTGTGTTACCGTGTCCTTTTAGTCATGATATATTCGATAATCCTCAAACGCTTTGGAAGTACTACTTTAACATAAACTAAAAGTTCAATTGAAATGTGCTAGCACGCTACATCACTTCATGGCTCTAGGTGGTATGAAAAAGTTTATTATTCCATTTAATACTTATTGGTAACTATTAAAATATTACCACACCCATGAAACGTTTATCATATTGGGGTCTCACCAATATGTGGTTATCTTGCGTAATAAATATAATCCTAGACATTTTTGAAAAGTTAAAAGGGCTTATTATATTAAACTCTCAATGTAGAAATAATAGTTTATCTAAGAGTGACTATAAACAAATAATAAACTTTATATGAATTTCTAGTCTAATTATTAGAAATTATTCTCTTTTAAAAGTTTCAAGGCAATTATATTTCATATTACCACTTAATTTGAATAAACTTTAATTTAATATATAATTTGATTTATTCTTCACAGTTTTGTTATTCCTATCTTAATATATATAATTCTTCTGTACGTGTGTATGTCACTGAACTCCTCCTAAACGGCTGGACCGATTTTGATGAATTTTTTGTGTGTGTTTGAGTGGGTCCGTGGATGGTTTAGATTCACAATTGGACCCGGTAGGTAGCGCTGCAATCGGGTTCTAGGAATTTTTTTAATTTTTTAGGGAATTTTTGGGGGGGAATTTTTTGCATATCAGAACATGTAAACTCAACATATCACCCCCACAACCCCGCCAATATTTATAGTAATGAATATAATATTAATAATTGACAGTCTAAAATATCATAAGTTCATCAATAATTGACCGTTATAACCTTCTGAAAAGTTCATGAATAATTGAACTTCTGAGAATAATTCATAGTTATGTTTGTTTTTCGATACAGCTGATATTTGTAGAGTTGTGGACGAAATACCAAAAATTAAAAGAGGTTTTATTTTGTATGTTGTCTTGAAAAACACTGAATTTGTAATATCTGTGTAACTCACTAATTGGAATTCACTGTGAATTTGTAATTGTGATGATCACATAGTATTTGTTTTATTATCTAAATCAATTATGCCACCCAAACGAAAAGCCAACGTTCGGGCAGGACAACGTCTGTCGGGTCCGCTAGTTTATTATAGATTAGGCAACCAACTATTCAATCAATGCACTGACATAAAGAGTTTTTTAGCGCCACGTCTTACGATCAGGCTATACGCATATGTACTAATCACGCTAATGAGTTAAGTATGAGTTTGGTTTGAAATTAGAGGATGTGTTCTCGCATTTGCGTGGAGGAAGAGTGGAAAACCATTTTGGAAATCTACCCTCAGTACACCCAACCGAGATTTAAGACCCGATATCCCCAGTCTAGTCCAAAAAAAGAGTGGCACCTTAGACCACGTGGCCACTGAAGCAGACAACAGCGTATTTACTTTCTCGTCATGTAAAATATGTAAATACATATTTAGATTTAATAAAAGGTATTTTACATGAGATGGATTTGTGTTTGAATGTAGAACCTCAACATAATATTTTTACCCTACATCTTTATATAATTTGAGATATTAGTCAAATGTTTGAATGTTATTATAAAACTAAAATTTTTGAGGTCTCAAAATAGGTCTTAAGCTACAGATTTGGGCAAAAGTCATAGAAAATAGATGGTCAATGAGTTTTACAACAAACTATGTGAGTTTTTAAAACAAGAAAGGTGACCTGGGCAATTTTTGGCCTCGGTATTATGAATAATTGTTCACAGGCAGATACAACTTATTAGAATATTCAGTAACTGTGTTCAAATTTCTTCTTTTTAATTTATTATAGATTCCCCCACTTCAGTCATCGAATGATTAAAGGCGTCAATCTCGTGTTAGACTAGCCTGCAGATGACGGGAGATCGGGGTCTGAATCCTGGTTGGGTTAACTGAGTTTTTTTTCTTACCTAAATGGTTTTCCACTCTCATCCCACGCAAATGCGCTTAGATTACCTCTAAAATGCTTCCTTCCTCATTCTTAACAAATATTAGAATAATTATCATGCATGCGTATAACCTGAACAGTTAGTAAGACTTGGTGATTAAACTAATAAATGTTTTAAAGTAATTTTAAGTAGTTATAACTGTACTGATTGTTTTATATAAGAATACCTATTATTTTAGGTATAGTAAAGATGTTTTAGAAAAATTGGCCATTTTTTTTTAGAAGTTATTCAACACTTTCCTACAGTTCTACAAATAAACGTATTTTTTTTAGTACCCTGTCTTACTATCCGTTCGTGTTATTCGCCTATGTACTAATAACACTAATGGGTTAAGGATTAAGAAGGCGTAATTTAGAAGAAAATGCACCTGCATTTTCGTGGAGGGAGAATGTAAACCATTTTGGAAAAACCACCCTTAGTGCACTCGAATGAGATCGAACCCGAT
The DNA here is from genome assembly GCA_902151455.1 of Timema bartmani. NCBI lineage: Eukaryota > Metazoa > Arthropoda > Insecta > Phasmatodea > Timematidae > Timema > Timema bartmani. The sequence goes on along the minus strand of CABFWB010000423.1, from coordinate 234,826 downwards.
CTCCCCGTCCTCGGCAGTCTAGTCAAACACGAGCTTAGCGCGTTAGATCATGAGCCCACCAAACCGGGTGTAAGATAATTGATATAGCACCCAAATGAAAGGAGCATTATTTCATCAAGAAAATGTTTTTGCTCAACAACAAAAACTTTACGCAAAACTATTATTACATCGATTTATGGCGCTATTCAGGATTTCATTCAGAATTTTTTAAATTCAATAATTAGCGTATTTATTAATATATAGGCAAAGTATAACCCAAACGGGTAATGAGGTAAGGTGAAAGAATCAACATAAAATAAATTAGTATATAGGTCCTTAATAACCAACAACACGCTTCGGACCCGCCTCGGTGCCGTAGTTAGCTAACGCGCTAGTTTCATTTTGAGCTAGACGGCCGAGGATCGGGAGATCTAAGTTCTAATCTCGTTCGGGTGAACGGAGAGTGTTTTTTTTTTCTAAATGATTTTTCACTCTCCCTTCACGCAAATGAAGGTTCACTTCCTCTAAATTTAACCTTCCCAATTCCTGACCCACTAGCATAATTAGTAATTAAGCGTAAAACCCAAACGGGTAGTAAGACGTGGTGATAAATAAAAAACATAAAAAACGCAGATTGGTTGTCGAGTTTTATATGGTGCCACTCTCGTAATATACTGGACTGCCAATGAAGGGAGATTGGAGTTCATATCCTACTTGGTTGTAATGGGGTTGGTTATTCCTAATTGGCTTTCCACTCTCCCCAGAAAATTTGGGTACACTTCCTATGAAATTAACCTTTAGCATCCTTAAGACATAAGCTTCTAACTCTAATGGGTAGTAAGACGTGGTGGCAAAATAAACCTACCTTAAAAATATATAAACCATAGTCAATTTTTTTTTTTAGAAATTTGTTTTATCTATGGTTTTAAATAAAACTCTTTATTGAGGGTTGAAATAAACTGGTAAATAAGTTTTCATCAAAATGCTTTAAGATGACCATCTCCTGCATTTAAAAGTATTCAAGGGTGTCATAATTATTGGTGTGTAAAGAAGCTTTAAAAAATAATTTTGTTCATAACTAGTATTATACTAGAAATGAATAATATAGATTTCCTTTTACTGCCTATGACACAGACATTTTCATTTAATTACTGACCAAATTTAATATATTTTACATTAAATAATGTAGAAATTAACATTATTATTACTTTCCCATTAAAATTGAAATATATTTTTCTTCAAAAAAAAAAAAATTTACTGAAACTACCCAATTAATACTTAAATCTTATGTGTAACTAATGAAACATGTGTGAATCAATAATTCTCAATTTTGAAACGAATCCGAATCTTGGCTGATTCGAATAGAATCCGAAACAAATCTATGACTAAAAGAACAAATTTGAGTTGAGTCCAAATCGAATCTCATGCCTAAAAAAATTGGATTTAATCCTAATTGAATCTCATGCTAAATTTATTCTATCAAATCGAAGTCTATTCGAATCTCGTACTTGAATAATTGGATCAAATATTTTATTTTAAAAATAGGTTACCATCTGTATCAAATAATTTATTTTAGGCTCACTATGATAATGTTTCAAATAAAATGTGTAATAAATATTTAACTATGTTATGTTTCCAAATACAATATAATAACAAAATATTTCAAATAAATGATACGGAACTCCTCACGAACTTTCTCGCTCTATTGTTTAGAAATGGAGATACTTACTCAAAATTCGTAGTATAATATACACTAGCAAACCCGAGAACAAATTGGGCTAGACATACGTAATGTTTTTAAATTTAATAATTTTATTTTTATAGAATTACCGTCTTATTTGTATATTCCAACCAATAAAAAATATCGATATTGGGTCCCCGAGGGCCAACATTTCGTATTAAAATTTTGACTTCCGGTTAAAATTTTCGTCATTTTACTAGGGGATGCACATCTTATGGTTATCGCATTGCTAATAAATTTCTCTTTTATACATTTTGATCAATAAATTAAGTAATTATTAACTATTGAGTCTCAAATGAAAGAGATAGAATCGTTATAGCCGATTTTGAGAAAATTGAGTTTTTCTATTTTCATCCTCTAGTAAACTGCTATTGATTTTAGGGTTAGACAGACACAAAGACAGATGGCGTTGCAAAAAAAACTTTTTAAGTTTCGGGGGGGTCATGAAACGTCGACATCCATTAACATCTCGGCATAGATTTTTTTGATGGTCTTAATAATTTACCTTAAAGTGTTGGCAAAGTTAAGAGAAAAATATATTTGTGTGTAGCTTAAAAACCTTTGGTTGTATGAAAATATATTGCAAGTAAAATATGTTTGTTATAAATAGATCCACATGTAAGCAATGATAAGTAATTTCATATCTCCAAGACTTATGGAGATAAAATTAAAAATTATAATCTATGCATCAGACCAGAACCCTTAAAGTGGTTTTGAAGAAAATTTGAGAGTAGCCATTAGGTTTGTAATGTTGTTCAAAGCTTGGAAATGAGATCTGATCAAAATCGTTAAGGCCAATTTTGATATAATTGATTTTTTCTCTTTCCACCCTTATGGAAACTACCCTTAATTTTAGGGTTGGATATCCAATTTCAAAAATTCCTCTGGGTGAATCTATGAAAACCCTATATACTAAGTTTTAGCCCAATCAGTAAAATAGACAGACAAATGGATAGACAGACAGATGGCATTGAGAAAACCACTTTTTAGGGTTCGGGGGGTCATGAGACGTCGACATCCATCAAAATCTCGAGTTCAATTTTTTTGACTATCACAATACTTGCTGATATTGGGTCCCCGAGGGCCAACATTTCGTATTAAAATTTTGACTTCCGGTTAAAATTTTCGTCATTTTACTAGGGGATGCACATCTTATGGTTATCGCATTGCTAATAAATTTCTCTTTTATACATTTTGATCAATAAATTAAGTAATTATTAACTATTGAGTCTCAAATGAAAGAGATAGAATCGTTATAGCCGATTTTGAGAAAATTGAGTTTTTCTATTTTCATCCTCTAGTAAACTGCTATTGATTTTAGGGTTAGACAGACACAAAGACAGATGGCGTTGCAAAAAAAACTTTTTAAGTTTCGGGGGGGTCATGAAACGTCGACATCCATTAACATCTCGGCATAGATTTTTTTGATGGTCTTAATAATTTACCTTAAAGTGTTGGCAAAGTTAAGAGAAAAATATATTTGTGTGTAGCTTAAAAACCTTTGGTTGTATGAAAATATATTGCAAGTAAAATATGTTTGTTATAAATAGATCCACATGTAAGCAATGATAAGTAATTTCATATCTCCAAGACTTATGGAGATAAAATTAAAAATTATAATCTATGCATCAGACCAGAACCCTTAAAGTGGTTTTGAAGAAAATTTGAGAGTAGCCATTAGGTTTGTAATGTTGTTCAAAGCTTGGAAATGAGATCTGATCAAAATCGTTAAGGCCAATTTTGATATAATTGATTTTTTCTCTTTCCACCCTTATGGAAACTACCCTTAATTTTAGGGTTGGATATCCAATTTCAAAAATTCCTCTGGGTGAATCTATGAAAACCCTATATACTAAGTTTTAGCCCAATCAGTAAAATAGACAGACAAATGGATAGACAGACAGATGGCATTGAGAAAACCACTTTTTAGGGTTCGGGGGGTCATGAGACGTCGACATCCATCAAAATCTCGAGTTCAATTTTTTTGACTATCACAATACTTGCTTTACCTGTAAGATAGCGAGAAAGTAAAAATATTGATATTGAAGCCCCAAGAGTCAACACTTCGTATTAAAATGTTGACTTACGGCTTAAAATTTTTGACATTTTGCTAGGGGTTGCACATCTTATGGTTATTGCATGGCTATTAAATTCCTCATTTATAAATTTTGAACAATAAAATAGGTAAAAATTTACTATTGAATCTAAAATGATAGAGAGAGATCATTGTTGGACAAACATTTCTCATAAGAAGTTAAAAGAAAGAGGACATACACTTTTTGAGAGACTTACTCAATGGCATTAGAGAATTATTGCATTAAAATTTAAGTAGTATTTCCTTACAACTAAAGCTCACAAAATTCTATTACTATATTGGCTATTATTACATAAACGGTTGGTTTTATAATAATATATTTCATATAAAAGTTTTAAATTTTAAATTGTACTACAATTTTGCAATTATAAATTATTTATCATCTCAAATAGTTACGGAGAAACGGAAGTTGCCGCTTCTGTAAAGTACCCTAAAAGTAATTTTTATGGAAAAATGAAAATAGCCAGTTGATTTATAATCTTAAGATACGAATTTTAATCAAAATCGTTAGAGCCGATTTTGAGAAAATAGATTTTTCTCTTTTCGCCCTTAATTAAACTACTCTTAATTTTATGTGTAAACAGACACACAGACGAAATTGCAAAGACCATTCTAAGGGTTTGGGGCGTCATGAGACGTTGACATCCATCAACATTTCAGATTAGATTTTTTTTACGGTCGCAATACTTTACCTATAATGTTCAAAAAGTTAAAATATATATATTTTTTGAAGTTTGGACATAAGCTTAGAAATGAAATTTAATCAAAATGTTAGAGCTGATTTTGAGAAAATTGACTTTTCCTCTTTTTGCCCTTCAGTAAACTACCCTTAATTTTAGGGTTAGATATCCAATTCCAAAAATCCTTCGAGGCAACCCTATGCAAATCCTAGATACCAAGTTTTAACCTGATTGGTAAAATAGTTTAGGCTCTAGTTGAAGGTACAGACAGACAGACAGACAGACGGAAATTCAAAAACCACCGTTTCGTATTCAGGGGGTGATGAAACGTCAAGATTCATCAAAATCTTGAGTTCGACTTTTTTGACAGTCACAATACTTTCTATACCTGTAAGATAACGAGAAAGTAAATATTGATAAACGTTTTAGACACATTTTAGATTTATAAAATAATAATTTAGTAAATAGTATTAAATTCAAAAGGTGAAAAATCAAATAAAGATATCACCTCATCTTTATCATAGTACAAAGGTTGATTAGTATTATTTAATAAAAGATGAACCTAACTACCCTTCTAAAACACAAATTTTCAATGTCACATACAACTACCCGTAATTTCTTTACGATCTGGAATGCAAGCTAATTTTTCTATTCACTCCTCCACTTAACTGGTTTCAGGTCTGATTATATTAATAATTTATTAAGTATGATTAATATATTCGAATTTTGAGCTTTACCTATCATATCCGAATCTTAAGGCTGGTACACACAGAACGCTAAGCTAAGCTAAGATTTGTTCTGCTAACTCCTTAGTAAAAGAGCAGAACATGTATTTAAATTTGCTGGTTCACACTTAAGCTAAGCTAAGCTAAGCTATGCCTTGCTAAGCCACGTTATGTTTTTTCCTATTGCTTGCCGGGACATTTTTCCATCACCCATCTTGAGCCATCCTAAGTAGCGCATGCGCATAACGTAGCTTGGGCTCCGTGTTAAACAGACGTAGTGCTGGTTTGATGAAAATAAATAAAGAAGTGTTGAAGTTTTGTTTTCAATTTGTTTCAACTGTATTTAAATAATATTCTCTTATTATTATATAAAAATGATTTTATATTCAAAATTTCTAATCAAATATGAATCTTAGTAAAATTCTAATTAATATTTGAAATATCGAAGGCTTGTACAGTATCTTTAGCTGACTTCATTTAGCTAGTAAATATTAGCATAGTTTTTGAATACAAGCCGTTTGTAAAATCTAAAAGCCAGTACATAACAAGCTTCAACCATTATTATTCATTTAATATATTCCTAGTTCCTCTTTAACTTTTAACGAGGAAATCATCCTTATAATCAAATTCATAATTAAGCTTTACTATAATGAAATTAGTAATCGTGAATTTCATGCCACAAGGTTAAATAAAGTGCTAAAAATAATTCACTATTCCGTTTAAAATAATATAATTAATTTTGTTCTCTATAATAATCGTATTAAAGTTATACATATATTGAAAGTAAATAATACGTGCTTTAAGAGATCAATAAACCAAAACGTGTGTTTTGAAACAAATAAACATATTTATGGTCGATTTACACCCCAAAGGAATCCCGGCAGACATTATTAGCACTTTCCAGCCATCGAACAAACGATTTTGCCCTATTTTGCGATCAGAAAGAACTAAAGAGAGTAGTTGGTCAACCTCTGATAAAACTTCCAATAAAAACTTTGAGAAAATATCATGTTGTTTTCCAACGTTTGACCTACATTTGGTCACGACTCATGGGAATGAGCACTGAAGGTCCAGGAGAATAGTCTATTGGTCCATGTTTAAAAGCATGTGACCAATGGGAGTGTTTCCTTGAGTCTATTTTCAAATTTTATAATAACAGTGTGAGGAAATACTAGCCAGTCGCCAGTCTTGACGTGTCAACTCTCTTGAGTCATGCACTCTGGTTTGTGACTCTGGTGTCAAAAGTCAGGTGTTTTTAAAGGACACTTTGGGACTTCGTGTCGGTCGTTTGTGTAAGGACCTCAGTTACAAATTAATTTACAGAATTGAAAACTACTTTTAGTATTTAATGATTTCTTTAGCACCGCATCTCCTACCCATTCGGGATATATGCTTATGAACTAATTAAGCTAATGGGTTAGGGATGAGACAGGTTGAATTTAGAGGAAGTGTACCCACATTCACGTGGAGACCTGAGAGAGAGAGGAAAGCCATTTAGGAAAAACCATCCTCAGTACATTCAACTGGGATCGAGCCACGATCTCCCCGTCATCGGCAATCTAGTATATTACAAGAGTAGCGCCTTAAACCACAGAGCCAAGAAGTGGGTTATTTAGTTTTAGTTGGTAAAATAATCGATAGTTTGGTTGCCAATCACTCTCATATTTTGTTTCTACTTGTGCAATATATTAAGTTAAATAATAGAAGGAATCTGCTGCAACAAAATATAATAATTCAAATAAATATTGTTTTATTGCTTTAGCTATGAAAATCTATACAACAGATCATATCCACTATACAACCATTAAGGATTGTAATTATAATTTTAAAAATAAAAATAACTAACTCTGTGTCATTACCACTTCTTTTGATGCGTGCGTAGGGAATGTGAGAGCAAAATATTATTTGGCAAAGATAAATAAAATATTGCTCCAGTGCACGTAGCAAACCTATTTTATCTTCTTAACTGAATCTAACTTTATAGTGTGTTTAGTGATGTTGGATTACAATAAATATAACTATTTTTGCTCAAAAGTAATCGTAAAAAATCAATATAATATTTAATCTAGTTCATTTGTTTTCTAGTTTAGTATTCTCAAGGCAATAGTTATGAATTATAAATTATAATCGTAGTAAAATAAACAAAAACATGCAATTCTAATTTGTGAAATTACATTAAATCTATTAACTATTTAATGAAGTAGTATTAAACTATACATATCTTAAGTCTACAAGTAAAAATATATATTTTTATCATGTAGTATGTTAAACTGGCTTTTTAACATCCACAATAAAAATGCCATAAATTTAATTAACACAATGATTACAAGTGCTAATATATTCAAATGATATGTGGCTGCTGTCAACTCACTGTGGATTTATGTTACCGAAAAGTGCCCTAGCTCCAGGAAAGCTTCCCCAGCTGACCACCACCACCACCACCAGAATTTCAACGTCTTACTCACAACCCACGCTTCCAAGAAAAGGCAGATAATTTTATCTGGGCGCCACACCATTAAAGAGTGCTAGTGGTCATTCAGTTCCCCCCCTCCCCCCCTTAGATTTCCTGATGCTAACCTGTCCCCGAGTAGGTCAGTTCCGTTACTATATAAGCATCATTGCTCGCTTCATATAATACCCCCGCACCCTTAACCTCTTTCCCCACCCCTTTGCACCCTACCAACCCTTTCCTGCCACTCCCCATTCCTACCCCTGTCGACCCTGCCACCCCCACACCCAACCCGTCTCCCCAACCCTACCTCAGAGATTGATGCTGCAAAGCTCAATATTTGCATAGCTTGGTGGCCTCCGGACCCCCACCCCCACCAACTTCCCTCACTATCCCCTTGGTTTCCCGGACGTCCTCAACTTCGTTGTCTCCAGAGGGATCAGAAACCGATTGGTGCTGAAGTCTCTAGCTGAGCTAGATTCGGATCACAATCCCGTTCTTGTGAACCTGGGACGCACAGTGTCCTTCATAGACCTCGAAAAACCTGACCTTTAGCGCGCTAACTGGGACAGGTTCACGAATATTTTGAGAGATAGGTTGGGACCAACTCCTACGTTTCAAACCACAGCAGAAATCAATTGATGTGCGGAGTTCATAACTTCTGCCATCAAAAGGTCACTCAAAGCTTCGACGCCGAGGCACCATCCCAAGAGGGCGCCACAGGCTTCATTGCCCTCTTCTATGTTCAGGCACGTCCGGGAGAAAAATCGGCTGAAGAGGGCTTGGCAAATCTTGAGGGACTCGGTAGACAAGGCCAACTGGAGCCGCAAAGTCCATGAGGTTCGCGAGATGGTCCAATAATACCGGAACAGTGTCTGGGAGGACAAGATTGAGAGCCTGTGCGTACAGAACTGATCCCTGTGGCGCATGACGAGGAACTTGATGTGGGTCCCCACACCAAGGCCGCCTATTGTGGGTTATAATGGGGTGGCTAACTCCACCCAGGAGAAGGCCGATGCTCTCGCTGAGCACTTAGAGGTACAACTTGTACCGACTGACGACCCGTCAGATCCGGTGCACATTGCGCACGTGGCTCAGGTCATCGGTGAGGTCTCGTACAGACCCTTGGATGAACCTGAACCCACGGAGGCGATAGAAATGTCGTGGGTGTTAGCCGCTCTAAGACTAAATAAGTGCCCCGGACGTGACGGTATCAATAACGCGTTCATTAGAAAGCTGCCCTTGGAGGCGAATAACTTCATCGTGGAGTTATTCAACGCCATCCTGCTCCTGAGTCACTTCACTGAGCTCTGAAAGCACTCCAACATCCTCTGTTTTCATAAACCGGGTAAGGACCCGGCCCTAGCTTCGTCTTACAAACCGATCAGCTTGCTCGACTGTCTGGGCAAGTTTTTCGAGAGACTTCTACTGACGAGACTGACCCGACATATTCGCGAGGTTGGCATCTTGGTTGACGAGCAGTTCGGCTTTCGGGCGGGACACGCTATGTCTCACCAACTTGTCCGGCTCGTGGAGCAGATCACGAGGAACTTCAACATCAACAGGCTGACTGGTGCTATCTTTCTCGAGGTGGTAAAGGCCTTGGACCGTATTTGGCACGAAGGTCTCCTTTTCAAACTCCTCTCCCTGAACCTGCCCTTCTACCTAGTTAAGGTTGTTCAATCTTATCTATCCCCAGACACCAAGTTGGCACTGTATGCGGACGACACGGCTCTAGTAGCGGAGTCGTGGTGAGGGCAGCTGGTGGAGAGGGAGAGGTGACTCCAGACGCACCTGACGCAGTTGGAGGGGTGGATGACCACCTGGAGAACAAGTATTAACGTGGAGAAGAGCACAGCAGTGCTCTTCACATGGAAAAGAACGTTCTACAGGCCAGCCCCACTCCGACTGTTTGGAGAGCAGATCATATGGGCGAACAGTGCAAAGTACCTGGGACCTACGCTGGACACCAAACTGACCTGGCGACTGCACTGCACCGAGAGACTGAACAAGGCGAGGCAAAGGCTGGGAATCCTAGGCCCACTGCTTAACAGCCGTAGCGCCCTGTCTACTAGGAACGATCTGACTCTGTACAAACAGATGCTCAGGCCGATCCTCAACTATGCGTGTCCCGCTTGGGGCCACCTGGTGGACACTGTTATGAGGAGGATGCAGGCGTTCCAGAGCATATGTCTGAGGATAATTGTGAGCGCACCTTTCTATGTTCGTAATTTAGACTCTGCATCGCGACTTGGATATGCCTACCATCAAGGACCACTTATGGAAACTGGCGCAGTCCTTCTACGACAAACTTCCCGGTGCCACCAATCCTCTTATCCAGGGTTTAGAAACTACGTCATCGACCCTGGAGATTGCCATCAACGTCCCAAAGCCCTGCTCGGATAAGCGAGATGTGTAAACAGTGGTTTGGGAGGCTCTCATCCAGCCCCCCATAGAGTAGTGTCTCCGCACGTAACTCTAAAAACCCTTATTCGGTTTCCCAATATACTTTGTTTTCCCAAATAATATTAATAATATGCTTTTCTTTGTTTCAGTAACTTCGCTAAATGCGACAAACCGTCACTCTTAGTATCCGAAAGCCACACGGTGTGACCAATTGGTCGATACGTGTTGGAATTTGCTCTCGTGCTCCCCTTCAAGGTGCATTAGAGCATGCTTCTATGTGTCTGCGTCACATAATATATTCTACTGCTTCAATTCGACGGAGGAAGAACTAGGACGTAAACCTACATCAGCGAAGTATCAACTATTGACTACGATGTGTCAGGCCTTGGTCTCACCGCCTCGTCTCAGAGAATGCCTCTGCTGAGACTTTGAGTATCTACAATTTAGAATCTGGATTAGATTCTAAACTCCTCTTTGCTATGTCCATAAGACATAGTAATTTCAGTCAGAATATCTGAATTTATTCACTATGCTCATAAGGCTTAGTTTTAGATGTTACTCGTAACTCCTCTTTTGCTCTGTCCATAAGACATAAGTTTGTGTCAGAATGTCTGACTTTATTATCTATGTCCAGAAGACATAATTTTTGTTTCAGAATGTTTTACTTTATTATCTGTGTCCATAAGACATAATTTTTGTGTCAGAATGTCTGACTTTATTATCTTTGTTCATCAGACATAGTTTTTTGTGTCAGAAAGTCTGACTTTATTATCTATGTCCATCAGACATAGTTTTTATGTCAGAATGTCTGATTTTATTTTCCTATGCCTAGTTTAGATTCAAGGGATTAATGCTCTATTTAATTAGGTCCAGACGACTTTATATACTCGGTCAGTGTGTCTGATTTCTTTTTCTAAGTCCTTAAGACATATATATGTTAGGAAATAATAATGATTCCCTAAACGGTATGACCACGTAAAGGTTCTCTTCATGGCGAATATCAGGTTATCTAACTTTTCTTTAGTTACCTAGTTAGGTCAGTGACAGATAGTAGTCATTATTCTCTTTTTTTAGTGTCTTTTACGATGCCTAACCTGTAGGAGCACCACTAGTTTTTAGTAGTGGCCCGCGGGGATAGTGTTTTGTCTCAGGCCTCTTTAGGCGTCGTTTGTATCAAGTTATACTAATATTGTTTGTACTATTTATTGTGTGCCCTAGTAATGGGTGAAAATATAAATATACTCTTGAATGTCCAGGCAGTACTTATTAGGAATTGACCGGCCATAGTATTTTAACAGTGTAGATGCCTGATTGCTCGCCATTTACTATTTGTAAAATGATGGTTCCTCTTCAAGGAGATTATTCTTAGTTTTTCGTGACTCTCTAGGGAGTTAACTCAAGCTAGCTAGCTTATATAACTATCCTCATAGTAACTCTATAACACTAGGATTAAATACCCCTTGTTTTAATTCACTATAGTTTCACTATTATTCATAAATAGACCTTTCAGGTCTTAGTCTGGGATTAGCTAGGCTGGATTGTCTTTATGTATTGCGGCTTAACCTTATATTATTATTTGTTGCCTAACTTTGACTGCCGCTATGTTGAGGCAGACGCTCCTTCATCGAAGAATGAGCGTTGATCCTCATTCTAAGAGTTACTAATCTAAACTGTAAGTCCAATCTTGCTTCTGATAGTTCCTAGTCATCAAGGAGCTTATTTCTAATCCTGCCTATCGGGAAGTATACGACTATGGTAACTGAATAAAGTTATATTCAATAACAAGGAACTGTTTGATCTAAATACATATTTAAAACGTATGTAATTCTATTTCTCTTGATTACATTTAATTTAACTGATTTGTTAAACTTATATATTTCTCTTATGTCTCGTCCTTCCCAAAACGTCCTTATTTAACTTTGTAATTGTAATCGTGACTTCTTCTACTTGATAGGAAAAGCGAGGATTCAACCATAACTTACTACTTTATCGGGCCATTCGAATTTATCCACACTGATGGAGAAGGTAGAATTTAAGGGAATCTCCCAGGACTATCGCTGAAGGAGGCTGGGAAACTATTTATTAAAAAAAACACTCAATACATCCAGCAGGGATTCTAACCCCCACTTCTCTGATAAGCCAGATAGAACAATTTTGACCCTTAAACCACGTTCCCACTTATGTTGGCTAATAGTAGATAACACAATATGGAAAATAATCATAAGTAAGTAGGAAAGCACCTTTATATGAATATAGTATTTTAGTTTATTCAAATTTATTCAAATGAAACATAACTAGTAATACATTGTTAACCTATTTGCGGTCATATATCAGGGCCATGAAACCTGAAACTCACGTGGGCAATTTGTGTCACTTGATCAATCAAGTCAAATCAAATTTATTTTTTTCCTAACGTATGGCATATTTAGTAGTGATCGATGAAGTACCTGGTCCGACACCTTAGCTCAGTCGTTAGCGAGTCTGTCTACTGAGCTTAGAGTCCCGGGTTTGATTCTCAGAGTTGGCGAAATTTTATCATTGATGAAAATATGGGTTTACTTTTTCACATTGATAAATTGATGGCCGGGGACTGTATGTTGTGCCTGTCCTAGTCTTAAAATAGATACGGCAGGTTCAGCAAGCCAGTAGTGGAAAATATATAGCGTGACTAAAAAACTGACCCATGTCACAGGTTGGAAACAATAATGGATGCAAGAAAAAGATGCAGTATCTAGTTCGGTAGCCTGTGTGTGTAGACTTTTAGCCACTCTGGTGGCACAAAACGTTGCCCAGGGTACACTATAGAGGTTGTCTATACGTCGTACCCACAATAACAATCATGATGTGATGATAACCATTGGGGGCCATAGGAACAGTTCTCCAGTCGGGGAAAATCTCTATGGTACCACTGGGAATCGAACCAACCGGTACCTTTAGATCAGTAGCCTGGGGCGCTGACCACCAGACCAAGAGGCCAGTCTTCAATGGGTGTATGACCTTATCAGAGGTAAAGTCTGTTCAGCGTAGGAATTGTTTTCTGAAAGGCCTTTTTCCCTACCAGATAGCTATTATATAGTAGGATTTTGGTAGGAAAAAAGACCTTTCAGAGATTAATTCCTACCGTGAATGGAGTATATACAAGCGCTAGCAATACTTTTTTTTAGCACTGCGTGCCTCATTTTTTTGCCGTGGGAGAATGAAAAACCATTTTATAAAAATAAACTTCAGTACACCCAACCGAGTTTCAAACCTCAATCTCCCCATCTTCGGCGGTCTAATATACTGCGAGAGTGAAGCCTTAGACCATGCGGCCATCGAAGAAAGTGCAAGCGAACTTGACTGATGAGCTCTACAATTTAATCTATAGCGAACCTTATAGATTGGGTTCGAATCTCGGCCGGATTAACTGGGAGGGATTTTAAACTTTAATATTGTGACCACATTTCTTCTTTTTTTCTCTCTTTCTCTCTCTTGGTGAATCAAGTGGGCCTATTTAAAATTAATTTTCCTCATCATGTTACTTTAAATGATTGTAAGTTTTGGGTAACCCTCAACGTTGGGTAAGTACACGAACATATTATCAGGCTCATCTTGGGTAGTTTACCAACGATGGGAAGTTGGGACTTTAATCCCGTTTGGGTTATCATAGAGGGGGTTTTTCTAAGTAGGTTCCTACACTTCTGCTACGCCAATATTAGTAGATTACTTATAAATTCTACCTTCTTTATTCCTACGCCATTAGCTTAATTACATCTGGTTAGCCCAGCTAGCTCGTAGGACATGGCATATAGAAAGTTATGAATACATAGTTCAAAAGGGCAGTAAGACACATACAACATAGATAGTAATACAAATACGCGTATTCATGAAAAAACAACCCCTTTAATCTTACATTATCTATGTATGTGATATTTTGTTTATGGTATGTGGCCCATAGAGATATGCGTATAGTACTCTTGCATTAATATTGATAGTAATTATAGTAATAAACAAAGCTTTACAGACCTCTTTGACCAAAGCCATTGAAGGTGTACTTTAAATAATAATACCTCACCATCTTCGTACAACGTGAGGAATACATTTTACATAGCTGGGACTCAAACCAGAATATTTCAAAAGTGTCCTACCCGAATTTCATTAAATTAACGCTCTCGTTTACGACTTATACTCAAAATATTATATTAAGTACGTTTCCTGCCTGTGATGTAGTGTCAAATTAAGATAAGATCTACAAGATTAATGTATTTATATTTTGGTTGGCGAGTTTAATACTAGATATAACATTGAAATGAAAGCCACTTATTTGCAAATAATGAATTCCCAAAATAGTCTTAAATCTGCCATAATTTTTTAAGTAGTAAGTTTTTCGTGTAAACATCTCTTTTTTAAATAGTCCACCACTTAAGCCATTTTATTTGATCACGAAAATGGCTAGTAGGAATATTAATGCAAGAATGTAGATTGAACAAATTCATGTGACTATATGTATATCTAGAGTAGGAAACAAGAACATGTTTATTTTTAAATGCAAGTCAATCGGTTAAGAAGACACAAATAGTAGAATGAATGTTTATACCGTCAACCTAAGAGGTAAAATAATAGCAGATAAATAAGAGTACTCACAGGGTTAACAACTCATTTTATTACCTCTATTTTTATTTCGTACATTGGCGTTCAAGTATGATAGCACTTAGGGTGGTTAAGTGCGTAGGTCAAGATACAACCAGTTTCTTAATATATTCTAGAATTCATCAAGTGACTTATGCAAAACTCTTGAATTCCGTGAAGGCAAAAGTTAATTATTTCTTGTTTGGTTTTGACGTTTTTCCAATAATTAAGACTACCTATTTATAATTAACGGTATCCAGGCCCTTTATCATCAATTCATCATTCTTTTATGGAAAGTCCCAATTTTAAAAAATTAAATATTTTTCAACCGTACTGAGAATCAAACCCGAGCTTCTTAAATCAATAAGCAGTTGCGCTTGATATTATTCTAAGGTTCTGGACTACAAATTATTTAAAAATAGGCACAAATAGCATACACATAATTTACACTTAAATATAACCTAGATTTTGTAAATATAAAAAAGAAACAATTATTCTCAACAAACATTTTCACCCAGAATACATTTTGAATCCTACATCGGTGGGCATGTGGATTAAATGTTAAGCTAGTAAAGTTTGGTTTACTGATGATAAGAAGGCCAGGGTTTAAACCTCATTCGGGTTTAAGGTAGGTGACTTTATTTCAATGTTTCCCAACTATGCTTACATATAAATGTGGGTACATTATTTCTTAAATTATACCTTCTGTATTTTTACTCTATTAGTGTAATTAAATTAGGATATTATGAACTATTGTTTATAAGTGTTGAAAAAACTAACAATAATAACTTTGATTCTGCA
Organism: Timema bartmani; assembly: GCA_902151455.1. Taxonomy (NCBI): domain Eukaryota; kingdom Metazoa; phylum Arthropoda; class Insecta; order Phasmatodea; family Timematidae; genus Timema; species Timema bartmani. Next base: position 219,342 of record CABFWB010000423.1, on the reverse strand, counting down.
TTGTTTATATTCTAATATTCACACATTTTTCTTCACCACGCAAATACGTGTACATGTTACCTTCCATATCCTCACATCATGAGTGTAATTATTACATGTGAATAGCATGGACGAATAGTAAGACGTACTGCATGAATTAAAATTAAAAAATGACACCTGGACACGGGAATTGAGCCCGGGACTTCCCGTGTCCAGATGTCATTTTTTTCAATTTTCAGAATATGAAATATAGATGGTGAATTCCTCTCTAAAATTAATAACAGCTTCGGCTATTTAATTCTTAAAAAAATATATTGTAATCTTACAATTTTTTTTAAACTACTCTAGTTAAAATGATTAATAAAACTATCACTAAATTCAACTTCAATTTGTGTTAAAAGATTATAGATAAATCACTTTAGTTGCTACGATGGATTTTTACGAAAGTATTTTTAAACCAGAGTAGAAAGAGCATCTCATTTACATCGTATTAATTGTGTCAGAGAATTGCTAATATAATTGTTTGTTTACCAGAAGGTTAGATTACTCCAACATATTTGTTCATCTCATTTCTTTGCGACGGGTAAATACACTGTTGACAGAACGTTCATGTAATATAATTGGATGTTTCCAGGAAAGTAGCTCATTAGAAACAAACAAACGTTCAACGTGGCTACATAATGTATAATTAGGGCTGTGTCATGAAAATATGGAGTATTAATCTTAGACATTCAGCAATATGTAGGCCTACTACATTCATAGGAATACAAATTTTAACAAATAAATTATAGTTATTCTAAAATTACATTTTTGATAAATAATATGATAGGCCACTAACTATTAACATTTTTTACTAAATATTTGCCTTTATTTAAAAGAAGTACATATTTCCTATCTTTTTCACGTTATTAAAAGTGAATCCCTGTTTGTTTATTGGTAGCAGAACAAGATAAACTTAATAGCTTACACCACTTCATAGGCAAAGTACCGACCTAGTTTAGTATCTATCTTCTAGCTATTTATATTTATCAACAACACACTTATAAACGTTGCGTTATTACTAAGCCAAGGGATATACTATAATATGTTTTAAAATATAAGTTTATAGCTAACTCTCTGGAACTTGTAAGTTCATGGCCACCATAACATAAAATCACCATTCAACCTTGTCTTGAGACACCTTCAAACAATCCCTATCTTAACACCCAACCTACTTCACATTCACTTTGACATTATCCTCTCATCGCCGTCTTGTCTTAGCAGTGGGTCTTGTATCTTCAGGTTTCCCAACTAAGATTTTGTGTAAATGTCTGTCAGCACCCATACGTATCACATGACCACCCCACTTTGCCTTGCCTATCCTTAATGTTTGGGGATGCATATGAGTCATTAATATCTTCATTATATTATTCGTAATAGTTTTACTTGTTCATGCCTCTTAAGGACAAATATATTTCTCAGCACTTTATTCTAAAAAAAAATTCAATTTATTCTCTTGGATAGACGACTCTTTACATCCCTAAGTGACATTGGGTATGAATATAGTTTTGTATACTCTAAAGTTAATATTTCGCAACAAAAGACGAGACAAAAACAGCTTACAAACTGAATATTAGCAACCATTGCCTGCATGCGGTTTTAAACCTCTTGAATTTCAATCCTATCTGATAGCATAGTTCCCAAGTATTTGACTTTGTCATCTTTTTCAAAATGCATTTCACCGATCTCTGCCAAAGTATTCCTTTGCAATACAGGGTTTGAATATAAGTTCATAACAAAGAGTAATTATAGAAAGTTACATGAAACAAATAGTAACAACATTATAATGAAAATACACCATATTAAATTATGTATATTAATTACATTCGTAACTTTATATAGTCTCACAATGAATACTTGCAAAGTAAATGCTCCAAGGATCTCTTTTAATTCTAATATACAAGTCTAACAAAATAGTAATTTAAAGATTCAACTCTATTTAATTTAAATGGAAAATAGCTTATGTTTGGACCCGCCTCAATGGCGTAGTTGGCTAAAGTGCTAGAAATGTTTTTACACTCTCCCTACACGCAAATATGGGTTCACTTTCTCTAAATTCAACCTTCAGAATTCCTAATCCATTAACGTAATTAGTACATAAGCGTATAATTTGAACGGGTAGTAAGACGTGGTGCTAAATAATAATAAATAAATAAGTTATGTTTAATTAATACAAAGGATAAGGAATAGAAGGGTGTATTAGAGAGAATGCACCCGCATTTTTTTAGGGTAGATGATTGGGAAACCACATTGAAACTCCCTACCACGCCATGCTAGGATTCAAGCCCTAACCTTCACATCAGCGGAGACCAAAGGCAATTCGAGCTGTTTTTTTCCTCAGACTACTCAGCCACCACAGTTGGTGCAAGACACATACATTTTATGAGAAGAGTGTTTACATAATGCAGGAAATTATTACATATAAAAAAAACAAAGTTTATAATAAGTGGGCATACCAACTAAGGCGTCAGTCTCGACTGACCTGAATTACCGTTGATGAATTGGTCAGAGCTCAAATCTTGCCTAGGGGTATTGAGGGTCTGTTTACATTAATAGTTTCCAAATCTCTATCCACCCCCATGGGGATATAATTAATGTAGAGTTTACCTGCACCATCACAATTTAATTATTGTAAATTTACAGGTAGCCCAGATGGGTGGTAAGACACATACAAATAAAAGTGTATTAAATTTTTGGGATAGATGAGGATAACCCTATTTTTAACAAAGTCCTTGATACATATTAGTAACCAAATCTAGCTTATATTAAATAATCAAACCTAAGATAACTATGCTTAACCTATACAAACTTAATCTATATTAATAAACTTAAGGAATGCCAGGCCTCCACCGTGGTTCGGATTCCACGTTAAACTGTAGGTCCTCCATTTCATCTCACAATCACCCTACCATTACACATTAGCGTAAGTGCGTATAACCCAAACGGGTAGTAAGACGCGGTGCTAATAAAAATAATAATAATAATAATAATAATAAACAACTTAAGATCATTTTACCATACTCTTCTTTATCAAGACTATCTCTATCAAAATTAAATGAATTTAAATTCACATGGCTTTATTTTATTTAAAAAAAAAAATTCTTTAATTTATTTGAAGCATTTAACGAGCACTTTCTGAACCGACTAATAATATAAGCACACGATATTTCCTATGAGCCTACCAATTTTGCCGGGAAAGTTATTTCTAAATACCTTACAGGACTATTTTACATGCCACATTCAACATGGAACTTCCCCTCAGAAGGAAGTAGGTACTACGGATTTTTATCTCTCAGTGAAAATTCGTAGACCCCGTCGGTTTTGAGCCAACGAACATTGGAACCTGAGGCGAGCACTTTACCCCAAGACCACCAAACTCGACATTTACTATTTTTAATTTCCTGGTTTAAATATAAGTATATTAACTTTAATTAACACTTATAACCCAAACGTGGTCCTAAAATAAAATGTATCTACCAAAATTTAACTTCGATTCAAACACTAAGGCATCAGGCTTGTCTAGTCTGATTCACTGGTGATGGGTGTCAGATTTCAAATACAGTTAGGGTTTATTGATTGTGTTCATTAATAAATGGTTTCCCACTCTCTTATCACGTAAATTCGGGTAAAATTCCTTTAAAATATATCATTATATTTCATACCCCATTAGTGTAAATGTGTGGAAATTATAGCTGGGTAGTAAAATGCGTGACACAAGAAAATATATCACATTAATTTTATTTTATATGACTTAAAATTATAAATCCTAATGATATCAGGTTTTATTTTATTTTGTCGATGACTTTCTTTCCAGATAAGGTAGCTATCGATATGTTTTTTTGGTAAGTATAAGCCTACTCTCATTTGTTCCAACAAAGCAATTTTTTATACAGTTTTTATAGCAAAACTTTTTCTGTCCATATAAAATAAAATATTGTTCCAGTACACACATATAATTTAATTTTCTTCACATGTTGAACTAAAAATTTCTTGAATATCAAAGGTGTTCTGGAATTTAATGATACATTTTTCTCTTCATTTAAAAAGTTTGTTAGATAGTGCCGCCATGCTCATGATGGATATTCAGGAACTGTTGATATGTATATGTGAAAAAAAATTAAACCTTATATCTGTACTAGAGTAATAGTTTTATTTATTTTGGCCAAAAAAATGTTTTACTATAAAAACTTCAAAAATCCTTTCCTTTTCTCGCATCTCCTTCCATCCCCCTTTATGGAAATAGTAAAAAATAGCCATGTGGTTTAGTGTATCTCAGTATGTATGTGTGTGGGTGTGCTCCACATTTCCTTTGAGCGAAATGACATAGTTCATCAAAACCAAGAACACACACACAAATATGACACCCACTGTTTTCTATTTTTATCTTCCTTTGGTACACATATCTAAGGTCAAGGGTGTTTAAAATAAATAAAACCCTTTGATTTATTTCGCGCTCAAGGTATAACATAAATTATTTCGCCACACTTATCAAAGTCGGCATTCCACTATTTGGGATATCACACTATGAAAACTGCTATTAAAACGTTGAATAACCTATTTTTAAATATATTACAACAATATCTAGCTCAGCTAGAGTTTATAAAAAGGTCTTGGGGTGATAATATTCTATGCAACAAAATAGTAATTCTGAAATATTAATGTAAAAAAAATCAATAAATTGTGAATCTAAAGATTTATTCCCCTACAACCCCACATTCAACATGTCACAAACTTTGATCTTTCAGAAATAGTTACAAAAGATCATGTTGTTCTTGATAAGTAATTATTGGAGCACAGTAAATTTTCACTATAATAGCACAATGTTGCCCCGAGCCCTCATATATTTGGAAATATAAGTTACTACCTCAATTTATATGATCAAAAGACCCGCTTTGGTGGCCGCATGGTCTAACGCTCTACACTTGTAGTAGGCTAGACTGCCGATGACGGCAAGATCAAGGTTCGAATATCGGTCGGGTGTATTGCGGCTTTTTCCAATATGGTTTTTGGGTACACTTCTTTTAATATAACCTTAATAATCCCTAAAACCACTATCATAATTAGTACATAAGTGTATAACCCGAAAGAGTGGTAAGACGTGGTACAAAAAAATATATACATATATAGTCAAGAGCACTAAAATTGTAGTTAACTATTTATTTCTAATCATGTCTAGTACCATAAAATTTACAAAGTAAAAATATATTCTGATTATACTTGATATACTTACACAAAGAGGTGATACGACAAAACAAAATGATTTAATTCAAATAGGATATTTGAAATATGACTAAACACTGCCAGAGCCTTCTAAACATATTTTTACCGTTGTTTACCACATAAATCCACACATAATGATTCTTAATGAAATTATTTCTATGTTCTGTACAGTTTATTATTTTGTTCTTGTGGCTCAAATTAAATCAATATTTTAAAATAAAACCTCTTTTAAAATTCAAAAGGTAGCACAAATCATTAAAATTTTCTCTTTCAAATATTTTCTTGAAATGATAATAGGTGGAAATCATAAAGTTCAAATTAGAATATATTTTATGAAAAAAGTATCTAAGGAATTTATAAAGTCATATTTCCTTTGGTTTATCTCTTTGGTTAATTCTTTAAGTTCTTTTCACCCTCTCATGGATTCCAGAAATCGGACTTGAGGTATAGAGCTCCTCTCTGCTAATATGTGATTCTGGGTTCGATTCCAAAAGGTGCCGGGGAAATTTCTTCCAATGATGAATAATTCTCATGGTCACCAGAGTTTGATAATTAGGCTTAGGTTCGGTTAAGATCTTCATTGGCTTCACAGCCTCATACTCACTATCCCAATCATACCTCATTTTATTGGGACATGGAAAGAGCCTCTACGGAAATAATGTACGATCAGTACATCTGGGCGTCCCCTGGTTAGTTTTTTCCACACATTGAGCTACAAATTGATGTAGCCTCGACTTGCCATTTAAGAGTGCCAGATATTTTTTAATACTTGATATTTAATATTTTTTTTCTCTCAAAAGGTTGTAAAAGCGTTTAACTACAGCTAGATGTCAAAATTTATAAATTTTTCTAAAAGTGCAAAAGCATTTAAATAATAATTATATTATCAAAATTATATTTTAATTAAATCAGTAGTTCAAATAAAAAAATAATATCACAATTTTTATTTTTATTAGTTAATATTATCCCCTAAGTAGACTTGAAAATACCCGATCAAACTTAAACAAAACGTCAGCCAAGTAAATCAATATATGAGAAAGGTTTACCCAGATATAATGATAAAAGAAATAGATTACCTATGTTCTCATTTAGGTTAATGACAAAAATATATAAAGGATGATAAAAAAATTGATCAAAAAATGTTCACCAGAATCGTTAAAACTGACCTAGGTCACAGGCTGGAAATAGTAATGAATGTAAAGTAAAGTTCAAACGTTAAAAAGCAAATCGAACACTCATACAATTAGCCATACATCACCGTGATTTAATTTCCGTTGCCATGGTATACGTAGTCTGTACGTCTATATAATTATGAATGTAGCCTAGATTTCACTTATTCACTAATGTGTTCACAATATAAGAGACACATTTTAAGCTTAACTAAGTATACCATCCTTGAAGTATATACAGTATAAGTGGAAATACGCTGCTATAATTTATGACATGTCAGAGAATATTAATTTTTAAAGTAACATTTTAATACATTTATTATAAAGAAAATTAATATTAATGATTTTTTCTGTTTGATTGCACTATTTTATTTTATCTTCAAATAGAATATGTAAATCATAAAAGAAGAATATACTATTTATTTATTATTGCAATCAAATTTAGCTTAGAACTCTTTTTATAAGGTTAACATAAAATAAAAATTATTTGAATTTTACTAATGATTTTGCTAACTATGACTTAATATGGATATATTTTCCAAGATTTATATTTATATTTAATAAACTAAAATAAAATGAAAACTTAATACACAAATATCTAATATTTAATACCCGCTTTGGTGGCTGCTTGGTCTAACGCGAGACTCTCGTGTTAGGCTAGACTGCCGAAGACGGGAAAATCAGAGTTAGATTCTGGTTGGGTGCACTGAGGGTGGTTTTTCCTGAATGGTTTTTCACTCTCCCTCCCAACAAGTGCAGCTTACATTCGTCAAAATTTCACCTTTCTAATCTCTAACACATTAATGTGTTTATTACCCTAACGGGTAGTAAAACTTTGCGCTAAGAAAAAACAAATTAAACAAATATTTAACAGTAAATTTACTCCAATTAAACACATCAGCACTAACTTATCTATTAATGGATCGCGACTCATCTTGGCAAACACCCAAAACACTCACTCAAGGGTAGGAATAACTTTGAATTATTGAGGATAGTTTGGAGATTCATAGAGGACGTCACAAATCTTTAGAAAACCATTACATTGATTAAATATTAGGTAAAAATCAATTTAAAATCAAATTAAATTGCTCAACCACCGAGGAACATGAAATTTCAATTTGGATGTTTATTAATTATTTATTACATACAACTTGCGATGTGCTTAAAATTATTACATTCGACGTTATCTAGTTGAATAATTTCAATATTAGGGTCAAAATGTACATTTCTTTTGTGCAATTAAGTGATACATTTTAATTGTTTTCATCAATCACAATTAAATTCTAATTTTGTTGAATTATTTTGGAATGATTGTGTACCTATTTCGTTTAGTAAAATTCAAATGGTATAGATGCAATGATGAACATAAATATATTGTTTTTATATAACTATAGGCCTTATTTTAGATCAGCATATAATCAAAGAAATTATCCACTTTCTTTTCAGATATTTTTTAACTACTGGTCTCATAAATAATAATTTCTTACATATTTTAGGAAATATACCCACCCTAATTGGGGTGGGAATGTAGGGTACGCAGGTTTAGGGCAGTTTTTCTGCAGTCTTTATAGCAAAACTTTTTTTGGTCAAAATAGATAAACTATCTCTCTAGTAGAAATAATGTTTAATTTTATTCACACATTTATGTCAACAGTTGTTGAATATCGGTCATGGACATAGTGGCATTAGATGATCAATTTTTAAATGAACATAAAAGTTGTCATTAAATTCCATGACACCCTTGACAGATATTCAATAAATGTTGTGAATAAAAATCAACTAGCCTTTATGTTTCTACTGGGGCAATATTTTATTTATTTTGACCAAAAAATATATTTTTATATAAAAACTCAAAAATATTTAACTTAAATCGCATTCCCTACATTCTCAATTTAAGTACTTACTGCCACAGTTAGTTAGTTTTGCAAATTCTCTGTTCGTGCTATTACTAGATATATTTTACACTGGAGAGGTAATGTCCTTAGAATAATTATTAGACTGTTTTACAGATAAGATGCTATTTCTTACAACATTTTAATTTCACTCAGGTTCCGTAGACAATTTTTAGAAAATTCTTTTAGTGATTTTTATTTACCTACTATCTATCTGCAAATAGCATCACGAGTTAAACTCCTAGCATGAACGAACAATTTTTCATTGGTGTACTTGGGACTTCCTATTTTACGTTGATGATTTGACAGCTGAAGCACTGGGTTCTGTGTTTGTTATATAATTAATCTAATTTATAGGTCATGTGCTGATTTAATAATTTAGTTGATAAAGTGCTCGTGAAGCACACTATATAAAAATAAATAAAATAAAAACAAGTAACTTAATAACCCAACGTTCTCTTTATTGCTGATATTCTAGATGATACGTTGTGTTTTATATGAGGAAATGGGATGGCACCGCGCCAACATCCCTGTAGTAACTTTACATAGCACAGCGCCGCAACGTCATCCTTTTATCGATTTATGCAAGAACTGTATATTGGTAGTTTAACGTTAGCACAGCATCAACTGCTTTGATGGCTGCATGGTCTAAGGCGACACTTTCGCAATAGACTAGACTGCTGAACATATAGAGTTTGGGGATCGAATCCCGGTTGGCTGTAATGAGGGTTGTTTTTCCTCAATGGTTTTCCACTTTTCTTCAATGAAAATGCAGGTACACTTCCTCTAAATTTAGCTTTCCATTAGCGTAATTATTACATATGCGTACAACCTGAAAGGGTACGTTATATTTGACGTCAATACAACAGTGAGGGGAGGGGGGGAGGCTCTCCACATTGATGGGCGTGTGGACATATAGTTTGGTTTGCTGGTGGCAGTTAGACCTGGTTACAATCTCACACAGGTGTCTTAAGTGTGGTTTTCACATAAGATGATTTTTCACTCAGCCTCCACGCAAATGAAGGTACATTTCCTTTCAATTTTACCTGCCCAACCTCCCAATCTCCAGCGGACCAGACAAGACTATCTTGAGCTTAGTTCATACTCCCCCCGATCCAAGTGTTTCCTCCAATTAATTTACAAAATTGTATCGAAAATCTATCTCATAAATTTTCTTCTCACTACATTATTGCACGTGTGGCTGATAAAATTTGTATCGAGTTGAAGAGTAGAATTTAATAGTACGGCCACGCCAAACTGAATACACCGTAGAAATACTTATGAGGCTTTAATGGATAAATTACAAACATTTGAATTTGTAAGGATATCATATTAACAAATGTTTTCTCTATTTATGAACCCGCCTTATTTTAACATTAATTTTTATTTAATAATGAGTTTGAAACTTTTTTTTTTGAACGGATAAGAAACACCAGTACTAAGATAATTTAATAAATTAAAATAATAAATATATCACTGAGATTTATTTAGAGGTAGCAACTTTCCAAATAATTCTGCATAATCACTTTAATTATTTCTTTCATTATTACTCTATTTAAAATAAATTAAAGCACCATATTAAAAATACAAATGGGAGATTGAGTGTCAACGCCAAAACAGCCCATTAAATCTACAAGGTTATAGTTAAAAGTTCGGACCAAACAAAGGATATCAATTCACTCGTAAACTTTACACATACCCGCCTTGGTGGCCTAGTAAGCTAACCCGCTAGTCGTGTTGAGCTAGACTGCCGAGGACCGGGAGATCGAGGTTCGGATCTCAGTCGGGTGAACTGGGGGTGATTTTTTCTAAATGGTATTATACTCTCCCTCCACGAAAATGCAGGTTAACTTCCTCTAAATTTAACCTTCCCATTTCATAAACCATTAGCATTATTAGTACTTAAGCGTATAACCTGAACGGGTACTAAGACGCGGTGCTATATACTACTACTAAATTTACACATCCGTCTTATAACACTGAGACGTAGGTAACAAGGGTAGAATTTCAATTGCACAGAGGTTCAATTATTTGTAAGCTGTGGGTACTATGAGCTGGGTCAAGTGACTCGTAACTGCAGTTGAACCACCGAAGTATTAATATGTAAATAGATCCACACGATAAGTGAAATCTGTCACTGACCAAATCCTGAATAGCTTTGTGGTTAAAGTATTGGCGCATAAAGCGAGAGCTTCCGGAGGAAACTTCCTGACCCATGTTCACAATTCTTATTTGGATAAGAGCTATATTATATAGGTGTCCATTTTTATAGGTAATATAAAGAGCGTTGTCTTTATTAAGGTCCTAATCCTCCCATTGATATATTTTAAATAATTGTGGCAGCTCTGAATGTTCAAAACAACAAAAATAATTCTCAAAAATTCATTTTAATGCTTGGTTTTTGGAATGATAACAAAGATGTAAATATTTGCAATTCGGCATTTGTTTAGGGAAGAATAAATCTGCAGTCCGTGAATATGGTCACTTTAGACGTTGGTGAAAAATGGGTTATTTTTATGTTTTCACATACATATTTTTAAATTTACCCATTTCATAATATAGGGTGGTTTATAGCAAATTGATATGTTTGTATGGTTCACCTTCATTTGGAATAATTAAAATAATATTTTTCAATTATAAACTACTATTTAAATATCTGGAGACAACTAAAGATCTGCAATGCGTTTCATAGCTTCAAAATGTGGCACGCTTAACTTTGATTTTATTTATTATAAAGTGCTTACACATTGTGTTTATCATACAATGCAACCGCTTTGCTGGTCGAATGTTAAGGCACTCAAGCTCATAATAAAATAGACTGCTATGACGGGGAGATCGGAGCTCATATACCTGTTGGGTATACTGAAGGTTGTTTTTATAAAATGGGTTTCCAATTTTCTTTCAAGCAAATGTGGCTACACTTTTTCTAAAACTCTAACTTCCTAAGCCATAATACACAAGTGTAATTTGTACATGTGTGTACAACCCTCTAAGGTTATTAAATTAGGTGCTAAAATAATAATAATAATAATACCATGACACCCAATATATTTTTTTGTATTTATATCTGTCATTCTATTTCTAAATATTAATTTGGACAAATAGCTTACATACTGAATTAAATAAATAGTTTTAAATAGTTACATTTAAATTTTACAGCTGTTTAACAATATTGTTCGCGAATTTATAAGTTTTTAAAATCTGACATGGAAAGTTCCCCCCTTCCCCCATTTGTTCAATGAGTTGCCTTGTTTGCTTCCTTTCCGTATTTTACTGCTTCAACTACCATTAGGAGTTTTATTGTCACAAGGGAGCATGTTTACTTTTATTTGCCTTTATATGTTGACTGTTCGTCCAGGTTAAAATCGTCTGGATCGAAATGCTTTCAACATGCTCAGTAAAAATATTTAACTTAATAATTTCATGGGATATGTCTCAAAATTTACACATTGGACCTATATATATATAACTAGTTAATCTTTGTCCAAAGTCTTATAAAAGTTGAATATATTTAACATATAGGCAAGAACTAAAATAATTATATTTGTAAATTAAGCTATTTTATTAATTGAAAATATGTAAGGAGTTTTATGAGATTTAGAAATAAATTAGTTCTCATGAAAATTCGAGTCTAAAATTAGTCCTCATAAAACATGTACCCACCTAATTCAGTCCTTACCAAATTATTTTTTTGAATTTTGAAGAGTGGTGTTCAACTGGCTGTATTTACAAATTAACTTAACTTTGTTAATTACAAATATTCCACCTCAGTACATTTTATCTAAACTCACAACCGATACTCTTAATTTACTACTTTTATGTTATCTGACTGTAAAAATCTATTTATATGTAATCACCAAAGATATTAATTTGCTATTTTCTAAATGTATAAGACTTTTTGGGAAACTCTGAAAAATATATGAACAAAAACAAAAATAGTTTAGTATTTATATCTTATATTTACACTTCACAAAGTTTCATGACTTGAAAGTTAATCAACCGATTAAAAAGTAAAACAAACTTTATTTGGCATTTGAACCAATGCGAGATTCTCTAAGACAAGCTGTGCGAGTTTTATTTTTCTGTGTCTTTATCTGGCGAAGCTTCTCATAAACATAATATATACAATGATTGAATACATATTTAGAAACTCAAAGAATTAAAGGAAATATCACCCCATTTTCTTGGAAAGAGAGTTAAAAACCATTTAAGGAAGTGGTTCCCAACCATTTTCAATTGACGCCACCCTTGGTAGATGATCAAGTTCTCACCTCCCCCCACCCCNACAATGATTGAATACATATTTAGAAACTCAAAGAATTAAAGGAAATATCACCCCATTTTCTTGGAAAGAGAGTTAAAAACCATTTAAGGAAGTGGTTCCCAACCATTTTCAGTTGACGCCACTCTTGGTAGATGATCAAGTTCTCACCTCCCTCCACCCCTCTTATTTTTTGGGATAGTTAAAAAAATACTACTTTTAAAAAAAAAAAATGACAATATTATCGTGATGGATGGAACATTTTTTTCTTCATAAGTTCTTGAATATTTGGCTTTATGTTTGATAGAGCACACCGTAATCACTTTCCACTTCAAGTCGACAACGTTGTTTAGTTTTTATGAGAGTCAAAGTTTAAGATTTAGTTGTGGCAAGCTAGTGGCCATAATGGTAGCTTAGGGCATCCCTTTTCAAAATATGCTCCACGGCTATTTCAGGCTCCGTGAGGTACTTTTATAATGCTCTCTATTGGTTTTTCACACCATTAAATAGCATCAGTAATTAGGATTGTGTTGCTACTCCGCCTACCATGGGCTTACTTGTCAGGATGGGCTTATTGGGTTGAGTAGGCAGCGGCAAATAACTGTAGGGTTTGTTTTGATCTCATTTATTGAAATAAACCAATTAGTATACGAGTGCATACATGTGATGTAGATTTTATAAATAATTGAAAGAGTTTAGAAAAAGGTCCTCGTTCTATTAATGTCCTTCTCACCAGTTTCATGCCCTGATCATCTTCGGTATTATAATTATAACTGGTGTCAAACACCCGCCCAACCAGTGCTGCGCGGTTATTATCTAACTCAGACCTCTAAGATGGGTTGGAGCGTCTTCCTCCGTACAGAACAGGCAACCAAGCTGTAGGATATTCCCCCCACAAGTTGTTTAGACTTGGTAGCTGGATATGTAGAGAGCATTTCTAAATAGTCCCCTAAAACTGGCATTTTTCTGTGGCCCCACTCTCCTAAAAAGGTCTAAAAATTCGCTATTATATACCCAAAAAAGGAGGGGTGATTCCCCTAAGTTACTGGTTTTGCCAATACTCTGTGTTATGCTAATTGGTAAAACAAATTATTTTTAGCATGACCTAGTACGAATACGCGACTGCTTATTCGGGAAAGTTGAAGGTGGGGTTCTTAAGCCTACACCATTCTTGCATGCCTTAAATTGACTAAGGCTGCAAGCTATGCCAATTGCCTATTTTTTCAAATCTGAATAAAGGATATTTGCCAAAGATTCAGCCAGAACATATGAGATTTTTCGTTTGTTTTTTACTTTTATATTTGCAAAAGTTATCTTTCTTTATTGAATGTCTATAATATAAGTTTAAATAAATGGTACGGCGCACCGCACAGACTTTCTCTCTCTTTCTATAAACTGGTAAGATTTCTGAACGGAATAATGTACATTGTATCATCACCACTCCACATAAGAACACGCATAAAATAATATAAAATGATATAGAATCAATGAGAAAAGAGGCGCATCTTTTTCCACCTAAGAGCATTTCAAACAGTTTAATGTTTTAAAGACCTTAATAAAATGGTATTTTAACCATTTGCTGACAGATTGGAAACTCGGATCAGCTTTACATGTTCCAATTTATGAAAATTATATTACTAGAGATGAATAGAGGGAAGAAGAAAGAAATCTAAGGAATCCTAAAAGTTATGAAAAAGATTAATATTGGGTCCACAAGGGTCAACACTTCGTATTAAAATTTCGATTTCTGGTTAAAATTTTAACATTTTATAAGGTGTTGCACATCTTCAAGTCATCGCATTGATATTTAATTATTCATTTATACATTTTGACCAATAAAAAATGTAAATATTGACTATTGAGTCTAAAATGGAGATAGATCA
>CABFWB010000423.1:187952-201972 GCA_902151455.1 Timema bartmani | reverse complement strand
ACGGAAATTCAAAAACAACTTTTTCGGATTCAGGGAATCATGAAACTTCAAGATTCATCAAAATCTCGAGTTTGATTTTTTTGACGATCACCATACTTTCTCTACCTGTAAGATAGAGAGAAAGTAAAAATGCTATGAGGGCTCCAGCATGTACCTTTTCTGGTGCAAGGGCTCCTTTGATCTAAACAGTTTGAGAACCTTTGACTTAGGAGAAGGGTATAATGGAAAAATGGGGGTGAATCCTAGGCTTGCGAGCTTGAAAATAAACACGTGCTTGCACCCTTTTGGCTGTTCACAAAATTTATCACAACTGGTAGACAGTGTTGCCAATACCGCTATAAATAATTATCTTAATTACTTTGGAAATATGATTTCAATGACAAATATTATCAACTTTGATATGCCTTTTTAATTTAATTTCTGAATTGTTCTATGCCCCCCCAATCCCCCAGAATTGTTTCGCGCCCCCCACTTTAATAACCACTGATTTAAGTAACACGCACCCTTAGTACACTGGCCGGGATTTAAGCCCGACCATTTTGTCACAAGCAGCCGAGGTTATTGTGAGAGCGACGACTTAGACCATGTGATGGTCGATGGGAATCATTGTAAACATAAAGGTTACCATTGCATGGCAATAATCTATGAAATGTTGTTTATAACTAACAATTGCGCTGGCTTTGAAAGTAATTTTATGTTATTTCCCTATGATCGTTAATGTAATTTATGTTTTAAAATTACTCAATCAATTTCTTTTAACAATGCCAACATTCCAAAATATCCAAACTATTATGGCAAATATGTGCAGTATTATCATTGAATTCTACATTAATTATAATAATTGGCAAAATATGTGCAGTACTATCATTGAATTTTACATTAATTTTAATAATCAAGTACACTTATAAGTGGTTTTGAAGGGGGAAACTAAATTATTTGGTTTTCTTGTGTTACTAAAAAACTAGTATAATACAAAATTTATATTTTCTCTTATCTATTTTAACTTATTGTATTTATTAAAATTGACAAAAAATTTTACTTTATAATAATTATTTATCACCTATTGAAATTTCTAGTAAAATATATTCTATCGGGTTTTAGCTTATATATTAAAAGCTGTACTTTATATTCGAATAAAATTCCTTCATAAGTAACATGTATGCTTACTAATGATTAAAATATGTTAAGTAGGCGCCTACCAGAACACTGAGACAGACGCAATGCAGACGTCTAGAAATTCTTCGTTATTTAAGAAGTGGTTAGCGTATAATCCGAACAGGTAGTAGGAAGTGGTGCTAAAAAAAAGAAAACAAAATTAAAGGTTTTTTAGCTCAAAATGATTAAAACATAAATAGAGGGGAATGGTTTCACCATATCCCAATAAGATTTAAAAACCTTACATTTAGGCTTAAGATTTAATTTTGTTAATATCATGTAAAGGTCATATTAGCTCATTTTCAACGATGTTTCACGTGAAATAATGCAATTCTGAGATTAAAATACAGAAACATAGACCTTAGCTTGCTGAAACAAAAAGGTCAATTTTTAAAAGGGTTACAGTATAAATGATAAAATAATCCATGCTTTTTTAAGTTTTGTTTTAATCTGGTTTGCAGTTTAGGATAATGTCGGGGTTCAAAACTCAGCTAAGCATGCTGAGTGTGCTACTTCCTTGATAGCTTCCCAGTTTCCTTCCACGCAAATGCGTGTATATTTCCTGCTAATTCTACTTTCTTCATCACATTAGCATATTTACGGAATTTTTAAGGGTAACAAAACGTGAACCAAATAAGTCTAATTTAACATTACTTAATATAAATTTTAATTTTACTATTTAGAAAATTGTATACATTATTTTATACTTTTTACATTTGAGAAAAAATATCGCTTGGCAAGTGCACTCTTACTAGTAAACGTCAGAACTATTGTCCACTGGTTCAAAAATGGTCGGAGATACATTGAGAAATGCCAATCGATCTGGAAGTAGCCTGTAGAGCTCAGGCCCCGGATTTACTAAAGGGAGCGGAATCGCTCCAGCACTGGTATAAAAAGAAGGTAAAAACCACTTCTAAAATATTATACAACAGGATTCAATTTGGTTCTTTCCATTTCTGTGATCAATACAGGAGACAAACTTGCTGTTAAGCACCATGGGGACACCTTTAACAAATCCATCTACAGTTTCTGGACAAATAATTACCCCCCTCTTTATCAGCATATATCCAAACTGAATTGTTTTGAAAGCCATGTTAAGGCGATTGGTCCCTTTTATTCGGCGTGGAAATGCAGAGCCATGGAAACAAACAGTTATCTTCAAGAATTTTTATTATTTTGCAATTTTCTTTTCGGAAACGTTTTGTTCAAGAATAAGCATGTTGATTAAATTATACTTTTTGCATACACACTTCCTCTATAATTTTAAGTTATCAAATATCAATAAAATTGACATTTTTCAAAAGAAAACTGCCGGTTTCATNATATTTCCAAACTTATGATTTTTCCGTAAGACCTGTCCGGTAGCTAGCACAATCTACGTTTTCTGTTATCCATCACTTCTGGTTGGTGCGGAAGGATACTATGGTTGGTTGTGAAGACACGTCACACCTTTCATGCTCCCACCCACTATACCACAAAATAGGTTGACTTGCACTCGACAGAGTCAAGGGCCTTAAGAGCCATATGTAATTAGCTTTTAGGGATGGCTGAGGGACCTATTAAGTTCTGGGACATTATGTTTATGTAAGCTCGTGATACAAAGTGTTTTATATAATTTTGACAAACGTAATATAATAAAACTGTATAGTTGAGGCTAACAAATACTCATTTTCATACCATATTTACATTTTGCTCTTATTATATTTGTTTATGAAATTTAACTATCAATCTTGAACTTACCAGCAGATGATTTACAAATTAACTATGCTTTAGAAAAAAAAAATACCCACTCCCTTTATTCTTCCACTTTCAATCAATTTTTTAAAAGTATTTATAGTATTTTTAAAAATCTATTGTATGTTGGTTAATTTATTTACAAATTTGAAAGGTGATATATAAATATACATTTTAAATTGGCCTTACTGGCCTTTTATTAATATTTATTCTTCTTTTTTAACTTGCCTACATGTACCTTATTTAGTGATGTAAACAAATAATCTAGCTTGCTTTTAAATTGTGTATGTGTTTATTACTGACTATAGTCGACCTTGGTGATTTTGGGGTAGAGTGCTAGCCTCAGGAACCGATGTTCGTAGGTTCAAACCCAGGAAGGGTCAATGGATTTTTCTTGAATGATATAAATCCCTAGCACAACTTCGTTCTGAGGAGAAATGCTGTTTGTGGCATGTAAAAGAACCCTGGAAGGCATGTGAAAATACCTTACCCAACTTAATTGGTATTCCCTTTCACTCTCGCTCAAAGAAATCTTCGTGTACTGGAACAACCACTAGTTTCAGAAATTGCACGTTAAATTTTCAAATAAGAAAAAAAAATATAGGAAAGTAATCACTATATATCTTTTAGGTATTTTTTAGAGTGCCTGTTTCTTACTTGAAAGGCCTATCTCGAAAATCAGTTTTGAATCAAAATTTTATCTATATACGGTGTGACTAAGTGTAAAAATGATGGTGTACTCTACATATGATTTTTCTTATCATAGTATTCCTTTAAATCCGTTAATTAAATTCGATGATGTCCACCATTATGGAACTAAATGTATCTTTAAATATTTGTTATAAAGGGCTTGAGTGCAACAACTTACCAATATTGTTCGTGTAAGAAACATTTTTTGCAGATGGCTGGGAAATGTCAAACTTATAATTTCATTTATTATCAATATCCTGATTAAATTTATCAATTAATAATATATTATTCTTATTATAGTAATTATTTGATTATTTTTAAGGGAATAGTATAGATTAACTCAACAATATGGCATGTTTTTAAAATTATCTGTCTCAAAATTCCAATAATGTCAACATTTGTGTTATCATTTTTCCATTAGATTTACATTCATCAATAGAATGAATACACCATCCTACACAAGCTAAATACATTATTGTGTATCTTTATATTCAATATCTGTCAATGTAAGAATTCAACTGTCAGCACAATCTAAAAATCTATTCCTACAAAAAAAGACTTCATATAGTGAAAACCCGTTACTAAATATAAATCAATAAATAAACTTCCTCCACTTCCTGCTACCCTTCCAATGACCCTTGATTAGAAATTATTAATTTCCAGACTCTTATGGCTATTTAAGTTTGACCCTTAAATATACGTAAATATTTCAATTTTCTACCATACGAGAAGTGTTTTATTCCATTAGTTTAGAAAACTGGAGAGGACGCCTTCTCCCTTTTTACGTTCATTAATTTTGAAATTTAAATTATTTTAAGAATTTTGGGAATGGATCTTATACCTGCCTGACAAATATAAATCTTCTAACAAAGTGAGAACTAGTTTCTTAAATAAGTTTTTGAAATTTTGAAGTTTCCTATTTACCCAATCTCAACTAAAATATTTCAAATTTTTAAGAATGTGTAAGTTTTATTTGTAAAAAAACACAATTTGCCTCTTAGTGTAAATAAAAACAACCAACACACAATTATTTTTTTTTGGATTCAAGATTGAAATGTTATCCACAATTTTTTTTGATCGCCGTTGATTTGGCAAACCGTTAATATAGAAAAAAAAATGTACTATACAGTCAACAGGAGAGTAAAACGATTGGTTGCGTGGTTTAAGAGAGAATATTATAAAAAAAATCATTGATTTTGATTGAAAAAAAAAAGCATTTATGTTGACAAGATGTCTAAGCTATATCCATATGAGATTTCAGCACAATCGTTATAGTTACTTGGAAGTGATTGAGCAACAAACAGATGGACGCAGTCTCAATTTTGTTATATTAGTAGGGAGTTTGTTTAAATCCCAAAACATTCGTTGCCAAAGAGATGCGCGGTTGGTTTGTTGATATTTCTAAGCCCCTTGTTGCCAGGAGACTTACAAAGAAGAGGTATAAGTTAAAAGTTAATATACAATAGTTTACAAATTAAAACACAAATGTAACGACAATAACTAAGTTTTTCAACAATATTTTTATCGCTTATAACTGATAAGATAGCGTGATGCTATTATACTTATCCAGTTTACTGAAAAATAGGGAGTACAACAGAAGAAGTCACGTCTCGATCCTATGAATACTGTATGAGTCTATTGGTAACAGACAAACAGAAAATCAACTGTACAAACAGATTTTGAATTTTATTACATGTGTGGATTAGAAATCCTTGCCAATTGAGTGAATCCTAACTGGTAGTACACGAAAGCTAAAGGTTCTTTATAACACTTTGTAAACGCTAGGCTTAACTTTTATTTTAAATGTTTATTTATTATAAAAAATACCAAGGTGGTGGTTAATGTCTAAAATTATACTGACGATGTATACACTCTTATATTTTCATAATAATCGCTAGATAAAACTTAATTTGTTTCTTTGGACATTATATTATTTTAAAACATTTATGAGTAAAATGTTTCGATTGAAGATACATGATTTTATTTGGTCTTCACTAATATATATTCTTATAATCATTTTTTTATGACTAATTGTATCTTTATGGCATTAATGTATATTTTACAATTATTTAAATATTGTATTATCGATGCCAGTTTATATTGGTATAGCGTGTTGTACATTATAAATTTTAAACTTTTTTTTATAGCTGTCAAATTGTATAATTTTTAATAATAATTAATAATAAGTTATTATGATAATGTATATTTCAACATACTTATTGTAATCTCATTTTCGTTTTATATTAATATTCCTTTCTTTAATATTTTCTTATTTAATATAATTACAATAGTATGTCATTTATTAATGGTGTGGTAATATTTAGTAGGATTACTGCCTCTGTGGTCAGAGCTCTTTACTACATACCCAGGAGTCCCGGGTTCGATCCCCAACGCCTCCAAAATTTATCTGTAAAGCATTGGTCTGGAATGGCACCAGATAAACCTCATGAGGACAAATGGGGAGCTACTTGAATAAAGAATAAGCAGTTCCGGCTTAGATAACTGAGATTAAAGGTCGTGAGGGCTTGTTGTGCTGACCACATGACACCTTCTATCCGTCAATGCTGGCACTCTATCATTAACAGCAGTAGCCCCTTGGTCGGTATAGCTCACTTTCTATCTCTTTCTATGGAGGTTTTTAAAGTAATATTTTATATTAATAATTATATTGTGTTTTTATCACTATCATAAATCCCAACATTATCTCTAATAAATAATAAAATGGGTCAACAAACATTCCTTAAACACTACTGACTGCCAGAACTCCATAATTTCTGAGTTATAAACGCACTCACTATTAAAGTCATTTTGATTTGCTTTCAAGTAATCCGTGAAATCTATTAAGTCCACTTTAAATTTATTAAACTATAAAACCGATACTCTGACCACAAATTTAGGTCAAGCTATGGTTTTTCATAGTACTGGCTTTTACAATCAAAATATAATCAGTGGTTGTATTATTTTTGATTTTATACTATTTGTGTGATGTTGGGAATCTACTTTGATTATAATCCATGTAAGTTTTGGTTTAGATTCCTGAACAATTTATGACTAATGACAAATACCGCATATCTCATCATTCACACTAACTTGAAACACATTCCTTTCAACGATAGCCTACACAATCGATGTATTTTTAATAATGATCAACATCAACCTGTGCGTGAATGAAGAGTGGGTGAGCGTTTAAGGAAAAAACTCACATGTCAAGATTCAAACCCGCATATCCTCTTTACCACAAACAAGACTAAACAAACGTGACGCTTACTGCGCATGCTCACCAATGTGGGTTGATTAGACTGCATTTACTCTAGTCTATCAAGTTATATAAACTGTAAGCAGTACTGTTAGGTACTGTCCAATTGGAAATATTTATTTTTAATACATGGATTTTACTAAATTACACAAAAGTTATTACAGTTAATTAAGATTTTACGTTCTAAACAGCCTACTTTTTTGTTTATAATATTCCATAAACTATTTTTCTAATCATTTTGCGGAAATATATCATTATTTATAACACACTTTAATTAACAGCTTTACACTTGTTAAAACAAGTTTTTTTCCAAAGCAAAACCTATAAACCACATATGAGGGTGCGAGGTAATCTTGCTGGCCGGTCCAGTGTGTGTGTGTATGTATGTGTATGTGTGTGTATACAGGCTGTATATATATATATATATGTATATATATGAGAGGCAGGGAGGAGGTAGGGTTTAAGCCCCGCCGTTTATTTTCATTATCAGCGTGAAGACACACCGCGGTGATGCAACCCAACATTTCGCAGTTGGGCTCCCTAACCCCCTCGCTGATTAGTGTTGGAGGGGGTAGGGGTGTATGGAGATGTGGGAAGGGGGGGTGGGTTTGGTCCCAGTAGCTGATTCAAGAATAGGGGGCAGGAAAAGGAGGAGGGCAATCACCACCGGAAGATTAGTATTGGCTTCAACTTAGAGTGGGCTGCATTGGTAGCGTGACCGGTTTGTCAAGAAGTCCCTCGTTGGAGTTTGCCGCAGCATGAATGTGCAGATGAAGAAATGTATCTTTTTTATGATCAGTATGTTTCTCTAATTAAATCAATACAAACCAAATATTAACATGTGTACGATTAACTATTATGGTTACTACAGTAAGTCATCAACTTAAGGTGAGAGTGTAGGGAACACGAGTTGAAATAAAATGTTTTTGTACTTTTTACATCAAAACATCTTTTTGGTCAAAAGAAATCCAATAATTCTCATATCTGTCATGAGCATGGCGTCATTAGATGGGAAACTTTTAAATGAGGCGATAAAGCTGTCATTAAATCCCAGGACACCCTTCAAAGATATTCAAGAACTGTTGAGATTTCTATGTGAAGAAAATTAAACTCTATGTTTCAACTCTAGAATGATTTGATTTCTTTTGACAAAAAACATTGATAAAAAACTAGAGAATTACTGCCCCCAAATCATGTAGATTTAATATAGTTAGCGTTCCTAGTAATCTGACGCATGGCTGATGGTGTCATCGTAATTTTTACTTTCTCTCTATCTTACAGGTAGAGAAAGTATGGTGATCGTCAAAAAAATCGAACTCGAGATTTTGATGAATTTTGACGTTTCATGACTTCCTGAATCCGAAAAAGTGGTTTTTGAATTTCCGTCTTTCTGTCTGTCTGTCTGTCTGTCTGTCTGTCTGTACCTCCAACTAGAGCCTAAACTATTTTACCGATTGAGCTGAAACTTGATATCTAGGGTTTTCATAGGGTTGCCCCGAGGGGTTTTTGGAATTGGATATCTACCCCTAAAATTAAGGGTAGTTTACTGAAGGGAAAAAAGAGAAAAAGTCGATTTTCTCAAAATCGGCTCTAACGATTTTGATTAAATTTCATTTATGAACATTAATAAATATTCCAAACAAAATGGCTACTCTCAATATTTCGGCAAAATGGCTTTAAGGGCTCCGGTCTGATGCGTAAATTAACATTTTTTATAATAGCTCCGAAACTATTTGAGATATGAAATTACTTAGCATTACAAATATGTATATATATTTATAATACAAATATTTTATTCGAAACATATTTTTATAAAATCAATAATTTTCAATCTATACGCAATTATATATATATTTTTAGCTTTTTGGACATTAAAGCTTAAGTATTGCGATCGTAAAAAAAACTAACCTGAAATGTTGATGGATTTCGACGTCTCATGACCCCCCGAACCCTAAAAAATAGTCTTTGCAATGCCGTCTGTCTGTGTGTCTATTAAAACTTAAAATTAAGGGTAGTTTACTGAAGGGCAAAAAGAGAAAAAGTCGATTTTCTCAAAATCGGCTCTAACGATTTTGATTAAATTTCATTTATGAACATTAATAAATATTCCAAACAAAATGGCTACTCTCAATATTTCGGCAAAATGGCTTTAAGGGCTCCGGTCTGATGCGTAAATTAACATTTTTTATAATAGCTCCGAAACTATTTGAGATATGAAATTACTTAGCATTACAAATATGTATATATATTTATAATACAAATATTTTATTCGAAACATATTTTTATAAAATCAATAATTTTCAATCTATACGCAATTATATATATATTTTTAACTTTTTGGACATTAAAGCTTAAGTATTGCGATCGTAAAAAAAACTAACCTGAAATGTTGATGGATGTCGACGTCTCATGACCCCCCGAACCCTAAAAAATAGTCTTTGCAATGCCGTCTGTCTGTGTGTCTATTAAAACTTAAAATTAAGGGTAGTTTACTGAAGGGCAAAAAGAGAAAAAGTCGATTTTCTCAAAATCGGCTCTAACGATTTTGATTAAATTTCATTTATAAACATTAATAAATATTCCAAACAAAATGGCTACCCTCAATATTTCGGCAAAATGGCTTTAAGGGCTCCGGTCTGATGCGTCAATTAACATTTTTTATAATAGCTCCGAAACTATTTGAGATATGAAATTACTTAGCATTACAAATATGTATATATATTTATAATACAGATATTTTATCCGAAACATATTTTTATAAAATCAATAACTTTCAATCTATACGCAATTATATGAATTTTTTTAACTTTTTGGACATTAAAGTTTAAGTATTGCGACCGTAAAAAAAAACTAACCTGAAATGTTGATGGATGTCGACGTCTCATGACCCCCCGAACCCTAAAAAATAGTCTTTGCAATGCCGTCTGTCTGTGTGTCTATAAAAACTTAAAATTAAGGGTAGTTTACTGAAGGGCGAAAAGAGAAAAATTTGGTTTTCTCAAAATCTGCTCAAACGATTTTGATTAAAATTCGTATCTAGGCGTTGATTAAGATTATAAATAAACTGGCTATTTTCATTTTCCTATGAAAATGATTTTTAGGGTACTTTACAGAAGCGTTAATTTCCGTATCTCCACAACTATTGGAGAAACTAAACAACTTATCATTGCAAAATTGTAGGACTATTAGAAATAAAAAACTTTTATTTGACATATATTTTTATAAAAGCAGCAGTTTCTGAGATATTTGCAAATATATTAATACAATTTTGTGAGCTTTAGTTGTAAACATATACTACTTAAGTCTTAACGCAATAATTCTCCAATGCCATAGAGTAATTAAATATAAGTATCTAAAAAAGTATGTTATTTTTCCTTAAATCTCTTAGGAGAAATGTTTGCATAGCAATGATCTATCTCCATTTTAGACTCAATAGTCAATATTTACATTTTTTATTGGTCAAAATGTATAAATGAATAATTAAATATCAATGCGATGACTTGAAGATCTGCAACACCTTATAAAATGTTAAAATTTTAACCAGAAATCGAAATTTTAATACGAAGTGTTGACCCTTGTGGAAGACATTAAACTGTTTGAAATGCTCTTAGGTGGACAAAGATGCGCCTCTTTTCTCATTGATTCTATATCATTGTATATTATTTTATGCGTGTTCTTATGTGGAGTGGTGATAATACAATGTACATTATTCCGTTCAGAAATCTTACGAGTTTATAGAAAGAGAGAGAAAGTCTGTGCGGTGTGCCGTACCATTTTTTTTTTTTTTATACTTTGAGCACAATTTGTGTTTTATAAGTGAGCCTACATAGAAGGGGTAGACTGGGCCACCGGGACACTGGGAGATGTCCTAATGGGGTGGTTTTATTTGAGCTGCCAAAACTAATTTTAACTAAAATAAATCCACCCACTCAATTATATTTTATTTATTTAATTATTTAGCACCACGTCTTACTACCCGTTCGGGTTATACGGTTAAGTACTAATTTAACTAATGGATTAGGAATTGGGAAGGTTGAATTTAGAGGAAGTGAACCCGCATTTGCGTGGAGGGAGAGTGGAAAATCATTTAGGAAGAACCACCCCCAGTTCACCCGACCTAGATTCGAACCTCGATCTCCCCGTCCTCGGTGGTCTGGCTCAACACGGCTGGCGCGTTAGCCAACTACGCTCAATTATAAATGGCTATTTTTACTAAGCTTTGGTCAAAATTGTTTGTAAGTCTTAGCATGGCCAGAACACATCATTTGTAAATATATACAATGGAATTTAATGTAAAATCGACACTTTTGTTTTTATTGGTGTTGTATATAACAATTTCTTAAATATAAAGTGTATGTATTTGTTTAGTGAAAACTGACTGTTACTAGCTTTGTAATTTTCAAAAATAGCGGCCGGATGATCATTTTACAAACTTAAATAGTTAAAAATTTACTCCCAGATAGTGTCTAAAAGTTTAAAATCCTTTTTGCTCATGCCATTAGAAAGTAGAGGCTGATATTTCAAGTGGAGTGAATAGCGAAATAATCATTGATTATATAGATAAAATAACCTTGGGACTAAATTCATCACAATATTAATTCAAATATACATACTTCTCATCACTTTAGCTTACACTGAAACTTAGCTTCAGTGGTATATTATTTGAATGTATGTTAAGGGTTGTCGTATTTGTAGTCCTGGATCGCTACGTGGTACCTATTGTAAGCAAATTATAGGCTCTAATTGCAGTAGAAGCCCAATATAGCGTGGTCCTATATACAGCAGATTTGGATATAACGTGGTGAAGGGTATGTCTCCCGAAAAAATATACAAACTATTTCTACTGTATAAGTGAAATTCTTACTTGTAGAGATTCAGTAAATAGAGTGATTCTGCATTACAATTTATCACTAGGATTGCATCTTTAACAACCAGGAAAAAATAACCCAAGATAAATATCGTTGTCCTTGAAATCCAGCAGCCAATCAACTACAACTTGCTCTTTTTAACCCTTTTGACCACAATCATCAACTTTGTGTGTAAAATTGCCCAAAAATGAACATTTATGCTCTAAAATTGGGCACCCTATCGAACATTTAATGTGGAGGGCCAATTTGAATTTTTCCCTATACCGTAACCTTTAGATGAGTTCAACCTAGTCTTCCACATTTAAAAAAAATCAGTGTAGCAAAGTTCCGTCCACACCAATCGTTTGTGCTTCGTTTGTGCTCATAATTTCCGGAAAATGAACTTTTATTCTGTTTAAATAGGCCTTTTAGATAACATTTAATGTGACGGACCAGCTTGAGCATAAACTAGCCCATCAAATATTGAAAAACACTACATAAGAAAATTCAATTCAGGTCACTCTTTTGTGCTCCGTTTGTTCTCATATGAAACCAAAAATGAGCATTTATTCTCTTTAATCAGATCTTTAAGTGAAACTTTTATTGTGGCGGGCCAACTTGAGCTCAAGCTAGCCCACCACATATTGAAAAACACAACATAGCAAGATTCTACTAACGTAACACCATTGTGTTTTATTTGTGCTTATATTATGTCTGCTTAGTAAATCAAAAATAAAATTCTATTCATCAGCTATATTATGCGTGTTTTAAACTCGGGAGTCGTCTCGATCATTTAGAAGACCATACAGAAGCTATAATAATACCATGAATGAGTAGCCGGACCAATGCTAAGTATTACAACATAGTTTGTTATAGGCATAATTTATGTAATTCTAGTTAATTATTAGAGAAAATGTTATAATAAGGCGACATTTTAGTTAATAAAATATGAAGTGTCCTGTACTTCTAAATATCGACTCCTATACAAATTTTATTAGGGACAAATGTTAATATTATGGATCATATTATTACAAATGAGGCATGAATTAATTTAACAAAAAGATTGTTCCTGCTTCGTTAGAGCACAAATGTTCATTTTCGGTCACATTAAAGCACAAACGTAGCACAATGGAATGTTGTGAATAGAATTTTATGTTCTGTTTTTAAATCTGTGGTGAGATAGCTTGAGCTAAAGTTAGCCCACCACATTAAATGTTTCTTTAAAGGTATAATTTTAGAGCACACATGTTAATGTTCAGGCACATATAAGCACAAACGAAATGAAACAGACAGAATTTTGTTGCATTGAATTTTTCAAAATGTGGTGGGCCAGCTTCAACTCAAGCTTTATACTGGTTACGATATAGGAAAAGCTCAAGTTGGCTCGCAATATTAAATATGCTATATATTCCCTAATTTTAGTGCACAAATGTTCATTTTCAGGCACATATGAGCACAAAGGGAGCACAGCAGATTGATATAAATATAATCTTGCTATGATATGTATTCAAAATGTGGTAGGCTAGCTTACGCTCAAGTAGGTCTGTCACACTAAGTGTTATCTAAAAGGCCCAGTTTCAGGGCACATATGAGCACAAATAGAGCACAAGCGATGGAATACACTTTTTTTTTTTGCTATGTGGCAGGCCAACTTGAGTTACACTAAAAAAACTTCCCGTCCCATCATTTGTCACGCTAAAAATCACCTTCCGATATACTGCGGTTAAACTATAAAGCGAGGGTGAAGTATTTCCTCCAACAACCTTGCTATATCAGGTTTCTACTTATATCTGAAGAATATATTTCACAGTGGCAATAAGAGGCGCATTATTACGTATCTAAGCACTATTTAACTTACTCGTAGATGGTTTTCAACTTGCACGGAAACCTTCAGAAACAATTAACAGCCCAAGGCAAGGGGTTATTTAATTAGCAAAAATGTAACCACCATTAATTTATTTGCCTAATTTGGTAATATTGTGAGTTAATGTTTGTAGCGAAATTTAATCACATACACATGCGCATAAGATACGATTGTATTCATACATTGGCAAATTAAAATCAATTTCTTATTTTGCCAACAAAAGTACATTAAGGGATTAAGTGAATGTAAAGTATTTATAAAATGTATTTTACTGACGGTGACCTGGTGGTCTAGGGGTAAGGTGTCAGACTTCTGTGCTGAGGGTCCGGGGTTCAATCCTCGGTCCTAGCACAGATTTATCTGATTACCAAGCCCTTCCTTCACCTCTGACAAGACGTGTATTAATCACGACTTGTGAACGTGAGGAATGCCAGGCCTCCACCGTGGTTCGGATTCCACGTTAAACTGTAGGTC
>CABFWB010000423.1:81503-187945 GCA_902151455.1 Timema bartmani | reverse complement strand
TTGTGAATGTGAGGAATGCCAGGCCTCCACCGTGGTTCGGATTCCACGTTAAACTGTAGGTCTTCCATTTCATCTCACAATCACCCTACCACTACACATTAGCGTAAGTGCGTATAACCCGAACGGGTAGTAAGACGCGGTGCTAATAATAATAATATTATTTTACTGATTTTATGGATTAAAATAAAAAATAATTTAACAATTGCAAATAACTTTCTTTATTTACACTAGCGTCTCTTTTTACATAGCATTATGTACGCTCTGTGATCAACCTTTATTTTTTTTAAACAGGAATACAATGTTTAAAACAAAAAGTTTAAAGAATGTTATTTTATTTAAATGTTTTTTAAATTATAGAAATTCTTAACGGCATGGAAAAAATCCTTAACAATATGAGCGAGCTGCATTATAAGTGACATTTTCAATGAAGTCTTTGTAAATTCCAGATTCCGGTTGATAGAAGCTACTAAATATTAAATTATATAGTATACGAACATGTTTTGTATTTACAAAACATAACTATTTTTACGACAAGCTTATTAATCTTGTGTCAACTAATAAAACGTGTTTTGTTTTGTGATGGCTACGGATTAGTTAATCGTCAACATACAAAAAAGGCATACAAATTAATTTGGCTCAGTTCCTACCAATCATATAAATTCCAAAACCTGCATTTGTAAATTCAGAATAATAAGTTAATATGGTAACCTGTGAATAATGTTGACGCAAAGGTTAAGAGACCGTTGAATCACTTTTGACTTGCATGACTCTGAACTAAGGAAAGACAAATTTGAACTGAACACTATCCAAACCAGAGTCTCTGAAACTTTTGAACGCTCTTGAATAAGATAAACACAAGACTTATTATTACCCGTACCTGTAGGCTCATGGTCTAAGTAGCAAGTTCTTTTGGTCTGATTTGCCAGTGATGGGTAGGTTGGGTTTCAATTCCCAGTCAGGGTTAATGAGGGTGGATTTTCCTAAAGGGTTTTCTAATCTCTTTATTTAAATTTTTACGTTTTTTCAGGTATTCCACAGGAACTTTCTGAACTAACTGATCATATCGGCACACGATAATTTCTATAAGCGAGAGCGAAAGGGTCAACCAAGTGTTCTGGTAAAGGTATTTTCACATACCTTCCAGGGTTATTTTACATGCCACAATCAACATGGGACCAATGGCTTTATTCCCTTCCGAAGGAAGTTGTGCTACCGATTTTTATCGCTCAGGAAAATTCCGTGGGTTTGAGCTCACGAACATTGTGTCTTGAGGCGAACACTTTACCCCAAGTCCATCGAAGTCGACTTTCTACTCTCCCCCCAAGTAAATAGACCTACTTTTCTTTTATATTTTAGCTTCTTCATCCCTAATAAATTAATGTAATTAATATTTATGCATCCAAAACGAACAAGTAAGGAGATAAGGCGGGAAAAAGCAAGGGGAAAATTACCAAGAAGTCGCTACCTATTCAAAGTGAACTCTCTAAATTTCTACTTGTCTCAATAAAAGACGACCTCCCTTTTACACTCATCTAAAAATGTTATTTTAGAAAAAAAGTGAATGTCTTATAATTACCTTTATTAGTGATGTACGCATTGTGGCCCTTTCAAAATATTAACTCACTAGCCCGAGGACACAAGATGAGATACAGTAGATAAGTTGGAAGAATGGGCACCTATCATGATAATGAAGAAAAACATATTATCCTTAATTTTTATTCTGCTTAAAATCAATCTAATCCTCAAACCTCCCGAATATTTGCACCCAATGAAGCAGGGAGGAGGAATATGGAAATAAAGGAGAAGTGTGTAATTAAAATTACTTAAGATACAGGCATGTCCTTGTGTCCACCGGTGTCGGTCAATTCTTTAATAGTAATTAATATGTTAAATACACAGACACAAACACACATTGATACACGCACGCACTTATGAAACCATACAAGAAAATCAAGCACATACACACATATACACCAATAAATATGCGCACAGATGCGTGACACAAAAATATACACGTGTACAGACATACATACACACACACAAAGATACGCAAAAATATACAAACACAAATATATACGTACACAGACACTCCCATAAAGAAACACACCCACACCCTGTATTAAAGCAGTTCAGAAAATACATATAAAAATTTTCCAAAAGCAAATATATTTATTTTCACTTATCGATGAATGAATGAACTGCAGAGCTATAGTCATATATGAGCATAGCAAACGTAAACAATTTATTTAAAACAAGATTAGGGCTTTAAAATAAAAGACAATGTTTGTTCACAGCTTACACAATGCTGCGTAAAAATATACGCTAGTGTAAATATAGTACACTGACGCCCTTAAGATTTTTATCTGCTATTATGAAGTTTTTTTATATATTAATAGTAAGTAAACAATAAATATTCAGCTTATAAACAGTTTAATATTAACTTAATTACGGAGTGTAATACATTAACACAGAGCGTTACGAAGCGAACCATGTTTGAAAAAGCTGAATACTGACAACACCGGCAATATCTTCGTATTCAAGTTGTAAAGGTGGAGAGTGGACATGAGAGAGTGTATCTGAAAGAAGATAAATAAAGATCACGGCAATACAAATGTACATTTCTTGATTCCCTAGTCGGTTATAGTTGGGAACAAACTTTTCAAAAATAAGTAACTATTACTAGTCCTTTATTACTTCGTTATAGGTTCTATTTAGAATAAAAACAGATATTTTTGTAATAATTTTGAAACACTCTTCAGATTTAGATTTTTAACAAAAATGTATGTCAAACAAGCACATAGTTACAAAATAAAAACTACGATTTCATATGTTCATAGGACTTTCCAAAAATTTGAATTATTCAGCTAGTAAGAGATGATAATAGCGCTTACAGCCCCTCACACACATTTCACTATAGGCTGAAAATACAGCATCTAGAAAAAATGTAATGGCAAATATCAGTATATCTGATAATGATGTAAAATAACCCTTAACATATCTATAACAAGAAATAATAGCTAAAGTAATTAAATTAAGTGTAAACTGCAGAATCACAGTTGAATAAAATTAACAACATAACTTAAAGGCCTAGCTTTAAAACGTGTAATAAAGCTATTTCAACCTTGACGGGGGAGCGTTGCTAAAATGTTTTGTGTTTCACAATCTTTGAGGGAATCTTCAAAATATTTTTATGATTATAATTTTTTAAGAAAGAAAATTAATAAAATGCTAACATATTGTAGCGGGGATTTATTTTGCTTACCTTCCGACTTCTCTTTGATTTTCTTACAATATAAATCAATTTTTGAAAATTTGTTCACGCTAGTTAAAGTCACCTTCATTAATAAAAAAAATTGTATAATAAAATGTAACACACCAACTACGGTATAAACAAATCACATGGGTTCATAGTAGAGGCTACACAATTCACAGATCACGCAAGAATGTATGAAAACAAAGAAAAATCAAATACGCCAGTCTCAATAGATAAAAACAAATTAAGTGACTTTATAGAACCAGTTAAATAATGCACAGACATTGAAAATGTTTTTGTTTAATATAGGCACAGTGCATGAACTACAAGTGGCGCATCTATTGGTCATTTGGAGAACTAATTTAATTGATCTAAACTTATTGGTGTAAATTTCTTGTCAAATAGTTCGTTCCCAAAATTTAAGGCTGGAACATATTATTTATTCATTTTTCTTTCTTATTGCTTTACTTTAACTTTTATTTAAACTCAAAAAAGGCTTTTAAGATATTCTGGTATTGTGGTATGTCCCATAAAGAATCATAAATATGAATTTTGAAAGAAAGGATGAGTCTAATCAATCTTGTTCATTGTTATTGATTAGTGGTCACGAGAATCACAAATATATTACTAAATAATTTTTTTTCTGAGAGCCTAGTCCTCCCGCTTGTAAGAAAACGGGGGGGTGGGGGTGATGTACCCATTCCCGCCCCCTCTCCCCCAGTACTGGCGCCTGTGTACATCGGTACGTAAGTACACTCTAGCTAGAAGCCGATTGGGTGGTGGCTTCATGCCATTAAATGTCCATTCTTTCGGAGGAAGCGTCCGCAATCTGAGGAATAGTGTCAATGGGAATATGTCTGTACTCGCAAGCGTCCGTAAAGTTAGTCAGTATGACTACATACAGCTCTGCACTTTTAATAAAATCAGGCTAGCACTGAACTAACTTTCCTGATTGTATTATTATTCAAACATGACGTTTAAAATCTACTATTTGTAAGCTATTCCACACTAAATACACGACGTTGCGTTGACACAATACAATTTATAGCTTAGAATTCTAGTAGAAATATTCACAAAGAGAACGCTGCATTTTCAAATAAATGAAAGATAGGCTGCATGTACACATCACTTGAATTGAGTATAAGTTTGGTAATGCTTTCTCCTGGGGATAAATGAATGATAGCAAATATTTAATAGATTAATTTTACTATTTATAACTAGCCCTAATAATAATTGGTGATTTTACTACCAGATAAGAAGGAATGTGATAGTTGCTGGCTTAATAGCATTAGGGAGAAATTAGTGGTCCCGAAAACGGCTGGAACTTGTAAAGTCGTTAAAGTCATTATTTTCCCAATAGATATATATTTGATTTGTTCATCAAAGGAGACTAGTTGCACAGATCCAGCCAGGTACCGTTATGGGGTGTTCAACATGAGCCCGAGAGACAGCTTTTATCGGCTAATGGAGGAACCAAATGGGTAAATACTTCCCGAATTTTCCGCTATAATTTTCTTAGTTATACTTGGAGTGGGGCATGGGACACAATTGTCCTGGTCAACCGTTTGCCTCTGTGGACAGTTTCAGGATGGTCCACAAAAGAATGTTTACCAACGTTGTAAATGTAAGAAGGATTTATAACTAAAATTTTCAATAAAAAAATTCTAATCATAATTTGAACCCCAATAGAGAAAAGTTGTTGATCGGCTTATTTATTAATTTCAATCGACGAAAAATTATGTAAATAACATGTATTATTTTGAACTTAACCGACATTATGCACAGTCACCAATATCAACATAAATGATTGTGATCATAGCAGAAAGCTGAAGGATTGGATGAACGCCCTCCAGTGCAATGCTCTCAGTATGAGCATTAGTGCATTACTTAGACGCCGTACGATTTGATTGTGTTGCATTATATGTGATTCTTAAATAAAAAGGGTGGAAGATGGTGCTTTAACGACAATATTGGTACAAGGAACCCATGGTCGGTGATGTTCCCGAAATACGCTATATAACTCCATACATTTGAAGTCTTAACTGAAGTCCAGGTAACCTTTTTGGAGTGCCAGTGACACTACCGATAGATGATAGTATTGGCACTATCGAAACGTCGTGGCTACTCCAATCAGAGCTCTCATGATTAATGCGAGCACCATTTACTAAACAGGTAACGGGTTAGTGTCATGCAAGAGTGAGACAGAGATGGAGTACTAAGCACTATCCCCCAACAACCAATCAACAGAGACGAATTGGTTTCAGTTTGGGTTAAGCTTGTTGGGGGAAGAATTTGTAATCCCCCATCAGACCTGTTGCCTGTGTAATAGGCCATGCTAGCAGTAACCATTTGACATTTGTTTGGATGAAGCATGATGTTGTGATAGTACCAATACCATCATCTAGTAATAGTGTCGTTGGCATGCCAGAATAGTTGCCTATATTTCAGGCAGAACTTTAAAAATGTGAACTTCCATAGCGTGTTTCTATGGAATCACTGATAATGGGCTTCTTGTAACAATACAGTCGTTATAGCACAATCCTCCATACTTTTCATTTTGGCACTCTCATTCAGAAAATGCCTTGATGCAAACTGTGTTTGCAACACTCCCCATAAGAGGTCAGGACAGGCGTTTCTCTGCATTCCATATGGGTGTGGTCACTCTTTCTCTAAAATTCAGTTAATAGACTTCATTAGTCTTAGGATGATCCAAGAGAGAGAGAGAGAGAAACAAAAATGGTGCAATGTCTAGCAGGGATTTGTGTGGTAAATGTTACAAACCAGTGTGTATATTAAAGACGCACACTATGAGTAAAATGAACAGTAAAAAGGAGATTACTGGAAACGATTGTATCCTTAATTATTTCACGTCTTAGGACATATATTTAAAACATACGGAATAATTTTCAAGTGATAGGCAAATCATCAAATCACTGAAACACTCGTGATTTCAAATCTCCTCACACAATGTGAAGAGATATTTGACCTCATAACAGCTTCCGCTTAATACACCGTAGTCAACATATGCTCCATTTTGTATTGCTTATTTTGTATCTCATCTTACCACCCGTCTTGGATATATGTATTTAATTACACTAATGGGTTAAGTATGAAGTAAAATTGTGTGAAAGGAGACAAAGAAAATCCATTTAGGATAAATCAACCTCAATGTACCCAGGTGGAGCTAGATACCCGAACTCTCCGTCACTGGTAAAGGAGACTAGAGAGCTTGTGATTAAATGAAAAACATATATATATATTAATCAGATAACTTTTAAACCCATCATTAACTTTTAAACCCATCATTACCCCTTCTCAAAAATTATTTGTTTGTTTTTATATTATTTTGTAGGATTAACATAAGAATAACTAGCGAAATATTATCATAGATATACACTCCCTTGATAATAAAAGAGCAGAACATACATTTCACACGGGATGAGCTAGTACAAACAACAAATCACAATATTATTTATGCACAATCTGCCCTTTCCGCTCAATACGTGATAAAATAGTTTCAGCTTTACCCGAGCTGCATTTCAACGACATGCTTGTAATAGTCAATATAGCTCACAAACAATTGACACTATTCAATACGCATGCACAGTGTAACTATATACAATTCACCAGCTAAATCAGTTGTATTGAGGTGATTTAAAACAATTCGTTGAAAAACAAACTCATTTGGAATACTGTGTTGAGCTGTTTCACAACACAAAATTAAATGAAAAACATCCATATTTACAATATTATAATATATCTGTTTATCTACTCAAAAATAAAACATCATTATAAGCTGCTGGTTCTAGTTTTCTTTGTATTAGCACTGCGTCTTATTACCCATTCGGGCTACTCACACTTACGCTAATGTATAATGGTAGAGTGATTTGTGAGATGAAATGGAGGACCTAGAGTTTAACTTGGAATCCGAACCACGGTGGAGGCCTGGTATTCCTCACATTTACAAGTATTGATTGATACAAGTCTTGTCAGAGGTGAAGGTTTGCAATCAGATAAATCTGTGTCGGGACCTAGGATTGAACCCCGGTCCCCCAGCACAGAAGTCTGACACCTTGCCCCTAGACTGCCAGGTCACCCGTTTGCTTTGTAAAGCACCAGTGTTGAACATGCATTGCTAGGAGCAAATGATCGTCAATAACGCAGATTCAGCTTTCAATTTTCGTTGAACATGTGAATAAAGTTTTATTCTAAGAGGACGATATTAAGAGAGTACTTCATAAGAAATCTACCAACTTTTGTAAGATTATAAAATTAATACTCTTTAATTTATAGGTATAATGTTTTTACTTGAATTTGTGACTTTATAACCCATTATGGCTCAACTTTTTTTAGTATAGTATATTTTGGTTTTTCATACATATTTTACTTGTTTGAGGTTAAATTTCATAAACAATCAATTTTTTTTTACTGGCATATGTTGTGTATTATTTATGCTTGCTATGTTCCCATATGGCAACAGTGGCCCTGAGTGGCTACTAGTTTTTTATCTTCTATTAGTGTCATTTATATTATGGCAGCAGGCATGAAACTTATCAAACATACTTATTGTTAATTATACAAAACTATAAATTTGCACTCACATCAAAACTATAATAAAATTAGTGATACATGTTATAAAAATAACTAGATGAAACTTATAAAATAAACATTTAGGAGTATGACATACTCGTAAATACTATCTATTGATACAAAACATATACAAATGAATACAAATTAAAACATATTAAATTAATTCGAAACATATAAAATGAAAGTGCTTTATAAATGACTTTTGTCGTTGAAAAAATCATAGCTCAAGTTAATATCTAAGAATAATTAATGTTAATTTATGAACTTATGAGAATACTTATAACATAATATAATACACTGAAATATCAAATATACTGATATAATAATAAAAATTTCACAAGTAAACAATATGGAATTATATGTTTTCATATAGAATACAATGTTTTACCAAATATAATAATAAATAAAAATCTACAAACTACATAATTAATCTTATTTTTTATGGAAATCCACAAAACAATTAGCGTGCATTCCAACATTACTTTTTAGATATTTCATCAGGGAATTCTTTTTAAACAACCCACACCAAGTTTGCTTCTCATTTTGTTGTTATGAAATTTCCCTCTTTGTCAAATCGAACTTCTGGTGTCATTCTCTTATCTAGAGGTGGTTTCAGTTGAATTGGTCTGCCAACAGATGGTCTGCAGTTGTACTTCTGTACGTAGGTGAGAGAAATACGCATTGTAAAAGCTAGAAGATCTAGAGGCTCAGCTATAATATTACTTCCAGTAAGATGATACAGCTGCCAAGCATTGTTGACATAAACATTTATGGGAAATGTTAATAATTGCCAGTACCACTTTTTTCCTCTTATCTGTATCCTCAGTTTGGCAATGTTCTCGTCCATCCGAGCTACTCCTCCCATGTATGTATTGTATAATAATATATAATGAGGTTAATCAATAGACACATAATTCTTGGCGGCTTGACTGTATCTTCTAGTTTTACCTATTGGATTTACACCAGCTAGAATAGATGCTACTGTATCAGCATTGTTGTCATTATAGCGAACTAATGTTATTCCAGATACTTTATCAGTCATTTGAATATGAGAGCCTCTAGTCATTTTATTGAAAACTTTTACATCTGTCAGTGGTGCATTTTCAATTCTATTATTTATAACTGTTCCCGTTCCAGTACGGTTTTTTTGTTTTCAAGTGACTCAGTAACTTTACAGAGGTAAATATATTATAAAAAAAAAAGATTAAATTTTGTTTCTGCCGGAATCTTATCTCTAAATTCTGTAACAATTGATCCACCAACATCAAGCTCTGGAATTGTGTTGCCAGTACTTGCTCCGACATACAAAATACTTTGTATTAGGTAATCTAAACGTGTACAGAGGCACCATGATTTATATCCAAAGCGAATCGGCTTGCCTTGGATATGCTGTTTAGCACCGTGCTTTCCAAAATACGGTATCATGGCTTCATCTACGCACAAGTTTATTTGACCATACAAATATTTTAACCATCTTTCACTGAGCTTTTGCCAAAGGGGAGGGACTTAAGCAAATTTATCGTCATCCAAATTGCTGTTATCATAAACATGTACAGTACATTTCTCATAATTTGAAAGAAGCGTATTCTAGACATGGCTGTCGAGATCACTTGGCTGTTCACGTCTGGAGCTTGCTCCCATTACATTTTTACTCTCGGCACAGGATTGTAGCCACTAATGAGCAAAGTTCCAATAAACACACGTACCTCCTCAAAGTCAAATTTAAATTATGTTCATCTTTCTGCAAAGCATACAAATTGGTTATATCACGAATTAAACTTATTATTTCGGTGCCATAAAAGAGTTCAAAAAAGTCAACAGGTGAATTTTCACGTTCAGTGAGCCATTTCGGAAGTTCCCATGTTCCTAAAATACCAGAGTGAATGTCTTCTGCTATCCATTCTCTTTCCACGATATTTATTTTGATTTTTTCCTTACTTTGAGATACACTTGGTTTTTGTCTTTTAACTCAAGTTTTAGATGAAGTACTGGCTTTATTTTGATGTAGTTATTCTGCTGTCACTGTTTCTTTCACCAAAATTCCTTCTTATATACGAGTGATGGTTGCTTCAACACCCACTGATAACTGATTAGCCGATAGACGTTTTAGATCAGCTCCATCTTCTTCACCACTGCCTTCATCAGATGCAGCATTATTAAGTGGAGGTACCACATATATTCTAGCATTATATATATCATTATCAGTCTTACGTAAGCGTGCTATTTCATATAATGTCAATCTGAAACATAAAACCAACATCATTTAACATAGGGCCTTTCAGGACCACCGTTACAATTTGGGAACATCATATTTTATGAAGAAAATTTGAAAAACTTAGAAATATTATACAAAATTACTTATTAGTAATGTAAAAGTATGATATTTTATAAGACAAATACATAATTAAAAAGCAACTAACCGTATTAAGTAACAAAAAAACTACTTACATTTTATGAGAAGCCATTAGTGATAGTTTTTGTTCACAAGATTATGTTGTGTTCTTTGTTGTAAAACAGTGGAAATGTGTTTAGCACCTATAACAGGAACATTGTGACCAACTCTTCAGAAATAGCATAAAAAATACCACCTTCTTACAAAACATTTAAAAATAAAATGTGATAGTTCCCTTATGGGAACGGTGGTCCACAATGGGTTAAGAATTCTGAGTATGCAAAGCAATGAGGTCTGACGCAAATGTGAATTAAAATCAAAACAACCAAATTTTGACTCTATAAATTCGGAATGCTAGAAACGCTAAGTCAAAGTTTTCCATTTATCCAATAAGGAAGAAGCATTTTTTCAGTGGGGGGTTTATATTCATCTAGAGCTAGAAGATAACTGTCATCAGACATATTTTCATGTAACTACAATATGGCTGAATAAAACACGATTAGACAAGTAATGTGATTGGAGAGCAATAATACTTAGCACCGCCTCATACTAACCGTTCGGGTTATACGCCTAAATACTAATTACGCTAATGGATTATGAATTGGGAAGGTTTAATATAGAGGAAGTGAACCCATATTTGCTTGGAGGGAGAGTGGAAAACCATTTAGGAAAACCACCCCCCAGTTCACCCGACAGAGATCCGAATCTTGATCTACCCGTCCTCGGCATTCTAGACCAACAATAAACTAGTACGTTAACGAACTACGCCACCGAGGCGGGTTATTGGAGAGCAGGAAACATTTAAATAAATTAATAAATAAATAATGTATAATTTTTAAACTTAGATGCCATTATTGTATTTTATTGGTCTTTGAGATTTTGTTGGTCATTTTATATTTGTAGATCCACAAACAGTACTAGATAAAGAAAAGCTATATGTATCTAAGTTACAATTTTCGTTTTAACGATGTAACCAGGTTATGGTGGGCAGACATTCAGCGTGAATGGAAGATACTAGAAATACTTTCAAAGTTTTTTGTAGCACCTGGTCTTTCTACCCGTTCAGATTACAAGCAGATGTTGTTTTAGCACCAAGTCCTTGTAACCGTTGAGTTTATAAGTAAATATAATTACGCTAGTATAGTAGGGATGATGTTCAACTTAAAGGAAATAAACCCAAATTAGCGTGGAGATAGAGTGAAGAACCATTTTGAAAGACCCACCCTCGGTACATCCGACTGCAATTTTAATCCTGATCTTCTCCTCATATAGAGTAGTCCAATCTGTTGCTAGAGTGGCGTCTTAGACCTTTCAGTTTCAAGATATTAATAAACAAACTTAATGAGAAGATACCATTGTGAATACCTAGAAGCAGGTGAGAGAGTAACATTAGAATGGACCTGAAAGAGATGGAGTGTAATGAGGTGGACTGGGTAGAACTAGATCGAGATAGCCATAGATGGCGTACTTATGTCTGTGCGGCAATGAACATTCCAGTTCCTAATACCATATAATAAGTAAGAAAGTAGCCTGCTTTAGCATGAAAGTAAGGTAG
The DNA here is from genome assembly GCA_902151455.1 of Timema bartmani. NCBI lineage: Eukaryota > Metazoa > Arthropoda > Insecta > Phasmatodea > Timematidae > Timema > Timema bartmani. Next base: position 176,155 of record CABFWB010000423.1, on the reverse strand, counting down.
AACCTCAGTTTACATCACATATGCAAAACTTATCTTACTTCAACCAACAGGGCTTTTAACTTCAAACTTCCTACAATTGGCGACCAAGTGCAATACGAGTGTAACGCTTGACCAATGTTGTGAATATTACAAGGTGATAAATATTAATAATTCACTTAATGGAGTTAACGTTTTACTACCTTGTTTTTTTTAACATTCTTACTATAGACATTTTCCTACATTAATGAATTGTATTTAGCAGTTCAACTTATAGCATAACAATTATTTATTTAGGCAAGGTTTAAATTACCTTGATTCCCTTTAGCAGAAATCGGTGGGTACGTTGATTCTATTTCAGTACATAACTGCAAGGCTTATCTAACTGTATCTATTGAGGGTGGTTTTTAATGTATTGTTTCCTAAGTTCTCTCCATACAAATTTGGGTACCATTTTATCTAAATTATACTGTCCTCATTCCTGCCTCATTCATATGTGTCGGATGGGTAGTAAAACCCGATGGAGAAATAAGATGTATTTTATTTATTTTTACAATCAATTTTGAAATAAAAGTTTTGAAAACAAAATCTAGCTTGAGTTGAAATGTTGAGGTGCTGTATTTATATATATATATATCCTTCCCTGTTTCATCCTGTAGCAGTTTTTTTTATTGAAGCCATATATTTTCCAATACCGTCTTGCTAGGCTTGTCGTAGATTCATATGTCTTATAGTATAGCCTAAAACTAGGACAGGCACAACATCCAGTCCCAAGCCGTTAATTCATCAATGTGAAAGGGGTAAACCCATATTTCATAAGTGATGTATCTTCAGGCTATGCTGGGAATCAAACCCAGGACCCTTAGCTCAGTAGACAGACACGCTACAGAGTGAGCTAAGGTGTCAGATGTGGTTTTATTTAAATAATCATTTTAATTAATTGTTTTAATTTGGAACTTTAGCAATTCATTAATATTTTTATATATTGTTTATATAAAACATATCACTTTAATTTCTTGAGTCTGCTTCCTACTGTCTTATTTATTTTGTAATGTATTCTTAAACTATTTCCTCCAATTTTCTCTCTGTTAAAAAAGTATTTACTTATAGAATAAACTTAATCATTGGTTTTGTATGCTATATTTAAATAATGTTCAGATTTATGTTTATCATCTGAAACTTTGAACTATTAAAGCGAAAAAATATATATTAAATAAAGTGGGTTTTATCGAGATAACCTTAGGGACTAATTGATGAATTAAATCCAAATGGTTATAAAGTTGTTGTTCAAGCACTACCTCATAAAGCAACACTAGAGCCATTTGGATGTAACTCATCAATTAGTTCTTGAAGTTATCTCGATAAAATCCAATTTATTTAATAGATATAAATTCAGCCCTAAATACACAAACACATCGACGTTTTTTATGTTCCAATCAATTCCAGAGCTATATACGTACACACCAAGTTAATATTGACTCGATTTCATGTTAAAATTACAATCTACTCAATGGCTATTTATTTAATAATCGCACTTTATAGCTTTATATATATACAAAAGTGTGATTTTATAGTGATTCATGCATACATATATAACCATCTATATTATTCCTTGTATCATCACTTTAAAAAAAATGTTTGACTTGATAGATTCTGATTTAAAGACTTGATTATTAGCTTTTGATCACTTTCCGGATTTTAAAAATTTTCAGGATTACACGTATGTACTATAATATTTACGCTAGGGCATATATAACCTAGAATTTAGAGAAAATATACTACTTTTTTTGGGAGGGAGAGTGAGAAACCTTTTATAGATAACCACCTTCAGTTTACCCTGATAGCATTCGCGACCTCCCTATCACCAGAAAATCAGACTAAATTAGTTTTACATTTAATCTGAATAGTAAGTTTTATTAGAATTAAAATATCTTGTCATCTTAAAATGGCTTGATATCCATTCGATGCTTTTTGGTATACTTTGATTTTATTATAGTTAATTATTTATTCCTTGACAACTATGTGGCTTTTGAATCACTTTAATTCTCTTTTATCAATATATTTCTAGGTCAATTATAAACTAATTTATGGGTGTCATGTTGGAAGTGACTATATTATTTGTTTTTTTTTCTTTAAGTACGTATTATATTGCATTACTGAATTTAGTTTCAGATATTTATTCTCTGTTAATAATTATTTTTATGGCCTCCACCGTGGTTTGGACACAACGTTAAACTGTAGGTCCTCCATTTCATCTAACAATCACCCTACCATTACACATTAGCGTAAGTGCGTACAAACCGAATGGGTAGTAAGACGGGGTGATAATAACGATAGTCTTTTTTCTTTCCGAAGTCCCGCAATATGTTATCAATTCTTTTATCAATTTCTATGTAGGTCTTGCTTCATTTTATTGTAGGTTTACCTAATTCCTTAGATTTAATTTGGTCAGTTTAGGGTTTGTTAGATTATGTTAATTAGGTAAGGTTATAGGTTAGGTTTGCTATTACTTTAATTCTTTTGTGTACATGTTATTTTTGACACATACCTATCTAATTCGCTTGGATGAATTTAAAAAACAAGTTTTATCGCTCTGAGCACGATGAAAGTTTTTGTGTTCGTTTCAAACACCGGTCGCTTTTACCTTGGTCGGTTCCAGTACGTAACCGACTTTTGTGATGAAATATCAAATGCGTGAGAGATATAACAACAAATCTCTTATGCCCTGAAGTATGTACCTAAACAACGTTTGGAACCTTATAAGTCATATGTTGTGTTTTTTTCTAAATCCGAGTTTGTTGCGTCTCAACTTTATTATTAAATAATTATATATCTTTTGAGTCTCTGCTATTCCCTACATGATAAAGTAATTGGCACGTGGTCACTGAATTCTTTGCGCTGTTGCCTTAATAAAACAAGCAGACACAGTTTAATATATACTATATATTTATTATAACAAACAATATTTTAACTCTATGTATATAGCCATGCACTTTTTAACGTTATTGTGGGACTCGCTAACCAACACGTCTGCATTCTTGCCATCCTTTTCTTCGAGTCCCTTCGAGCCACACCCCAATGCTCAACCAGTCCCACAGCCTTTTCTACAGTAGCTCCACGACTTATTTGGTGCTGACTGACAGCTCACAGCTGACTTCTGACACTCAATATTTAGGTATATACCTAAATTTTGACTGTCAGAAGTTACAGCTGTTAAACACATGTTTTTGAAGATCACATGGTTCGGCGTAGGGATACATAATTTGGTCTGGTAACTTTTCAAAGCTGTCAGCTTTCAACTGTGAACTGTCAGTCAGCACCAAAGAAGTCATGGAGCTACTGTACCTAGTATTTCCCAATCACATTCTTACCCTATCTTAACCGTGACTAATGGACAGTTTTACCCACACCAACTTTCCAATAGTCACCTCAGCTATACAAGACTAACAATGTATATTCACCCTTAAAACTGCATATAATAAACCTATGCCTATTCGGAAACAAATACTTATAAAATTCAAAATACTTAGTTTAATAAAATATTATTCCAACACTGGCTACATCTAGTTTTTCTAAGAAGTTGTAATTTATATTTACTCTTAGTTCTAAGTGATGACTAAGTAAACATATTTGTTTTTAATAATTTTAATTCTAGCACCGCGTCTTACTAGCCGTTCGGGTTATACGCTTAAATACTAATTACATTAATGGATTAGGAATTAGGAAGGTTGAATTTAAAGGAAGTGAACTCGCATTTGCGTAGAGGGAGAGTGGAAAACCATTTAGGAAAAAAAACCTCAGTTCACCCGACCGAGATTCAAACCTGGATTTCCCCGTCCTCGGTGGTCTAGCTCAACACGACTGGCGCGTTAGCTAACAACGCCACCGAGGCGGGTGTTTTTAATCATATTCATATGTATTTGGTAAGGAGTAGTAAATGTTAAAATTAAATCTTTTATTATTATTATTATTATTATTTTATTCCCTTCTCCTTAAGGCTCGAATAAGGAAAAGGTAATAAAATAATAACAAATAAGATTTAATTTTATCAAATATATTTGTATTTAATTTGTATTTAATTTTTTAATTGTCTTGGTACAGTTTCTTATAATTTTATTTTATTCTAACAATTTTAAATAAAGAAGTTAACTCAACCTTTGATATTATAACTATAGTTTAAATTCTGGTAAATTATTGCTTATTTTATATGAAAGAGTTTCTCATTTTTAACAATAGCCATTTTCAAAGCGTAAACTGGGCACTACATTCAAGGTATTACATTCCAAATTAATTTTTCAAATTGGGAGAGTATATTTAACTATATAGATTATATCATCGACAGAATAATAGGCTACTAGTCAATTATTATATCATACTTATAGGCTAAAAGCAATAACTTTGGCAGTTCAATATGTTTAGTGAAAAAAGTATGTAATACATAACAATATATGTTTAGTGTTTATCCGAAAATATGAGATTCTGGTATGTATCAATCAGGATTTATATTAAAATATTTTAGCCAAATATTTATGCGAGATATTAAAACATCAGTTTAATTTAAATATTTTCTTTCAATGGAATTTGGGGAGTAAGCTATTTTATTTTGGTTTTCTCAATATCATTGCTTTATTTTTATTAAATTAAAAATAATATATATATACTTACATAAATACATAAATATATATACGTATACATTCATACATACATACATACATACATACATACATAAACACACACACTTATCGTTGTTTTAGAGGAAATTATTTAAGTACTAAATATTGAGTAACTTTAATAATGATATGCTCAAAACGGGTGACAGGCAAATTGGGTAGTCATTTGTGCACACAATTTTAGTTTTAGTTTATTTATTGGTTGGAAATCAATAAATTTAGATTAAATATTACTTTCAATGATTGTCGCGTCGCCAATGTCACTATCTCAAAAGATATTGAATATCATCTTGGGCTTAATGGGGATTTTTTTGTTACTAAATCGCTTAGCATTTCTTCTATGCAAGTGCGGGAACATTTAGTTTAAATTAAACACCCCTTGCATCTAGACCAATAAACCATATAAATAGATAGAATTAAACGGTTAGTAAAATATGGTGCTAAAAAAAATCTTAGTTTTAAATTTTATAATTATTTTATAAAACGTAACTAGACTAGAAGTTCCATACCCCTTCCCCCCAATTTATCAGTAAGGAAATTTTAAAATGGGCCAAATATATTTATATTTTATAGACCATCTCACTACCCGTTTGTGTTATCGACATACACACACACAAACACACACACACACATATATATATATATAAATAAATATAGGCTAGCAGTTTCTTTAATTTGGCTTTTTGTATATTTTTAGATCATTTGCCCATACGATTTTTTTTTAAATATATCTAGAATTTTTTTTTACTCGACATTTGAAAAACTATCATAAACGTCTCACCTAATTCTATAAAAAACATTTATTTTAAATTTCAAGGCTTTATGTCAACTGGTTCAAAATATATTTCAATACATATTTCTAGCAAGCTGATGATGTCAAGGAGAAGAAGAAAATCTAAAACTATTTCAATTCAATCCGAGCTGACAACGTCGATAATATTGAAATCTTCTGGTTAATTTAGAGCTCGTGACGTGATTAAAGTTCTGCTACGCTTTTATTTTCCGGCAAAAGTGTCAATCCGCAGTAATGCATATATACCTTCCCAGGTATTCCCCTCAAAACTACCATTTAACATATAACTAAAAGTCTAAAACTTGAATACATTTCTGTTAACATTTTTAAGTGGGTAAAAAATTTTCGTTTTCTGGGCATAAAAACAAATATTCATTCCCTTATTGGTGGGATGCATCAATCGCGTCTGTACGGGGTTGCCAATTTTGGGGATATTGGGTTTTATATCTCTCTCAGGGGTACTAGGGATACTTTTTCTGGGTGTATTCACACTCTCCATCAACGCAAATGAGAGTACATTTCCTATACATTGTATCCAACTCATTCCTAAAACTCATCCAAATAAAATACTGTTACAATAGACTTAAGTAAGACACAGTGCAAAGTTAAATTATAATATATATGTGATTTATATATATATGCCATTTATCAATGTATATATATTATTAGTATATACATACGCACTTTATTTATCTAGACAAACGTGGTTTCTATATATACGAGCGATTTATACCAGCTTTTATATATAAATATATTAAATATGTTTCTCATTTATAGTGAGTAAAATCTCCAAAATCCACACCTCAACAGTTAGAATTCCACTCAATCCGGATTTTATAGATACCTAATTTTCGCGAAACAGTTTTTACGAAACTTATGAGGAATTCCATCTAAAAGCAAAAAAAATAAAATCGTTTAAAGTTCAAATTAAGTCCTCTTACTTTTTTTTAAGCTTGTAATAAAAAAACCTATGAGAAAATGTACTCTACATGCAAAATTCCAAGTTTCCATAAGAATGTTCATTTTTACAAATGTGTTTGTCATTCAAAACTATACGTAAATAAAATCAATGATAAAAATGGGTAGGCATACATTTTGATTTTAAAAATAATTTATTAAGTAAATCTCTAGATTTCAGTAGCAGAAGTACTGTATGGTGTACGTACTGTGTACATATATAACCATGACCATCAATTTTTACATACAATTTCGATTATTCAATATTGGATTCAACATGTCTATCCCAAATTTCAATCATCATTTTCACCATACTGAAATACTCTTTATCACGTGGAAAAACAAGTAATGACTGCCCTAGTCACTGAGAAAAGACAAAAGTAGTTTAGAATATGAATTTGATGCTAGTTTCAGCCACCATGACTATAAATGCTATGGTTGGAGGTTGTGTGTTTGTTAAGTTTTATTTACACTTTTAATTCAGGTATTTGACTTCCCTTTCGAAACGCAGGGTTATATCAGCACATGTAACCGCACTAGTGGCCACTTGGTCTAAGGCGTCTATATTGAAATAAATTGGATAGCCAGTGGTGGGGAGGTTGAGGATAGAATCTTGGACACGTGCACTATGGGTTTTTTTCCCCATTCTTCTTTACACACTAATGCGGGTGCATTTTATCATAATATACCCTTCCAATTCCATATTAATTAACATTTATAGTAGTTTACCTTAGAATTATTATTCTAATTAGTTTTTGCACTTATAAAAACATAATTTTACCTTGAAATTTTATCTTTTTATTAGTCTTATAAACTTAAATATTAAAGATGTACCTTTATTTAATAAAAATTACTTTTATTTCTTAAAACATGGAAGCCTATTTATTTCGCACGAAACAATTCTCTAATTTAATCATTGTCTTATTTTTACCCACTGTTAGTCTCAGTGTACCCCAACTTTTGGGGAACACAGACAAATACATATTTACAATGTTTAAGATTTTAAAAATCCTTAAGAAAAATGTCCGATTTTTATATTGATTATGACAGTAAATATGATGCTTTTAGAGTTCCATTTGGTCAAAAGTCAAAAATATAACTTTTTTCTTTTAACTAAAGAACATAAAAATATTGTCTCACTGTTACCAACCTTCCCTTATATATTCGTGTTCCATGTTCACATACTGTAGTTGAATGAAAATATGGCTGATGGCAGTTTATCTACTAGCTCTATCAGATTTTAAAGACTTAAAGGAATGGATAATCAAAAAGCTTTTGATTAACCTTTTTAAAATTCTGGATTTGTGAAGTAAAAATTTAACGATTTTTACGTTAAAGTCATAACTGTGTCTTATCACACTTTTTGCCATTCTTCGATTTCTTATAGTCACAAAAAAAAGTAAAAACTCTTTGCATAGAGTTGAAAGTTTATTAATTACTGTTAAACTCTATTAATTGTTTCTTTTTCATTCCGAGGTATCCTGTTTTTACACCGAATTTATAAAAGGGGTGTGCAAACTTCACTTTTAAAGGCGAAGCGAGGTCGAGGCATAAGCAGAAGATAAGGTTTTTTTGTTATCATTAATACTACTTTTAGTTTTTAAATTATTCATTAAGTGTATCTAAATAAAAAGGCAGACTTAAAGAAAAAAATATATTATTTTATATTGGAATATCTGAATTTATCTGTTATGTCATTTAAACATTAATCATTGTTAAATGTCTGTTTAGTAACATTTCTAAATATTATTTTATATCAGAATATAAAATATTAATTTTTATTTTTCAAATTTGTTCACAATGCACCGAGATTTTCTTCTTCTTCTTCTGAATTGTTTAAAAAATGAGAGGGTTAATGTGGGTATCAAATTCAATTAAAGGAAAATTTGACCTCAGACTTTGACTTTAACATTTCCAAGCTTCGTGAAGAGTAAATGTAACAATAGCGCTATTTGTAAGGGTTTTAAATGACATTAAAATAAATAAATGTTCATTTTTGTATCCATTGGCAAAATTAGCAATTTAATAAACAGTAGAAAACATGTTAGAGCTCTGGCCTTGTATTCGAAAAATCAAAATTAGGATTCGATCCATACAGAACACTTTGTAAATAACGCGCCCTTATGTTTTTTCAACTCCTCATTTATTGTGTGGACATAAAACCTAATTATAGTTATAATTTTTTTTAATAAACTATAAATTAGCAATTTTTTACAGTTATCTAAAACCCTAACGCATCGCCGGGCAAATCGATTAGATATCAGACTCAGTTCAAACCCTGTCCAATTGTACTGAGGGAAATTTTTCTTTATTTTCCCACTCTCCCACCAAGAAAATTCAAGTTTATTTCAAATAAAATATACATCCTCAACCGTACCCTATTCGCCCGCTAAAAATGCGTATAGCCCTGATTGATAGCGAGATAGTTTCTTTAATTTAATAATATTTCTGACCTATTAGTTCTCATATCATTGCTTATATATTTACAGTTATTTTAACTAACATATTTTTAAAAAAATCTTTACATCAATAAAATTTGCAAGAAAAAATATTTGCCCATTTTATTTAATAAACGTAACAACACTATATGAAGACGATTTGAGAAAAAAAAATTGTTGTAATCATTGATAACACTTTATGATATTATTATTTTTAGTAGTATATAGGTACTTGTACTATCTATCTAAAATGATAATTGAGAATATCATGACTTAATGTATGATGAGATTAATATTTTTAGTAACTTGTTTTTGTCACATTATGTTATTACCATGTTTGTGATATTGTTTAAACTGTATAGACAAAACATTGCCTACCCCTATATTTCCTACGGTAGATGAGTTTAGTTGCAGAAATACATTTATTATTTCCCAATATGACCTGTAGTTCCTGCACCACTGATTCTAACTGTACAAGCAATCTTGGAAACTGATGAAGCAGCATAACCTAAAGTCCGTTCAGCGTAGGAATTGTTTTCTGAAAGGCCTTTTTCCCTACCCGAAAGCTATTATATAGTAGGATTTTGGTAGGAAAAAAGACCTTTCACAGAGTAGTTCCTACCGTGGATGCAGTATACCTAGGCATGCGCCTTGTTATCCTTCCTCCCCGCTCTACTCTTACCCTTGGCCATTTCGATCCCTCATCAATGCTGACGAAGTAATTTTCAAGGGACAGATATTTTCCTTGTATCTAATGATCCGGTATTGAAACCAATGATATATCTCTTGGCTCCAGAATACCAATATTCCGTTAGTAAGTAGTAAGCTTTTTTTTAAAAAAAATCCCAAAACTTTGAGAGGAAACCATTTTGATTTATCTTCAAGACAGATACGGATCTAAAATAAGTTTTATCCCCGCCTATTTAATTTCATGTCACCCACATTTGTGAGCATAGGTTCTTAAACACCCCTTTCGTAAGATTATGGATTTAAATTGACGGGTAGGTCGAAGTTCAAACCTCGGCAGCGATTCAAAATTGGTTTCCTACTCTACTTCCAAGCAAACACTGGTAAATTTTCTCTAAATTGTACTTGCCTCATCCTGATTCCATTAATGTAACTATGTTGATAGGCTGGATGGGTGGTAAGACTTAGTGTAAAGAAACAATAATAGTCAAAACAAAATTCGAGTTCAGTTTGGATTGATTTGAAACAATAATAGTCAAAACAAAATTCGAGTTCAGTTTGGATTGATTTGAAACAAAAATCTCATGAAGAACTTGAGGGTTTTTTACTTATTACTTATTTTAAGTGGTGTTTGAAGATCACTTTAGTTTAGTGTTTTATAGACTAATTTGTAATTAGAAAAAAATACACCTTTATGACACCTTAAATAGCACTATGAACAGGAACAAAAAGATAAATTACAATATTTATAGTCTGAATAGGAGTTATATAGTATGTAAATAAGCCAAATTGACAAAACCTTTTATAACATAACCTTTCAACTTGCCTCGTAATATAGTGGCTATATTTCCTGGTTGTTGACTTAGTGGTCCCAGGTTCGATTCTTGGCTGTTATCGGGGGATTTTCTTGAAAGGTGAATAATTTCCATGGTCACCATGGTTTGGCTTGAGTTAGGTTAAAATCTTCATTGGCTTTGCCCCATCATATTCACTCTCATCATCCCATCATATGATTGGGACATGGAAGCGCCTCAATGGAAAGCTTATACATTCGGGCATTCCCTGGGCAATGGTTCACTAGTGCAGGCTAACCTTTCCACAAACTGAGCTACATATTTATGTAGCCCAGACACGCCATTATTATTATTATTATTATTATTATTATTACCTGCCTCGGTGGCGTAGTTGGCTAACGCGCTAGTCGTGTTGAGTCAGACCACCTAGGACGGGGAGATCGAGGTTCGAATCTCAGTCGAGTGAACTGGGGGTGGTTTTTCCTAAATGGTTTTCCACTCTCCCTCCACGCAAATGCGGGTTTACTTCCTCTACATGTAACCTTCCCAATTCCTAATACATTAGTGTAATTAGTACTTAAGCGTATAACCCGAACGGGTAGTAAGACACGGTGCTAAAATTAAAAATATTATTATTATTATTATTATTATTATTACTAACGTTACCTTTCCAGGTTGATCGAGCTAGCTCTAGGGATAGATTTTTTTATTATTTTGAAATTTATCTTTTCTGTTAATTATAAGCGACTTATTTAGTTGTGAATAATATAACTCTAACTGTACCAACATTTTAAAAACCTACATTAATTTTCTGTTTTGAAGATTGTTAATGTAGTAATGTAATGAACTTTATTGATTGCTCATTTTTAGTTTTTTAGGTGATGATTTGCCCATGTTCATCACATAATCAATTTTTAACTATGAGTGAATAATGACCCTGAGCACGTAACGAATCCTGGGCGGCTCAGTGGTAAAGCATTGGTGCATTGAGCCAAAGGTCCCGGGCTCGATTACTATGTCCAGGTCTAACTTTTAAACTAATTTAAATTTATTGAAATATGGTCTCCTCTATATGTAAATTGCTAATCGCAGAAAGGAAGCATGTCCAAAAAAACAACAACATATTTTGCAGGTGTCTTAGCAATTAATTAAATATGGAAAAATCTTGTATCATTTTTAGTGGAATTTTAGTTTTGATTTCAATCATTATACCCGCCTATACTTAAATTAAGGTCAGTTTGGGGCAAATTTTGAGTAGTGGACATACTCCCTCTTTGCGGTAAATGAGCTGTGTTAAATAAAGATAATCTCAAAAGTTGAAAAGAAAAAAACTTCTGTTTAATTTTATTATAATTCTGAGTTAACATGTTTGATTCAATTATCTTCATCTGGATTTCCTCTAGTTGTAACAGGCCACGTTGTGATGTTCCAAAATGTGATTCTCTCTTCGAGCACGTAAACCAGAGATTTCTTTATGTCCTCCATTTTGACGGTATTGATGGGCTTCCTTCCTGTGTAAGCCTGCTTGCCTGGAAGTTGAAGATTGGGTTCCGTGTTTCTTAATCTGTATGTGTCATACGCCATTATTCTTATAGTTATGCTGCATTGTACTTCAAAGGGAGCATCAAAGGAGAAACGCACGTCATAGTACTTTGAAATTTCAAAATATGTTTTCTTGATTCTAATTACTTTTTTGCATAATAGTCGTTACTGAGGCCGCTTTTATTTTTATAAAATTTGGACCACCAAACTTAAAAGTCCATGATTGCTCTTCTTTGGATTTCAACTAAAGAAAATTTATCTTGAATTTCTTATTCTGTTTGGATTGAGTCAACTACTTTAGGAATGGTGTAGTATCTCTCCTCCCTTATTAGTGTTCTTATAGTGATGCCGCAATCCCCATCAGGAGGCCTGTAAGAATGGCCCCTCAGTGGAAAAATCAATACTATTTTCTTAAATATATTAATTTCACAGAGAGACATAAAAAAATCGCACAGTTGAATTATTTTTATTTTGGTCTGTGAAGTTGTCAGCAAAAATATAAAGGTTTTCAACATCGGGGTTGATTTTAAATTCAATGTACCAGTTTAAACGATACGCAAGTGATAAAACAATCATAATCAGCGGTTTTAAATTCATAATGCACTGTATGACCACCAGTGCTTTAAGTATGGTGGCCTGCAAAGTTAACTACATAAAAGAAACAGCTTTAGGACTTGTTCCTTATTTGAGATAAACGTAATTTTAAAGTGATGTCACACAATGCTAACATACTGAAAATACTTCATTTATGTCGTAAACGATGCGTACATATAATATAGATATTATATATAATATATGTATCATTTATTATATATGTATTATTTATATAATACATATAAAAATATATATATAAGACGTATATATAGAATATGAATTTGTAAAATCTCAATTTACGTATTTTGTGGACATGTTTCCTTCTTGCAGTTAGCAATTCATGTACATTTCCATAATTACAATGATTTGTAGTCTGTGTGTTGATATTCATAACACCTCTTTACGATGCGTAGATTTTTAATCCGCTATGACAGCAAAAATATTCGCACGGTACTGTCATGTTGGCGGTTGCCTGTCCCCATTACACCTCTCGCCCACTCTAGTTTACTCTAAGGTATGGTGAGCTGGTGTTGTTAAAATCGCATGGACCGAAATTATCGAGCGTATTCATCTAACAGGTAGGCAGATATAGGTTGATTGTTGATTTGTAAAGATAAGATATTAATTATTCATAACCGAGCGTCAGTGAGGCTTCCTGTTGAGATCAGACCATACAATTTAAATTTGAAACATTTTCTTTTAACTATAAATCTTTCTGAAGTAGACGAAAAACTTTATATCGTCGTGGATCAAATCATGAGACACTGTAAAAAATGCTCCCCCAATTCTTTTCTCATTATTATCATGTATACATTTCATTTTTACTTTTCTCTGGTGGCGAAGGGGAATTATGGGGCGTTTTGTGGGAAACAAGCTCTTGGAGTATACGTCGTATATACGATCTCGGTTTGATGGAACGTCGTGGCAATACGATACATAACTGCTACAATACCGTTACTGTCCTGATACCGTACGCAAATGATACTATGTCAGTATATGACTGCACGAGGATCTTGAGAGGGTCACGCAAGTCAATTTGAACAGTCAACTGAGTCACCTAAATGATTTGGCAATTGGTTTATCACTACAAGCAGTTTCAAGTGCATTACCCTCTTGGTGTGAATACCATTATCCAAGCATTATTGCTATTTTAATTTTTGTGTTTCTTTTGGGTGAGAAATTGTATTAGTTGTAATGTTAAGATTTTCTATTTTTAACTCTGATATCATAACTAAAAAATGATCGATCAATATAAAAGAGAAGGTTTAGGACAGATATTAATTTTGTTAGATGGGTTTTGCAAACCTACCTGATGGAGGGGTTAAGTCGTGATATTTTATTTTGAGACTTAAAATGGGCCATCCTATAAGTAGGCGTAAATTTAGCAGAGGAAAAAAAAACTACAAATTAGTCGGCTCTGCCAGGTAAAATGGAGACAACTACAATCAATAAATATTTTTTATCGACAAAAAAATCATATTTAAAATTTTGATAAAAGTTCACGTATTGTGATCATGTGAAACAAAAAGTGGTGTTCGTGATGTCGTCCGTTTGTGTATCTGTCGTCACCCGAGAATGCAAGTGTTCTATGTCCAATTCTCCTCGGTGGCATAGTTGGCTAACGCGCTAGTCGTGTTGAGCCCGACTGCCGAGGACGGGGAGATCGAGGTTCGAATCTCGGTCAGGTGAACTGGGGGTGGTTTTTCCTAAATGGTTTTCCACTCTCCCTCCACGAAAATGCGGGCTCACTTCCTCTAAATTCAACCTTCCCAATTCCTAATCCATTAGCGTAATTAGTACTTAAGCGTATAACCCGAACGGGTAGTAAGACGCGGTGCTAAATAATAATAATAATAATAATAATTTAAAAGAGCATTGAAATTCGACCATGTGTATAAAACCAATGTTAGTAGATGACAACTCGAGTTTATATCCTCCTAAGTAATTATAAAGTAGTTTCAATTTCACCGCAGGTGAACCATGAGCATTCTAAATATAGGTAAACACCAAATATCTCAAATTTAACACTTTTGGAGATAGAACACTTGCATTCTCGGGTGACGCTGTGTCTGTAACTCAGATTAGAGCAGAAATAATTTCACTATTAGGTTAAAACTTGATATCTACAGTAGGATTTTCATAAAGTTCCCTCGAGATGTATTTGGAATTAGATATCTAGCCGAAAAATTAAGGTTGGATTACTAAATCACAAGAAGAGAAAAATATATTTATATTATCAAAATCACCCCTTATGGATTTGATCATATTGTTTTGTATCGTGACACTTTTTAAATTACAAATAAAATGGGAACTCTCATTTTCCCATGAAAATGATTTTGAGTGGAATTTCCATAGGTGGAAATTTCCAATTTTTATAATATCTACGGAACTATTTGAGATACGAAATAACTTGTCATTGTAAATTTTTAATACTATTAATAGAAAAATCTTTTACTTGAAATATAATTTTATTTAATCAATAATTCCTGGTCTATAGGCGACTATATATTATGTCGGTATATGTATATATACACGGTTTTCGGAAACTAATAGCCCAAATTGCACATATAGTTGATATGAACGAAAAGCAATACCAAATACCCTTACATTTACATTCGAAAAACTATGCTAATACCATTAATTTGTGTTCAATAAAGGGATGTTGTGAAAAGTTAATAATATAAATTCATAAATGCTCTGTTTCATTTGGAACCATGAAGTATTACCACAATAATGGAAGGAAGGTATTAAAATATCCATTTTTAAAAGGGGTGATCAAACCGAGTGTAATGGCTTTAGATGTATCTCTTTACCATCAACATGCTTTAAAATGTTATCTAATAAAATTTTAATGATATTGACACCAACGATATACATAAAAAAAATTTGAGGATCATCACTATGGATCTCGATAAAATAGATCAACAACGGATCAGATTTTTTATCATACGCCAAATATTAGAAAAAAATTGAAAAATAACATGACGGATCATCATCTATATATAGGTTTTAAAATTACGCACAAATTAGTTAAAATAAATTAATTACATTGGTTTTTAAAGTTAAAGATACCGAAAAAACTTTTCAAGCTAATTGAGTTACGCTTGGCTGATACGCGTGGCAGAGAACTGGTTGAATATAACTTATCAGCTACTTTCAAAATACATAAAGGTTTGAAACAAGCAGATGGACCTTCCACATTACTTGGAGATGCACTTTCCACGTTACTTTTTAATCCAACTTAGAGTAGGTTATTAGGTTAACTGAAGAGAGTAGGAAAGGGTTGATACTAAACGGTACATTGCAGCTATTAGGATAAGCAGATGATTTAGCTTTTTTGGGCAATAGTACGGAATCTGTTGCAAGAAATGCAGACCTTTTTAGAGACTATTAAGGGAATAAGTTTTTAAATGAACGCTTAAAATACTAAGTATATTATCACACAGAATACACAGATTATATATATAGGTTATGCAAACAACGTATTATTTGACGAGGTTAATGATTTTAAATATTTAAGAATAATTTTAACCAGCAATAACAAGCGTATAATGGAAATTAGGAAAAGAATACAGTCAGGATATTCTTGCTACTCATTCAGTAAGTTGTTAACCTCTCGCTTGCTATCCAGGAATGTAAAACTCAGAATATAAAAACTAGTAATTTTACCGGTTGTTCTCTATGGGTCTGAAACGTGGTCTCTTACCTTACATGACGATAACAATTTTAAGGTGTTCGAAAACGTGCTTAGGACGATATCTGGTCCAAAAAGGGATTAGGCTACTTGAGGGAAGTTACATAATGATTAGTTACATACTTTGTACTCATCACAAGACTTTTTAGGTTAATCGTGTCTCGTAGAGTTTGGTGGGAAGGACATGCAGAGTGAATGGAAGATTCTAGAACCTTGTTCAGGGTACTGACTGGTAAACTCTATTGAAATAGACCATTGGGAAGACCTAAACGTAAATGGGAGGATAACATTAGAATGGACCTGAAAGAGATAGGGTGTAATGAGGTGGATTAAATAAAACTATTATTGGTTCATCCTAACCTGAGACTGAAAGTAAACAAACATTCCCATATCACTACGCGAAGGACATACATGATTGGTGAAACAACATCAGTGCTATATTTTTAATGGGCGCGACCATGTATAGTCAATATCATAACAAAGTATGTCACTACAAATTATTATATTTTTTAATACTTTTAAATTTCCTGTCATATGTTTAAGAAAACTGGGGCTCAGACTCATTAAACACCATAAATACACGGGAAGCACTATAACACTCACAACCGTCACTTAACGCTGCCGAGATGAACTATCAATTGACCGTTGCTGACTTGACGTTAAAATGTGATAAGAACTGTACAATGGAGTCTCTCAACGCTGAGTCGGGACTCCATTGATATTCGAATAGCACTTGCAAATCTTAAAGTCTAATTTTTAAATCAAATGAAGGTATAATTTTAGCTATAATAATTTCTTAATGTTAATATAAAATAAGTTTAATACAAAACACAGGAGGGACTATTTAGAGAGAAGATATCATTGAAGTCCTTTCAGTAGCAAATCAGAGCATAGACTTCCACGTTGCTTTGTTTACACAAGGTTTCAACTTAGGGTGAATCAATAATAGCGTACTTTTGTAAGTGTGGCAATGATTTTTGGAGTTCCTACTGCAATAGAGTAAGTAAGTAAATCACGTGTAGTCACATTGTGCTGTGATTCATCTCATAAATACTGTATTTTTAATAGAAGCTCAAGTTTTATTCATAATTTTAAATATACATGTTCGTAATATTTGCATTAATTCTTCAATTTGATTATTTGGCTTTACATTTCTCACAATCATTCTTAACAACCTATCACATTGTCTAGGGTAAGAAAAAAAAACCAAACGTGATTTGAACACACACTCCTCACCTTCCATGGAAGCTACGTCCAATATGAGATTAGCGGCTTAAACCCATCTACAATCACTTCTAGTGGATTCATGTTAGATTGTTTCGCATCGGCGGGGGAGGGGGGAGATCACACTTCTAGTAAACAACATATCTCTCGAATAACATCTTCCTCCACAGCGTGAGGACTGAGGCACGTGAGCATACATGGTTGGGAGGGTAGGGGGGTTGGAGGATGATATGCTGGCCAGCCCCAACTCCCCATTATATTTAAATAAATTCGCTTACTTGAAATATTTCAGTTATTTCTCAAATTCACTGTATGCCCTTATTAAACCTATTGACTTCACTACATTTATCCGTACAGTTGTGCTAAAAGCGTTAGCTTATCATGCAAGGTGAAAACAATTTTCAGTTATCTATGTTACCTTGAAATATATTTTAGAAAAGTCATTTTTAAATTATGAATTGTTGCGCAGCTGTCACACACATGGAGAGGTTTTGGACAGTACTAGAATAGACTATAATATTATTTAAACAAGTTTGAATATTTACTATTTAATGAGAGAATAATGAAGGTGTTTAAGAAAGTCAATAGTCACTTAAATTAAGAGTAGGTGTTTTATCTTAGAAATAATAACACTCATGTAAGCAGACCCATTCCCAAACATTTTTCAAATATTGACTAAATTATTCTTATTTTATTATTATTATTTCAATTTAAGATTCAATTCAAATTTCTATTTAATATAAAAGTTCAGCTGACTCAAAGTATTTTGTACACAGAGCAAGTTAATAGTTTTATTTTGATCCACGTCTTACTATCTATCTTTATATTAATTATAATAATGAGCTAGGAATGAAGAAGGTTGTATTTAGAGGAAGTGTACCCACATTTGAATGGAGGGAGATTGGATAACCATTCAGGAAAATCCACCATCAGTACACCAGGCCGGGATATGAACCTCGATCTGCCTGTCATTAACAGTCTAGTCTATTGCGAGAGTGAAGCCTTAGACCATGCGGCCACCAAAGCAAGTAAAAGATGTTGTTAAATTAGGATAAGAAGTAATTAGTGAGAGTATAATGAATAATGTGACCACCTCCAAAGATGGGAAGTAACGCACGTTCATGAAGGAATATGTAAGACAGACCTACTCCCCGGTACTCGAACCAAAAGGTGGTAGGACAACAGACAACAGAGTTTAAGAGAACAACGCCCTAGCAAGTTTACCCAAAGTACGAGGTCAGAGCCTGTCCCTTGGGCGTGTGTGCTTGTTACCTCTGAGCCAAGAAGATGGGCATGTGCGGGTGGATGGTCCAGCCGGGTAAAGCTACTTCTCTGTCACGTGAGAGGCGAAAGGAGCTACGTGATGGGCGGGCTGTAAAGGGGGTGAGGGGGCAGTACCGCACATCACCTACCTACCTCGCTAGCCCGCCCGTCTGCCGTTACCTGTTGTGTAGCCGCGGTGAAGTGCTAGCTGGATCAATAGCACATACTGTTGCTCGCTGCTTGTTTGCTTGCATGGCTCCCTCCAAACCCTTCAGTTCTCTCTCTCTCTCTATTCTAAACCTCACTCTCTCGTACATTTCACGGCTCGCTCGCTCGCTCAAGCTTCAACTAGCAGTGCGATTAGCATCGTTCTGCCCCTTCCCTATCCCCCAAACCGCTAGCCTCCTTATTCCAACCATCCAGCATTCAGGTCACAGGGCAGAACTCTTTAAGGTAGGAGTGTAGGGAACGCATGTTAAGGGTAGTGGTTTTTTTGTTTTTTTTTTGCGTTTTTACATCTAAACTATTTTTTAAGCCAAAATACTTCAGTAGAAGCATACAGTTCAAATTTCTTCACATTGTAACATCAACAGTTGTTGAATATCTGTCATAAGCAAAGCGGCATTAAAATGAAAAAAGAAAGTTGTCATTAAATTTCAGGACACTCTAGACAAATATTCAAGAACTATTGAGGTCACCATGCGAATAAAATAAAATAATATATTTCTTCTGAAGAATTAATTTATTTCTTTTAACCAAAAATATGTTTGGAATAAAAAGTGAAAAACTACTGTCCTTTACACGCGTTACCTATACTTACGGTGACCATACGTCCCGATTAGGGCTGTGTCCCGGCGTCCCGAATAACGACCAAAATTTCACGAATTCTCTGACTAATGAAAAAAGATTCTACTGTAATCGAAATTGTTACATTTATAATATTTTACTTTTATTGAGAGTATATGAATAAACTCCGTGTGTTTTTGCCTTTGCACCGGTGGCGGTGGCGGCGGTGGCGGCGGCGGCCGGTTGCTACCCCTCTAAATTAAGCAAATGTTATTCAATGCACATAGATTTTATATACGTAATTTAAAAATGGCAGCTTTTATAAGTCACAAATAGACATCAAACTTAAAATTAAATCATTGAATCAACTGAAAACGAGTAGAATTAGGAACATGAACAGAAAAACATCTTAATTTTTAATAGCCTATTATATTTTTACAAAATATAATTTGCTCAAAACTCTTATTATTTAAACTTTAAAATTACTTGTTACTGTGAGCCACTTAGTCTTAGAGATTGAGATGAGTCCAGTAGTTTTGACTAACATTTTTACGTAGCCCATATTTCTTTATAGCTATGACATATTATTGTAATTTATGTTTTTTTAAATTATTAAAAATAAAAAATCTTGGAATATGTTTGTTCTTAATTATGCTCATCCCTTATGCTTATGCACTTATGCTACTTTTGAAAAATGTTGCCAAGTTGTCTTGATTTTCACTGTCAGAAATATGGTCACCGTACCTATACTCCTTCCCTAAGGGTGGTTGAACCTAAAATTCAAGAGAGAATCATAATTCTAAAGATGAATTCATTGATAGGTACAGTACATTTTATATTATTTTCTAACAAGTTTATCGCAATGTGGAAACCCATTCAGAGAAAACGACACCTATAAATAATGTGCACAATGTATTACTACACGTATGGACAACCCAAATATAATATACACAGTAACTAATAGCTGATAGATGAGGGAGGTATAATTTAGAAGAATAAATCTATCCTTCTTTTCATGGAGAGTGGGTGAAAATATTCTATAAAAACACCCTTAAAACACCTGGTTAGAATTTTAACCACAACCTCCCTTGTTCCAACAATCCAGTACATTAGGAGAGTAGCTACTTTTAGCGTGCTAACGCCAAACCTCGTAGTTTTCTTGGTTGTAAATTTTTAAACAAAATATGTTTAGTGTTTATCACAAATTAATTGATAAATTGTTTAAAGTGGGTGGGATAAGAACGGATGATGATAATAAATTTACCTGGGCTTTCTTAAATAAGTCATGTGAAGATGCCATTTGGAAACATACACTTAGGTCAACTGGTCAGGATTCAATACTCAACGAAGGAAACTCAACATTTTAAAGGTATAATGCCTAAGATATTTTGGCTATGGCTTAAGGTTTGAGAAACGTGGTCAAATAGTAAAACATCACCTAACATCTGAAATTGTGCAACCTCTTACTTAGACATGCAAGAAAGTTGTTGAAAGTGATTTTTATTTTGAGTACAAATCATAATATATTATATCTGATTGAGATTTAAAGATAACTTTTGATTATGGAATTATATTGGTCATCTCAATTTCTCCCTGTCGTTTTGTAGTTATATTCAAAGGGTTACACATTATTACTGTAGGCCTACGCTTCACCCCAATCCCCCCTGGGTGAAAGTGGCAATAGTGTTCGATAAATATTCTTAGATAATCCAGATATCTATTTTTATGTGCACTACGACTTACATAATTACCCTTTCGGGCTATCCTCATATTTAAAACGTAGCGATTATGTAGGCATAATTTTAGAGGAAGTGTACCTTTATTTGAGTGGAAAGATAGTGTGAGACAATTTATGAAAAAAACCCACCGTACTACCAATCGAGATTTGAACCAAAATCTCCCCATCACCGACAGTCCAGTTCATTGTGAGTCTGTTGCCATGGACCATGCAACCACTTATTCAGCTAGATCTGATATCCGATGAGTAACTGTTTGGATGTAAAAGCTATGTGCATTATACGAGTAGTGGGCGTACTACTTTGCTACTTTATAATTCATATGTTTACTGTACATATATCCTACACTTTATGGGAGGAACATTCACGACTGATGTTAACATTTGACATATAATGGACTGGGGGCTCTTCAATCTTTGCAGGACTCCGAATAAAAAAATAATAACATAACCACATCAATTGTTAAACAGTAATATGCAAATGATAATGTGTTAGCATTCCACTCTGTAGAAGAACTAGAGGATTATTATTAAGTCCTTCTCTGAAGCAAACAAAAATCTGAAACTAAATATAAATATTAAAAAGACACAACCAATCTATCAACACTGTTCTGGCGATGCACATATTTCACCATCAATCATTAAAGCCATAGGCCCATAGACATTTTATTGCACAATTTTAACACGTGTTATATAAGCTATAAAAAGTGATTCCATTATTTAAAATCACTACGGTTTACTAGTTTTAAGGGATCAAACATTATATTTTATGATTTTGCGGGTTGACGCAAATTCCGTCCCGAAGATTTTATGATTATATCTCCATTATAAATTCCACCCCGTCATTTAAATTAGGCACAGTAAATTCCATCCCGTAATCAGAATTAGGCGGTGTAGATTCCATCCCGTATTAAATGCAAACAAAGTGAAAAAAATAAATACATTATGAAATAAGAAAAAATCTATCAAGAGTTTGAAGAAGAGATAATTTCTTCATTCTATAAAATTATATTTTGATATATTTTATATTGTGTTATATTTATACTACGTAACATTATGACTACAATAGTATTTACTTTTATTGTTTTATTATTCGTTGTCTTTTTCCCTACAGTTTGAAATGGTAGATTAATAGAAGATAAATATCTCTACATCCCTTTCTCCGTAGTCAAATCACGATTGTTTATATTGGAACCTTATTTACGGTTATGTTTACTTTATAATACCTACTAAACGTGGCCTGCTTAGCCAGAGTTTGAAATTATCAGTCGATTGTAGTATTTTGTTTGCTATTGAGTGCATTTGAGGTGAGAAAGGAACATTTTCTATTAATTGATGTATTTAAATTTAAATTTCACAAACATCTTTCAAATGAAATACAACATTGGAGTTATGTGAAAAGGACTGCATGTCATTCTTTAAAATAAAAAATAGTCAAGTTGTTCAAAAGCTTGGTACTTATAATCATGATAGACCCGATGAAGCAAAAATAAATAGAAAATGAGTACTATATTGAAATGTAAAGCGGTAGATGATATTTGTGCAAAACCTTTGAAATTAATGCACCTGAAACTATGGGCGGATGATGTAAAAACCTTAACCTCCTACAATTTTACTCTCATCAAGAGATATTCACAACGAGCGATATTCTGTTCACCCTACTGTGCTGAAGTCAGCTGACGAATACCAAGACTCTTTACCAGAAATAAGAATAGATACTAATGGGGAGGAAGATACATTTTTTACTAATTAATGGTAAAGGAAATAATGTGATTGGATTTCCTACTGAAAGTAACATTAATGTGTTGTGTATAGTACAAAGTGTGTACTATCGATTGAACATTTAAATGCGGTCCAAAATGTTTCGTTCAATTTTTACCTTCCACGGACTTCAAAATGATGCTTATATTCCTTTAAAGTTTTCGTATTTCCAAGTAACTCTACAGAAACATATGTCATACAAGTGCACAGAATTTGTTGTAAAATTTGTTCCAGAAAATATCTATATTAATTTTGAAAAGCCAAAATATACTGCAATGTTGTCAGGGTGGCTGGCAGATCAAATTAGAGGTTGCCGGTTCCACCTTGGTTAAAGCTGGTATCGTAAGATCCATTCACTGGGGTCAAGCAAAAATATTCTAGGCTGGACTTTGAGTAAAGACATTTTTTGAAATTTCTTTGGTGCTCTACTTTTCTACCTCCGAACGAAGTTGGTGACTGTTTTTAATGTAAAATCATGGCTATTGAACCTCCTGGTGACAAACGAATCTCAGAATTCTGTGATTACGTTTTCCAAACATATATAATCTCCGAATGAGATGTCCCCTCCAGAAATTTGAGCTGAGTTTTCATAGTTAACGAATCACACAATAAATTCTTGTGAATCGTTTCACTCAAAATTGAATATGCTCTTACATAAATCCCACCCCAATATTTACACATTTGTAGAAGTATTGAAGGACGTACAGAGTGAAACGTACATTCATCTACGTAGAAACTCGCCAAACAAATTAAAGGCAACATTGGAAAAAAAAAAGTTATTGGCTGATAAAAGGATTGATTATGGTTGTCTAAGAATATATCGATGTTTGATTTTGTCAAATAGGTTTCATGTAAATTTTTACCTATATAATATTGATGTTCTAAAGGTACAATACATTCTTACATTGTGTAGAATTTTTAATTTTTAAATGAAATATGTATTTTATCAATAATTATTCAATAATTCAAAACAAAGAATCGATTCTGAACCACGCTAGTTTTTTATTGATTTGACCTTTGTACTCAAGTCTAAATATGTGGCCATAATGAAATAAATGTTTGTACTGTAACGAAATTTTCTTTATTATTATATTTAATTTATTATATTCACTATATTTTCTGAGGGACGTAATTTACATGGCATCCTTATAATGATTGGGACGAAATTTACACTAAAAAAATGCAAACGAGACGTAATCTGACATCACCGAATTTTAATTACCATTGTTAAGGTAAAATGTTTAATGTTAGGGGCTGAAATTTATTCTAGCTAAACATGCATATTAAGTTTACACAATTAAATATTTATAATATTTTAAACAATTCATTTTAAATTTATAAGCAGTTAAAATGTGGTAACATTATATCAATTTTAATCACATATAAGTAATTTTCTATCTATTTAGCGATAGTTCATTCTATCTTATTTTGTTGTACACAATATTTTCTTAACACTAAGTAGAATAATCAAAGGCCAGATATAATAGGAAATACATGTCCATTGAGTTATGTTGAGAAGAGCCTATTTGTGCTTGGTAAAATGAGACCTAGACATATTAGAGATAAGGTTTTAGTGACGCAATGCTTACACTGGCAAAACTTCACGACATGACACTGATATACACATAAAATGAATTTATCTACGTTTAAATGTAATTCATATATATTACTTTTTATTTTTCAAAAAAGCTGTTTTCCACTTGAATTAACCTACATAGCTATCCGTTTGTTTGCTCCACAAATGCCGCACACGTACAGAAAAATAAATATACATACAAATAAAGTACGTCCATTTTTTTATATATGTATATACATATATTTAGATTATCCTTGTGTGTGGAGGACTATAAATGCCCACTGGCAGTTTGCAGTGTTCAGTCAGCTTTCACAAACCAATCAAATTTATAAACATGGTAGTGAAAGATTCACACGATGCGACTGAAACAAACTTCAAAGAGAAATGCTATGATTGAAGCTGCGCCAGTATTGAGAATACGTTTACCACAGGGTAGTGTTAAGATCTGAGAGAAATTTCAAACGTTCGATGCAGGAAGTTCAACATTTTAACGTTATTATCACTTTGTTTATTGGAGTATTTAACATCCATATTTTAAGTACAGTGACTATAAAATCATACAACTAACAAACTAACTTAACTTAGGACAGATATATATCTAAAATATATTGGAAAAAAGGAAGAATCCTTACACAATTAGTAAAAATCATTTCCAGAACTCCAAACTGTGTTTGACCACTCCTACCCATTAGCCAAAGCAAATAGCTGTTAAATATTATTCACTTAAGACTTTAAGAAATCAAAAGATTTGTAAGTAATTACTTTTAGGTTAAGCGTATCTAAAATGTAGCAATATGTGTTTACTGAATTTATTGTCGGTGAATAAAACAATATGTTGTTTGATTAATTGGGATTTTTTTCACTTCTTCTTACTATCCATCCAGGATTTCTGCATTTATTCATATAATTGGTTTGGTATGAGAAAGACACACTTTAAAGAAAATGTACCTGCAGCTATGTGGATTGAGAATAGAAAATCATCCAGGGAAAAAAATAACACTCATTTTAAATTCGGACCCCTACCTCACCATCCCTGATATTATCGACTAAACTAGATTACTCATCTATTGTGGAGGTTTTTTTTAATTGTACGTCACATTTGACCGAGAGGTACTTTGACGTCCAGGTTCGGTCGCCTTATGTGTAGACTATAAGGTGCTCTGTTGGCATCCAGAACGTTGTCCAGGGTACACCATAGGAGGGTCTACATGTCCTACCCACAATGAGATGATGTGATGATACTTATTATAATGTTGTAGAGCCGACGTGAGTCTTAACCTAATTTAATCCTAATTAACCAAACCCTGTTGACCATTGGGATTATTCTTCTAAAGGCAAAAATAACAAAGGTACCAGTCGGGAATAAAACCAAGGATCCCTAGATTTGTAGCCACGTGCACTGACCACTACACTACGGAGACGAATATTGAGGAGTTGACTTGACCCTATAATTCAAGACTATCCAAGTTATATTCCTTATACAAAATATATTTATTACAATATATTGGTGATTTTTCCTTTAAATTTGTACCTAAACTAAGAGTGCTGATGTATTTTGATAGTTCGCTTTTATTACCAACTGTACAATATTTAGTTGTTTTTTATATCATTCCTTTTACTTCAAATTGTATAGTAGAAAAAAGTCCGTCATCAATTTGTCAACTAAGCCACTAAGTCCGTGTATTATGTCACAATTATTACAAAAAAGAAGTTTAATTACCCACAGTTTTAGATTGGTTGAAACATCAGTGGAGATTTCTTTATGATACTTGGCTATCTATGATTAAGGTTTTCATTCATTTCCATATGGATCGGTGGGCACGTGGATTAAACTTCCAAGTTCATTTAGCCTGGTTTGCAGGTTACCGAAAACTCGTTGTTCAAATCATGGCTGGGTGTACTGAAGTTGGGATACATTTTCTTCTAACCTCAACACCAACAATGTAGTTTAATTCGGGTATCCTAAATTGATTGTAAGACGGTTTGCAAAAAATTAAAAGTTTTATTCCTGTTCGGGTGTATTATGGGATTGCTTTAGCCAGTGTAGTCTCACATCCTTACTCTAAGTGAATATGGGTTCACTTACTTACATTTCACTTTCTTCATATTGATAATTTAGATTAAAAAGTTTGTCAATTTTTGTTAGTACACTGAGCATAGGTTTAGTAGTTTTTATTTATATTCAAGATTATTACACTTTCTGAAAAATGTATTAACTTGGTATGGATTTTATGATATATATATTTGGTACATCAAAGGCAATGTTCATATGTAGGACTACATACATTCTGTCCATGATTACTTCGTTGGGGAAACTTTATTTATGGGTCACTATATTTTTTTTTTGTCATTTTGGATATTTGGGTCAAATTTTTAAGGTTTCCTTCATTTTATTAGCAGTTTTAAGACATTTTTAAGTTAATTTTAGGCATCTACCTTGAATTAATGTATTTTTAATACGATTTATATTTTATGAATGCATAAAACTCAAACATAATTTTTTTTCAAACCACAGTTGTTGTGATGAGAAGATAATTTAGGCAATGTAATTTGTTTCCTCTTTGCTTGTGTGGTTGTAAAATACACATTCCTGGTGAGACAATGCAATAATAAGTTGGAGAGGGCTGAGTTGAAAGGGGGTAGCTATAAATTCTGAGGCAGAAATTGGTTAGTCAATTTTATATTTATCAGAATGCAAGAGTTCAGTTGATAAAAGCTTTTCATTATTTTTTAAATTGCATTTGTATACTGCTTTTCTGAATTAGTTGTGTGTACTCATTACGATATTTTGTTCATATTTTAAAGTCATATTTATTAATTTTTGATCATTTTATAAATAATTTTATAGTAATTTTTAGGTAATCAAATCTGGGCCTTGCTAATTATTATGTTCAGCCCAATTCATTGGTAGAATGGACTGAGGCGTCATTCTCGCAACAGGCTGGACTGTCGATCAGGGTTTAAATCCCAGTAAAGTGTATTTAGGTTTTCCCCCTAAATTGTTACCCACTAATCCGTCATTCATATGTAAATAGATTTACTATAAACTATACCTTTTTCATCTCTAATAAATTAGCATAGTCACTATACAGGCCTATCTATCCGTATATACAGGGTGGTCAGTAAGACGCGACGAAAAAAAAAACAGGACTGGAGTTGTAGGGAATACTGTATCACATGTATTTCACTTGTTTTTGCGTCATGAAATGATGATAAACTTTGACCCCACAGGGATTTAGACCAGCAAACATCTCCAGGGAGTAACAGCTCAGCCACAGACTGAGGCCCATTGAAGGGGGAAAAAATTTGGCTTTTTTGTTTTAGCACCTCGTTTTATCCCCCGTTCTGTTTATGCGGTTATGTACTAATTACGCTAATGGTTTTAGTGATGAGGAAGGTTATATTTATAGAAAGTGTGCCCGCACTTGTGTGAAGGGATAGTGAAAAACCATTTTGGAAAAAAACCATGAGTCAACCCGACTGAGATTTGAACCTCTCTTTTCCCGTCATTAGAAGTCCACTGTGAGAGTAACACGTTATACTATGCGACCACCGATGCGGGTTTGACTGACATTAACCAAGAGCGGACCTTCCCCAACTCAAAACATAGTTCTCCTACACAAGACCAAGATATCTCTGATTTGGATTCAAATCACTGACCTTCTTCGGAGGGCTATAAGTTTTAAAGAGATGTACGTGTAAATTGTGTTGGAGGACCTCAAATGCAACTTGAGCACGCATAATACAAGTTCTGAGTGAACACGCTTCAGGTACTGAATGTTTAGATACAATAATTTAAATAATACAATGGATTTGTTTTTCTTCAAAATATGCACTAAAAATTTAATTTAATTTACACTAAACATTTTCCTAAAATATTTGTTTTTACCCTCCAAAATAGGATGAACGTGTCAATGTGCTTCGTATTTACGCATCCATGGTCACGTGGGCTAAATCATACATAGGACAGTCTTTCAGTATGATACCAGTGACGGGGGAGGTCGGGCCTCTTATCCTGGATGGGTGTACTAAGAATACTTTTTCCTAAATTATTTATAACGCTTTTTTTTATGCAAATGTGAGTACAGTTTATATTAATTCCACTTTACTAGCCCTTACTTTATTTGCGCATTTAAAATTTGTATAGCCTAAACCAGTAGAAAGATCCAATGGAGAAATTTAACGCACATTGAAACTTTTGTAAAAGTTAACTCTTTGGCTATGTAAAGACAGTTATCATCGTTGTTTGAGAACAAGTTTCTCTCCAGAATTAATCATTTAAGAAATTCGCCCAAGTTTATGGAACATCAGAGTTGTACGGAGGCCGAGACCTAAGGACAAAGAAAAATTATCGATATGTTATCAATATATCGACATTTTACTTTCGATAGCAACACATTTCTCTGATTATTTTGTGTCACTACTCTTACATGAGTACTTACACCCCAATATCGGATCAGTATTGAAAGAAATAACAATTTGTGTATAATTAGTTATGTGTTTAGGCCTACATTATAATATCCTGTTACTCCATTCAAAAATGATCTTAACACATAGATAGGAAATATATTGAAATTTTGTGAATATATTGTTTTTAGTGAAATAAAATATGCAAAATGTAAAATTTTACTAAAGCTCAAAGTTTTATTTATTGTAACTGTCGTGACCTAATCCCCCGTGGGCTTGATCTGTCAGGATATATTGCGGGAGCGGTAAGGTTGCAGGCAAGGTAATTTTGTGGGTTCAAAATAATAGGTAGGTTTACGAATTTTGATTTAATAATAGTAACTAAAAGATTATACAGAATGTGATGTTAGTCAAAAGATAAATAAATAAAGAGACTGGACACCCGTGCTCTTGGAAGAACTGGTTTAACTAGTGAATACTTAGACCAATGAAGTTGGTTTTTACTGCGCGTGACCTCTACAGAACTCGATCTCAGGACCCTGGGTTCAAAGGATGCCCTATAAGTACAAATTCTAATGATGACCCCAAGATGTCGTCCGGTACGGTACAGCTTCGAACAACGTGACTGCTTGCGATACATATAGAATTATGACAGCCCCATTTCCACAAATTTGAGGTATTTTATACGACGCTATGGCCCCTTTTCTGGCCAACTAGTTCTATTGTTGTTATGAATTGTCAGCACTCTCCTGTAACCTTTCTAGTACGTTATTTCTTACATACTAAGCCAGCAATTTTAGCGCGTGCGTCCCCTCGAGTTATGTAAATAAAAACTAACATTCAAACATTGCTCAGTGGTTGTGACATAGCTAAATAAGTATAGAAATTCTATAGATGGACAGAGGAAAAACCATTAACACTTTCGTATTGCTTAGGCCTACATAAAAAAGCTAATAAACGTGATATTCTGATAAAATTTCCCGAAAATTCTTTTGATATCAACACTTACTCTAATCGATGATTTTATTTCGATGATAGCACTATATCGGTACTATATCTCTAGTTGTACCTTAATCTATTGTCTGTCTGTCATTTGATTACCTATGTCACTTCTAGATTTTTAAAGTCTTTTGTATACTATCCGTAGTACCAGGTCAGTGCCGGAAGGGGGTGATACATAGCGTTAATGGTTAAGTCTAATTAGATTACTAGCTTAAGAATATTTTGTAAGCTTTAAGTTATATATATCTTCTTTATAAAAACTCAGACAATCTAAAATCTATTTTATTATATATAAAATTTTTAACGTTACAAAAATCTTCTTAATGTAGTTAGTTACGTACGCTTAAAAATTAACGTAATGGTTCATCTACTCTGGCACTACAGACCACAGGCTGTGATATACTGACATAGCATAAGTGAGATATATATGTAATCTATCTTGATAATTTTGGTGCTCACACTGGTGGGAACACATTAAAAATTTAATATTTATTTAGTATGATTTTCCGATGACGGAGGTCTTGTTTTCAAACTCCAGTTGGTTTACCAAGGGTGATATTTCCTAAATAGTTTTGAAATGTCCCTCCATGCAAATGTGAGTATATTTCCTTTAATTCTACCTTCCTCTTCTCTACTTAATTAATATAAATGCGTACAGCCTGAATTTGTAGTGATATTTGGTGGATTAAATAATAATGAAAGTTTTGGGGGGAAAAAATCTTTCTTTAGAGAAAAACAATATAATTAATACAATTGATTACACATTACATAATATTAGAAATTAAGCTATATTAAGCTATTTATTAAATATGCGAGTAAGCATAATTCTGCGTCTGATGTATTATATATTTTGAATTATATTCTTGGTTAGAGAACCATACGAAAATATATTTTAAAAATTATACACGGACTATTTTTAGGTGAGTCCAAAATTTATTGGTAACATTTAGAAATTGTTCACAACTATAAAAGCTTTGAGAACCCCTGGCCTAGTTCACACCGGAGCTGTCAATCCCTCTCGTTAGCGACTCATCGATTTATCCTGGTTCAAATCTAGAGGTCACTCAATAGGTAGATACTTTTATTCGCAAAGTGATGAAAAACCTTTACTAAACATAAATCAATAAATAAAATCGCATAATTTCCTGGTATTTTTTCTGTACTTGTGTATTTCAGAACGCCAAAATATATTTTTGTATGTTAGTTTGATAACTCAAAACAAGACAGTTAAAATGAATTCACCAAGTGAAGCGAGGGATCAAAGGAGATAGCAAAACTTTGCAGGGGCTGATACATATTTTGTACACCATCTTACTACCTATCTGATCGACACATAATTAGTTACATTATTGTGTCTGGACCAGGAAGGTAGAATATAGGGGAAATGTATCTACATTTTTTGTTTAGTCGAGAGGGGGGTGAGAGAAGGAAATGTGGAAAAACATCCAAGAAAAACAATCCTTATTCCGTTTGGCCGTGATTCAATTCCCGACCTCCTCATCACTGAAAATCCAGTCTATTGTGAGAGTGACGCCATAGACCATGCAGTAGTAGGCCTACATATGTTTATTTTTGCTATGAGCTAGTAGCATGTAAGGTTTTATTTTATTATAAGTAATTTTGATTTATTTTTTTTTAGCAACGCATCTTACCACCAATTCGGGTTATACACTTCTTAGGAATTTTAATGTGAACTTTATAAAGAAACTATTTATTTCATCACACGACTTACAAACTTACATATTCCTAGAAAAAACGCAAAACCCAGTAGTTCAGACATTAATTCATTGCTGTGAAAGGGAATTCCAAATTTTACCTACTATATATGTTTTCTCACCCTACCGGTAACACAACCTGGGAACTTTAGTTCAACAAGAAGACGCGTTACTGCCTAGGCTACGGTGAAAGTAATGTGTGTATCTTTATTTATAATATTTGTTTTGGTTTAGAACCTCGTCTCACTACCATCAACAAAGCCAATGTGCTATGGATAGAGAAGGCTAAATTTAGAGGAAGCGTACCCGCATTGGCGTGGAGGTAGAGTGAGTGGAATACCATTTAGGAAAAAACATTCTCTTTACACCCAACCAAGATTCAAACCCCAACCTCCATATCATTGGAAATAGTGCCATATCGCTAGAGTGACGTCTTAGACCATTTGACCAATAAAGTAGCCTGGACTTACTAATGACCAGGACTTGGACTTTGATGACCTAAAATTGATTACAAGATATTATTTCTAAAATGACACAAAAATCCAATAAAAATTAATACATGCGATAAAAAGTCTTAAACAACCAAACTCTTACATTCTGCTAGATATAATATTGATTCATAAATATCTGCTTCTGAAGCAATATCTACCCCCTCCTAGTGCAACCATTCTCATCTGTCTCACAAGGAATGTGTATTTTACCATTTTAAGACCACCCAAAACGAAGTGGACCTTAATTTAAGGTAACCAAATTATACTTGTGAACTAAGAAGACTTTCCCAGAGTCCAGCTTCGTTTTATTGTTATTAAAATAGTAAATCACCAGTCTTAATAAGCGGCCCCATAGTGTAGTGGCCCAGTAGTGTACCTGGCTACGAGCCTAAGTGTCCCGGGTTCAATTCTCATCTAGTACCTTGAGTATGTTTCCCTTAAGGGGAGTGATCCTAACGGTCCCCAGGGTTTTGGATAATTAGGCATAAGTTAGGTTTATACTCTCGCCGGCTCAACAACTTCATTACAACTACCAACACATCGTCTCATTACGGGTACTATGTGTGGACAACCTCCATAGGTGTACCCTGGTCAGTGCTCTGTGCCACCAGGGAGGCTAATAGTCCACACATAAGGTGACCGACCCTGAATGATATTTCCCTTCCGGTTATACATCCCATACGATTAAAAATAAATGGTATGGCGCACCGCACAGACTTTCTCTCTCTTTCTATAAACTCAAGTATCGTCAAGGTGTTTCACATCTTCAAGTCATTACATTGATATTTAATTATTCATTCATACATTTGACCAATAAAAAATGTAAATATTGACTATTGAGTCTAAAATGGAGGTAGATCATTGCTGTGCAAACATTTCTCCTAAAAGAGTTTTAAGGAAAAATAACATACTTTTTTAGATACTTATATTTAATTACTTTATGGCATTGGAGAATTATTGCGTTAAGACTTAAGTAGTATATGTTTACAACTAAAGCTCACAAAATTGTAATTATATATTTGCAAATATCTCAGAAACTTTTGCTTTTATAAAAATATGTGTCAAATAAAAGTTTTTTTATTTCTAATAGTCCTACAATTTTGCAATGATAAGTTGTTTAGTTTCTCAAATAGTTGTGGAGATACGGAAATTAACGCTTCTATAAAGTACCCTATAAATCATTTTCATAGGAAAATGAAAATAGCCAGTTTATTTATAATCTTAATCAACGCCTAGATACGAATTTTAATCAAAATCGTTTGAGCAGATTTTAAGAAAACCTATTTTTTCTCTTTTCGCCCTTTATAAAACTACTCTTAATTTTAAGTTTTAATAGACACACAGACAGACGGCATTACAAAGACTATTTTTTAGGGTTCGGGGGGTCATGAGACGTCAACATCCATCAGCATTTCAGGTTAGTTTTTTTTCCAGTCGCAATACTTGAACTTTAATGTCCAAAAAGTTAAAAAATTTATATAATTGCGTATAGATTGAAAGGTATTGATTTTATAAAAATATGTTTCGAATAAAATATTTGTATTATAAATATATATACATATTTGTAATGCTAAGTAATTTCATATCTCAAATAGTTTCGGAGCTATTATAAAAAATGTTAATTTACGTACCAGACCGGAGCTCTTAAAGCGATTTTGCCGAAATATCGAGAGTAGCCATTTTGTTTGGAATATTTATTAATGTTTATAAATGAAATTTAATCAAAATCGTTAGAGCCGATTTTGAGAAAATATACTTTTTCTCTTTTTTCCCTTCAGTAAACTACCCTTAATTTTAGTGGTAGATATCCAATTCCAAAAACCCCTCGGGGCAACCCTCTGAAAACCCTAGATATTAAATTTAGCTCAATCGGTAAAATAGTTTAGGCTCTAGATGGAGGTACAGACATACAGACAGACAGACAGACGGAAATTCAAAAACCACTTTTTAGGATTCAGGGAGTCATGAAACGTCAAGATTCATCAAAATCTCGATTTCGATTTTTTTGACGATCACCATACTTTCTCTACCTGTAAGATAGAGAGAAAGTAAAAATATGTAACACATTCTTAAAAGATCTTAATTTGTGTACAGGTGTTGATGAAATATTTTATATTCGTATCATGATTGTTCACAGGTAAAGTACACTTAGAATAAATGTATCTACATATGACTAAGAGAGCCTCACGATCCATATAATATGCTCTTTTTATCTCCCAGATACTACCAGATTAAAAACAAGGTTTACTTTTCTGTGCACAAGGGTTTGTTGGTTAGACATTTCTGTCCTTCTTTCGGTGGTGGAAGATATTCAAATGACTTTTGAGGTTAGGGCACCATGTATATGCGTTCATATTGCCCCGATGAGATTATGTTATGATGATTATGGGGCTACCAGTAGAAGTCTTAAACCTAAATTAAGCCCCATTAAACACACCATGGTGCCTATGGGAACAATTTCCTTTCGGTAAATATAGCTATGACACAACCAGTAATCTAATCTGTGACCTCTAGATCAGTAACCAGGAATTCTGACCACAGGACAAAGAGGGCAGCCTCAGGGAAAAATATGGTCAGATGTACAAGGGCTCGTCTCAACCCACTGATAACCTCTAACTTTATTAGGTAATGCAGTTATCGCATTGGGATGCAATTTTGGATATTATGCTTAAAAATGAAACAAAAAACTATTGATTTGAGTGAGACCAATAAAACAGTTTTACCATATTTTTAAACAATACAAAAATTTATAAAGATATTTTGAAATATAGACACTATTAAACTGATCCTAATAATATATTGTCAATTGAATTAAGATGACCTCACATTGATACGTTTTCTCTTTCCATTGTAATCTTCTATCATATTTATCGGTTAATAGATCGTGCAATGGGAACTTTGAATCAATTTGTTTGATTAATATATATTCTGTTTAGAAATGACTGTATTTTTTAGATACACTTAACTAAATTGACAAGACTTTCTTCATGGATGCGTTGACCAAAGTTATATAATCAGCTCTTAATGGGGTTAAAATATTACAAAATAAATCATTTAAATGTTTATCTTGCATATTTTTGAATTTTTCTAATTTAGATTGTTTTGTATAAAATTAAATTTTTGTTAATTATATCACTGGGTGTATAATATCTTCATTGTAAATAAAATACTTAAAACCCTATGTAAAATTTTATTTACCTAGCTCTTTAGCTTTGTAAATATTCTTTTACATGGGGTTAGTTAAATAGCTATATAAATAAATTCGATTTGCTCTAATGTAATTCCAGCGTTGTTTTTAACGTAACAACTTAAAGTTACCGGTATTGTATTGTATTTTTCACACATTATTTAAGTTTCTCCATACTAGTAGGGCAGCTAGAATCATTAAATTTGGCATGCTTATGGAAATTAGATGTGCCAATATGCTTGCCAAATTTTATGATTCTAGCTGTCCCATAAGTTTGCCAAATTTCAATTTTTTAGCTCATCTGGAAGTGGGTGGATATTAATGTCAAAGAGTCAGTGAGTGAGTGAGTGAGTCAGCCATGTGACTTTATAGTAGTATAATTTTAGCATGGTAATTCTAGTATCACATTTGTAATAGTTGTATACTTCGCTTACCATGAAAGGTAACAATCTAGCCTTACCTATTTCCACTATGATGTAACTTAGCTGATAGGGTAATAGTGAGGCTTGCACGCTTCGGTGGCCGAATGGTACAAGGCGCTACTGTCGCATTAGACTAGACTGCCCATGACGGGGAGATAAATTTCGAATCTCAATCGGATTTATTGAGAGTGGTTTTTAAAAATTTGTTTTACACTCTCCCTTTACGAAAATGCTGTTTTACTTCCTCTAAATAAAACCTTCCTTATCCCTAAAACCATTAGCGTAGTTGGAATATAAATGTATAACCCGAACGGTTATTAAGACGTGGTGCTAAAAAAGAATAAAAAGGTAAAGCCCATCAAGGTATGTCTAAGCTTTAACATAAACGGATTGTACCTAATTATAGGTCTAGAAAAAAAGCGCCCCAAAAAGAATTTGCTTATAGAGCCTATTGCATCATGAATCAGCCAATATCTAGAAGTATAGCACTAGGCATATTATACAAGTGTAATCTTTGTTCTTAGTTAAATACACCAATAAAAAAAATCTTTCTTAGACCAAGACATAAATTGTTTAATTATGACCACAATTTTTTTTTTTATCTCAGCACAAAACCTCCCTGGCCACTTGGCCACAGGCATGAGATGCGAAAAATTGTTAATTAATACAAACGCTCAAAGTGATAAACATAATTTCCACTAAGTAGCAAGAGTCACAAAAAATTGTTAATTAATACAAACGCTCAAAGTGATAAACATAATTTCCACTAAGTAGCAAGAGTCACAAAAAATTTGTAAAATATCTAGTTAACAAGGGACATAAAAGTAACCACTAATTATATTAAAGCACCGGCTTTTTATTAAATACACCCTTAGGCAAAGCAGCCATTGATAAATTTCCAA
The DNA here is from genome assembly GCA_902151455.1 of Timema bartmani. Classification (NCBI taxonomy): domain Eukaryota; kingdom Metazoa; phylum Arthropoda; class Insecta; order Phasmatodea; family Timematidae; genus Timema; species Timema bartmani. The sequence goes on along the minus strand of CABFWB010000423.1, from coordinate 139,539 downwards.
CATAATTTTCATGCTACTTTGTTTTGTTTATGACAAAAACAATGTATCCACCATAACAGGTTTTTTTTTTTTCGTGGAAGCCTCTCAAAAGAAACTTCAGACAATATACACACCGAGAATATTTACAAAATATTTCATAAAATAAAAATAATAGAGATAAAATAATGAAAATAAACCATAAGTCATTAATCAATAATACTATACATAATATATTTTCTTAAATTGCATCCAAGCATAATACCCGTGTGAGCAGGACACTTTTAGTTCCATTAACGGAGTGTAAAGATGAGAGAGTTAGAATTTAGATTAAATGTACCAGTATTTGAAGGGAATAGATCATTTTTAATTATTTACGGGAGAAAGTGCTTACTCGTAGCGATGAACGAATGGTTTAATATTTAAGACTCGCATTCTGCTTGGTTGCTGTTACTGGAGGGTCTGAGTCTCAAATTACAGCCTACGGCACAGGAACTTACCACATCCTGCCTTTATACGCATGCACGTGTAGTTTTAAGTTATCATACTCATAATGATGGATTAAATATCCCATAACAACTATTATAGTTATTAAGTACGGTTAAAACCGGATATTAATTATTTAAATTAAAAAATAACACATGATCACGGGAATCTAACTCGGGACCTTTGGCTTAGTATGACCAATTTCTTACCACTGAGCTATCCAAGAATTGACCCATACCCAGGGTCATTCTTCATTCATATTTGAAGGCATATTCTGTTATGTACAGTACATGCGTGAATCGTCAGGCGCAAATAACATACCAATTAAAATCGTGAGCTATCAGATAACTCAGCCCTATCGATTCAATGATGGCGTCTATATCTGATAGCTCGCGATTGTAATTTATATTACCAACCTCCCCCTATTTTTGCGCCACTACTAATGATTCGATGTTTATTAAAAGCTTAGTCTGGGCCGATATAAGCCTTGCTTTTGTAAAAATTATATTTTATAATTATTAATTTGTGAAATTTTACCGTAAATATGATTTTTTTTGCACTTTTTATATTTTGTTTCTCTCAAAATAGTTTGAAAAATAAAGTTCTTACAATAGTACATATTTTAAATATAAATAAGCTTATATACCCAATTTAATCTTTGTCAAGTCACAGTAAGAAAGAGTTTATATAGTATAGAAAAATATCGCTACAATCCACAAATGTAATATTATTATTATTATTATCACCGCGTCTTACTACCCGTTCGGGTTATACGCACTTACGCTAATGTGAAATGGTAGGGTGATTTTGAGATGAAATGGAGGACCTACAGTTTAACGTGGAATCCGAACCACGGTGGAGGCCTGGCATTCCTAAGTTGTGATTAATACACGTCTTGTCAGAGGTGAAGGAAGGGTTTGGCAATCAGATAAATCTGTGCCGGGACAGAGGATTGAACCCCGGACTTCAGCACAGAAGTCTGACACCTTACCCCTAGACCACCAGGTCACCGTTAAATGTAATATTAATGACTTCTAAAAAGAACTAGTATAAGGCAGTAAATGTAAATGAAATATACTAAAATATTGTGGAGAAAGTATTGGAAAACAACAAATAATATTATGTTATCAGCATCATTTCTTGTAAACTAGGCCAGGATTCGATACCCAAATTCCTTGTCATTGGAAATTAAAGTTTTATATCTGAAAATTTTCAACCATCAATTCAGTTCTCACATTTTATCACTCTAATTACCTACCTAATGTTTCATAAAAAAAACATCAAATTGCACTTTTGTTTCATGAATTTTGAGACTCTGTATACTGTCGTTATGAGTAGGCTAATGCATTATTTTGGGTCCGTTGGTTAAATGTAATAGGATTCATAACTACTCATGATTTGAATGCTTTCTAAGATTAGATATAATACATTTTCATTTTGGTGGATTAGAATTTTTTTTTACCAATTAAGTAAATGGCATAGAAAAGTTTTTAACAACGATCTATATTAAGTTTCTAAATTCTCAACAGTTGAGGGCTATCGATAAATATATCAATTTATTTTAGTTTAGTCCACTATTGCTTTTGTATCAATGTGGGATTGCTTTTAGATGTATTTAAAGTTCTTTTTTTGAAACAATTTATTGTATCAGAGCTCCGAGCTACCATTTGACTAAACTTTATAAATTACTCAACACCCAATCTAATCGAAGTAGATTTATCACTGTAAACGAGTAAGTCTCGAATCCAAACCATTATAAAATTTGGTTGTGTCGAGAATTGAAACTTCTGACTGAATTAAGGGGTGGATAAAATACAGAGAGATAAATAGTGCGTCACATACACACAATCATATATAGTATTAAATAATTGTTGTTTTATTATGTTTGAAAAATTAAACAATCATAGTATTATGATAATAGAAAAAGTAACCCGCTTTGGTGGTTCAAAGATCTAAGGCGTCACTCTCACATTAGCCACTGATAGGAAAATCTGGGTTCGAATCCTGGTCAAGTGTACTCAGTTTTTTTCCTAAATGGTTTCTCACTCTTCCTCCACGAAAGTGCAGGTGCATTTACTCTTAATTCTACCTTCCTCATTCCTACTACATAATAATTATTATAGGTATGCAAAAATAAATAGAAATAGACAAAGTCATTACAAAAATAACCCTCTTAGGTGGCCACATGATCTCAGGTGCTACACTCGTAAAAGACAATACTGCCAATGACGTGGAGTACGTGGTTCGATTCCGATCTTATAAGGGTGTTTTAATAAATGGTTTCCCATTCTCTATACGTGCAAACACGAGTATACTTTTGCTAAATTCAACATATTTAACCCCTAGCCCATTAGTGTAATAAGTACATAAGCGTGTAGCCAAAGGGGTAGAAAGAGGCGGTGTTAAAAAATATATAAATCTAAATAGAAGAGGGAGGGTTAATTTGTTTAAATTCGTGACCATAAGAAGATTTACTTCATAAAATACCAAAGAATAAATGCAGAGCGCCATCTATAATAAGTTTTTTGCTACCAAGATGAAGTTCAATCGAATCGAAATGTTGTACAGATCTAGGTATTAGTCCGTTATATTATATTATATAAATTTGAGACCAGACACTCTATCTAGTAGTAAGTCTCTCTGGCTACTGAACTAGAAGCCCCGTGTTGGATTCCCGTAGTTACAATAGGTAATTTTCCCGGAAGGAGATCTGTTCCTGTGGTCAACCTGAGCTGAATAATTAGGTTTAACTAAGTTTAAGCTTAACATTGGCTTCTCACTGTCTCACACCTCCATATTCAACATCATCAAATCATATCGTTACTGGTATGACATGTAGACAGCCTTAAAAGGTATACCCTGGGCAACGTTCTGTTTCACCAGTACGGCTATAAAGTATACACACACAGGTGACCAAACTAGATACTGCATCTCTAAAGGTCAAATATGTCATACGCTAAAAAAATAAATGGTATGGCGCATCGCACATACTTTCTTTTACTTTTATCTTAAAATCTATATTTACCGGTACTAAAAACTTGAAGTATTTGTGAAACGAAATAATAGGTCTATACATTGTTGTAGAAACATTAAACCAAATATCATAAATGAAATAATATACACTGTTTCGCTATCTTTCATTTAGAGAAAGTATTGTGATCGTCAAAAAAATCGAAATTGAGATTTTGATGAATCTCAACGTTTCATGACCCCCCGAATCCGAAAAAATTGTTTTTGAATTTCCGTCCGTCTATTTGTCTGTACCTCCAACTAGAGCCTAAACTATTTTACTGATTGGGCTAAAACTTGGTATCTAGGATTTTCATAGGGTTGCCCTGGGCGGTTTTTGGAATTGGATAACCAAATCTAAAATAAAGAGTAGTTTACTGAAGGGCAAAAAGGGAAAAAGTAGATTTTCTCAAATATAGCTCTAATATATTTTGATTAAATTTCATTTCTAAGCTCAGATAAAAATTTCAAACAAAATGGATACTCTCAATATTTCGGCAAAATGATTTTGCGTAGATTTTCTTTCTTTATCATATCTCTGAAAGTATTAGAGATATGATATTACTCATCTCAGCAAATATGTAAATCTATTTATTATATTTTTATAAAACCAATAACTTTCAAGCTATACGCAAATATAAATATATTTATTAACTTTTCGAACAATAAAGGTAAGGTATTTCGAGCGTAAAAAATCTAACACGAAATTTTGATGGATGTCGACGTCTCATGAACCCCCGAACCCTAAAAAGTGGTCTTTGCAATGCCGTCTGTCTGTATGTCTTTTTAACCCCAAAATAAAGAGTAGTTTAGTAAAAAGCGAAAAGAGAAAAAACCAATTTTCTCAAAATTGGCTTTAAAGATTTTGATTAAAATTCGTATCTAGGCGTTGATTAAGATTATAAATAAACTGGCCATTTCAATTTTCCCATTAAAATGAATTTAGGGTACTTTACAGAAGAGGAATTTCTCGTATCCCCGCAACTATTAGAGATACTAAATAACTTATTATTGTAAAATTGTACTACTATTAAAAATAAAACTCTTTATAATAAATATATTTTTATAAAACCAACAGTTTCTGAGATATTAATACAATTTTGTGAGCTTTAGTCTTAACGCAATAATTCTCTAATGTCATGAATAAGGAATGAGTGAGTCTCCCAAAAAGTGTATATTATCTTTCTTTCAACCTCTTAGGGGAAATGATCTATCTATATCATTTTAGATTCAATAGTCAATATTTACTTATTTTATTGGTCAAAATTTATAAATGAGGAATTTAATAGCAATTCAATAACATTAAGTTTTGCAACCCCTAATTAAATGACGAAAATTTTAAACTGGAAGTCGATAGTTTAATAAGAAGTGTTGACCCTTGGGGACCTAGTATAAATATTTTTTTCTTTCTCGCTAACTCACAGGTAGAGCAAGTATTGTGAGCGCCAACAAAAGTGAACTCTTTATTTTGATGGATGTCAACGACTCATGAACCCTCGAACCCTAAAAAGTGGTTTTCACAAAGTTGTCTGTCTCTCTGTCCATATGTCTGTCAGGCTGTACCTCGGGTTTGATCCCAAACTATTTTACCGATTGGGCTAAAACTTGGTATCTAAGGTTTTCATAGAGTTACCCCGAGAAATTTTTTGGATTTTGATATCCAACCCTAAAACTAAGGGTAGTTAGTTTCCTTAAGGATGGAAAGAGAAAAACATCGATTTCATCAAAATCGGCTTTAACAATTTGATTAAATTTAATTCCTAAGCTTTGATCAATATTCCAAACAAAATGGCTACTCTCAATATTTCGGCAAAATGACCTCAAGGGCTCCGGTCTGATGCGTAAATTCGCAATTTTTTAACATATCTCCGAAACTATTTGAAATTACTTATCATTGCATATATGTATATGTATTCATACTAAACATCTTTTACTTGAAATATATTTTTATTGAATCAGTAGTTTTCAAGCTATACGCAAATATATATATTTTTTAGCTTTTCAACACTTAAAGTTAAAGTATTAAGAACGTAAAAATAATATTCCCGACATGTTGATGAATATCAACGTTTCATGACCCGCCGAACTCCAAAAAGTGGTTTTTGCAACACCATCTGTCTGTGTGTCTGTATAACCCTAAAATTAAGGGTTGAAAAGAGAAAAATTCTGTTTTCTCAAAATCGGCTCTATCGATTTTGATTAAAATTCATATATAGGCGTTGATTAAGATTATAAACAAAATGGATTTTCCATTTTCCCGTGAAAATGGTTTTAGGGCTTTTTACAGAAGCAAACATTTCCATATTTCCGCAACTATTTGAGATACTAAATAACTTATCATTGTAAAATTTTATTTTTAATAAAAATAAAAAACTTTTATTTGAAATATATGTTTATAAAAGCAACAGTTTCTGAGATATTGGCAAATATATTAATACAATTTTGTGAGCTCTAGTTGTGAAGAGTTTAAACGCAATAATTCTCCAAATAAGTAAGTCTTTCAAGAAGTTGATGTTGTGTTTACTTTAACCTCGTAGGGGAAATACTTGTACAGCACAGGGGCGAATCCTAGATTTTCGTGAGGGGTGTGGGGGAGGGACGCGGGTGCTCCCATCGAAATTGGGTTGGGGAGAGGGGGAGGCACCTCAAGAAATTTTTACATAAAAATACTTCAAAAATTGCTAAAAAATTTTTTAAGTAATTTTTCAGTGTAACGCTAAACTTGAGAATAATTCTCTAATGAAGAGTATAACTCAAAATTTGCAATTAGTATTGAAATTTATTATAAGCAAGTAATAAGAATATCAACAAATAGTGATTACAAAGAGGAAAAAATTTTACATAAAATTTGTTAGAATGTTAAAAAAATGTATAGCTATTCAATCAATAAGACAAAATAGATGGAATTATTCTGATTTCGAACAATTGAACTTTAACTCCACTCTAGAGTATAGCTAGTTATTTCTCATTCTAAATCGAAATTTTAACATTAAGCCATACCAACAGGCTATGTGTGTGGTATTATTCAAAGATTTAGTTTAAAGCATGCTATTTAAAAATAAATTATTTAAAGGATATTTATTTATTACTAATCATTGAAATATTATTAATAAAAATGATAAAATAAATTTAAGCCTAAACAAGGTTTGTGTAACAAGGTGAGAAGCGCCTAACTTAAATTGGTGTGATTTCATTAATGCCTATTTTCACCACTTTATTACTTAGTGTGATTGTCTTAAATATTTATAATAATTACCGTATATTAATAATTTAATAATATTACCAATAACAATTTGAAAAATGAAATCTGGCTAGTGAGATAGTATTACCTGACAATAAAACTAGTAGTAACTTTATCATTGATTTAACTGGTTTAATTTCTTGAAGGGGAGTGCGTGCCCCCATCCCCCCATCCTGGATCTGCTCCTGGTACAGTAATGATCTATATATCTCATTTTTGACTAAATAGTCAATAATTACCAATTTATTAGTCAAAGTTTATAAAAGTGTAATTTAGTAGCAATGTGATAACCATAAGTTTTGCATTCCCTAATAAAATGCCGAAAATTTTAACCGGAAGTCAAAATTTTAATATGAATGGTTGACCTTGGGGACCCAATATCAATATTTTTTATTGGTTCAAATATACAAATGAAAAAGTTAATTTTTAAAAATAGAATTATAAAATCTAAAGCAGTGAGTCAAAAAATGTTTTACTTAGGTATTACGCAATCTGTTCTCGGGCTCACTAGTGTATATTATGTTACGAGTTTCGAGTAAATATCTCCACTTTTAAACAATAGAGCGAGAAAGTCCGTGTGGAGTTCCATACCATTTATTTACTTATTTTAAGGCATAAGCAACTAGGAATACTGTTACAGAAAAATTATGCAAATAGAAACATCTTTGTCCCCCAAAGAGCATAAAAATCAAATCCATTTTCAAAGACCTGAATCAAAGAGTATATATATTTGTTTATAGCTCAGAAATTATTTGTTCAGTAAAAATATATCTTAAATTAAAGATGTATATCTTTAAAAGTACTACAACTTTATCATGTTAAGCTATTTCGTATCTCAAATAGTTGCGGAGAAATGATGAAAATTGGAAAATTTCCCTCATGTAAAGTACCGTCAAAGTCATTTTCATAAGAAAATGAAAATTTCCTATCTCGTTTGTAAAGTTAAAGAGTGACTAGATATAAAATTTAATAAAAATCATTATTGCAAATTTTGAGAAAATCTGATTTTTTCTCGTTTCTCCTTCAGTAAACTACCATTAATTTTATGGTTAAATGTCTAACTTCAAAAATCCCTTAGGGGGACCTATTAAAACACCAAATACCAATGTTTAGCCCAATCCTTAAAATAGTTTCGGCTCTAGCCCTAGGTACAGACAGACTGACAAACAAAAATACGGTTTTACGATATAATTTTTTTTCTGTTTCAGTGGGTCATTAAACGTCGACATTTATCAAAATATTCATTTTAAATTTTTTGACGATCACAGTACTTTCACTTAGAGGCGTAGGAGAGAAAGTTAATATATATATATATATATATATATAAAATAATATGTATATTTATAAATTTGTATGTGAGTTGCATGATAATGAAAAAAATTGAACCAGTGACGTGTCATGGAGTGTTTTCAGAGTAATTAAAGCGTGTTTAAACAGTACGTATGATATTTTCCCACCCGCTCGGTCCTAATTTGACTAATAATACATAGATTCTGCTCTACACACCTCACATAGGAATGTATTTCGGGTGGATGCCTGGCCAGTGAGTTTTCGACTGAGTTCTGAGAAAATTTACATGTACAGTTTAAATTAACTAGTTAACCTGGTAGCACTCCAGGACAAGCCTTAGACTTGAGCTCGTTGATGCATATCAATACGAATGAACTGAGTGAAAATAGATCACACTTAGCGGAGCATCGATAAAGCTTAATGTACGATAGTAACCCATGGTTTGAAAAAAATTCTGTTAAACTTTGTAACAGGTATTTTAAGGAATAATGTCCACGAATTTATATAAAGAATACCTTTTTTTTTTCAAAATTTAATTTAGATTTAGCTTACAACACACAATAATCTGAAAGATTTATTTGAAAATAATTTTGATCAAATTCAATAATACCGAACAGATAGTAAGGCAAGGCTATTTAATATATAGACTATATATATATATATATATATATATATATATATATAAAACAGGAAGAGTGGCCAGGAAGAGCGGAGTTAAAATCCCGGTTGGGTATAATGCGGGTGATTTTTCCTCAATTATTTTCCATTCTCCCTCTACGCAAGTTTTGGTACACTTCCTCTAAATACAGCTTTCCTCATCCCTAACACATAAATGTAATTAATACATAACGGTTAGTAAGACACCTGATAAAAATTATACACATATAGGCTGTTCTCGAAATAAACAGCCAAAATTCGGTACATGTTAGGGGGATTGAAAAACTAGCTCAAATGTCCTTTGGTGATTAGCTCGTTTTTGATTGATTTTCTAGCAAACAGCCAAAAACCAAAGAAAATTTAACTCTTTGGCATCCCTTTGACCAATTTAAGTTTTATACTACAGTGAGAGTGGTTTAACGTAATTTTTGGAAATTTCTAAATCTCCCATTTCACTTAGAATCCACATTGTCTTAGTACCCGATCGAATTATGTGCTTATGCACTAATTACGCTAATGATTTTAGGGATAAGGAATGTTATATTTATAAGAAGTGAACCCGAGTTTGCGTGTAAGTAAAGTGTAAAACTTTTTTTTAAACCCCCCTCAGTACACCCGACCGAGATTCGAACATTGATCTCTCCATCATCGGCAGTCTAATCTACTGCAAGAGTAATGCCTTAGAACATGCGTCCACTGAGGCGGCTGATTTGGAGTTGATTTGACGAGCAAGTTAGACAGAAATAAATTAATTATACATTTAATAGGAGAAAACTATTAATCAAGTGGTTTAAGTGAGAATATTTTAATAAACATCAATTTTATTAGGTTTTAATAGAAACCATAATATAGCCTATGTAATAAATGGACATCCTATTTATCTCCATAAAACATTTCAGCCTAATCGGTATAGTGATTTTTGCATGATTGAACAACAAACAGATACACAAACACACAAGATTTCATTTTTATATATCAGTAAGATATAATTTTGTTCAAAATGGTAGCCTCCAAACCAGAGACAATGACAGAATGAGTAGGTTACCGACAATACATTTATTTCGTGTGTTTTGCCAAGTAATAACTTGATTTTTCGATGAGTTTCCTATATCTCATTGGATGTATAATACCATATTTCTTTTAAATTAAGTAAAAGATTGGAACAAATTAAAAGTCATCTTAATTATTTTTCAATGCTGAACAACTTTTAGCCTATACCAAGATTTTTTTTTTTTTGTAAACATAAAGTAGAGTTCTTTTACTACAGATAAACGTGTTTTTATTTATTTTCTGGCTGTTTTCCATAAAAGGAAGCGAAAACGAGCTAATCCCCAAAGGCCATTTTGAGCAAGTGTTTCAATCCCCCACCACTTCCCAAAGGTTGGCTGTTTAATCCGGAAACACCCCTATATATATATATATATATATATATACACATACACACATTCACTGCCTGAGAGAATATCATGAGATATATTGTAGTTTTGATTCCTGTGAATCATAGTTTTAATCAAGACAAGCATTTTTAAATTTTAAAAATAATGGATGTTAAAGAAATTCAATATAACCCCGGTATTTATTTAGGACATTAACTTAATGCATAATTAATTTTTTATAACCGCCTAGGCTGACTGGGGAAAGTATTCAATATAATGATTGAGGTATTTCATTAGATAATATTTTATTTGAACAATTTATTTAAAAACTTTTATATACATTTCACTTGGTATATTTCTTTTCTAAAATCTGTAACTGGCATTTTAAATAACTTTTGTTACACTTAAATTGCTAAGACTTGACACACTGACTCAATTTCTATAACGATATAGTCAATTAAAGTTTGAGGTTAACACTCTTATCTTATTAAATTAGAGTGCTTAAATATGGATAACCGACTCCTTTCCTGAGACAGCACAATATTTAAAATTGCAGCCTTGAAACCCTTCTAATAGTTTATCTTCGATACATTTATGTCACCGACACGGTTTTTTCTATTCTAATTAATGCGATCTATATCTTTACAAAAGGTTTTTTGGTCATTGTCTGACTGATAAATCCAGTGATAGTAGATGTGTGAGCCTAATAATAACTAATAAGTTGAAAACTACCAAAAAGCCTTTTTGTTTGAATTTGAATAATTGCTATGATTATAATAAAGAAACATTTAATTTCTATTTTTTTAGTTTGAGTTAATTTTAAGAGAAGCGTTTGATTATTTTTACAAAAAATATTTGTATTTCCCTTTTATTCCAAAATTAGTACCGTCTAATATTCCATTAAAGGATAAAGGTTTTATTTCTTCGATTCATAATATTTGGCCTAAGAGAGTAAAACCACTTTTAAAAGTAAATAAAAATAAACTTTTGTATCCTATTTTATTGAAACTATTTACATAAATAACTGTTATCTTGCGAAGGTGTCAGACAACACATGTTATACATGCAAATTGTGAGCTTTTACAGCTTCTCTCTGGCTTTTTGTAAATAACTGAACTCCCTATACATATCCTCTTAGTTTAACCACACGTGTTAAATGAATGAATAAAAATTAGACAACAAATAAAAACGAAAAGTGTTAAATAGTTCCACATTAATCGATAACATTATTTAAATTAAGATAATAGTAAGAATGATGTTGTAATGTTTATTATCACTAGTCATACTACCTGTTCAGGTCATATGCATATAATAATAAACTCTAATGGAATAGAGATGTGGAAGGAAGCGTTTTAGAGGTAATCTACCCGCAATTACGTGAAAGGAGAGTATAAAAGCATTTAGGAATAACCACTCTCAGTAGAACCGACTAGGATTTGAATCCCGTTCCCCCCGTCATCAGCACTAATGTGTCGATTTAGACCATTCGGTCACTGAAATTGGTAGTAATGAAGTGGTGTGGCGTTTTTTATCTCTCAATTATAACTTTATTAATAGTTTAATTTTAAACTCATTTACTTCCTGGTCATTATTTTGTGTACATATATTCGTAAGGTTTTCCATCAGCCTCTGCATTTCTGGTCCAAATATATTATTCACCCCTTCTGAGGGCTAGTGATTTAATCCTGGTTTACAGCCGCAAAGGACTTAACGGTTAAGATACTTATGGTTTAAGTCCTCTACTATCTGTGGCTAGTAGCTCACATGGTCTTAACACATATATTATGCTGAACATTTTAGCTTAACAAATCCTCTTAGGTCAAAATGTAAGCAATTAGTATATGTCTTATTTACCCTCATTGGTGGGCACGCAGACTAAATATCAGGCTCATCTAGTCTGATCTGCCAGAAGGTTGGGGCTTCAGACTCTCTATCAATGAAAATGTAGGTGCATTCCTCTTAATTCTGCCTTTCTTATCCCAACCTCACTAGCATAGTTGCCTAGATGGGTTGAAAGATGATACGGACAAAAAATAAGTAGGGAATTGCCTCAAATTGAATCGCCTGGCATTTACTGATCAGAATGTTAATTTACACTTGAACAATAATTACAAATATGAATCTTTAATGTGATTCATACGATGACACTACCATTACAATTAAAATGAAGTTTCCATAAAACTTGACTAGTATGTTGATCTCTCAGCCTTTCCAGTCACACAGCTAAGTACTGCTCGAGTACCGTACTCACGAAACTTCATGTTCTATGACTGAAAAGCTGAAAATGAGCTAAAAGGCTGGATTATATCATCAGCTAGGATGTATTCCCTTTTAAATTTAGAGGTAGTGTTTCACTTCAAAACCACGATATGTGAGTAAGCTTACAGTAGCTTTCTTAGATCTAATGAAAAATCTACCAATAAGATGTGTTTATAGGTTTTAATATTTATCTTTGGTATTTTGAAAAGGTGTTTGCCAAGCTTGGTATACACACACAGATCACCTTGAAAAATAGTAATCTTACCTTGACTATTGCACTATGACCCCATATTAGAAGTTTTTCCATAGTAAAACCATGTATGGTAGATTTGACACCTTTCAGGGTAATTGGAGTGTACCGTGAAAGCTGAATCCTGAAAGATAGCATATTTAACTTGTACATTTACCCTATGGCGTAGCTTATAAACACACTACACCTCGTTTACCCATAAATGTCGCAGCCATTCCTTGACGGATTACACTATGGGTCTACTTATAGCCTGAACCATAGTGGAGATATGCAAGGAGAACTTTTATGGTAAACGAAATTTACATACACGGGAAAAAGAATGATCTTACTAAGGTACTAGGATTCATGAAAGTTATTATTGATTATCAAAAATTGTTGTCGAAATAAACTTAGGAACAGCATTTAATGTTATCAAGTTTCCAAACACTCTTATATCGCTTTGTTAGGATTTCATTTATATAAGGTATATTGTATCTGCTCATTGGTAAATATAGAATCCACCAGAAATACAAAAAGTTTTGTGTATTGATTTCATATGAAAGTTTCCAAGTTTTTATAGTAGATAATCATCAACCTGCTTTCATCATGAAATGGAAAATATAACACAAAACTTGTCACATCTTTGTTTAAATTTCCTAACAAAAGAGAATACACACAAGTAAATAATAATTAATTGGAGGGTAGTAGTGTATATAAAATACTTAATACTAACCTATAATAGCAATATACAATTTATCAATACTATCTTTGTAGGAATGAATGTATCAAATATGGGACCACAGCTAGCTTTAAATCAATAGTTTTTTAGAAATAGTTGCAAATATGATCATACACATTTGACTGTAAAGGTAGGTAGGACATGTTTATAAGTGCACAGTAGGGTTTGACAATATTAACTATTATGTTATGGCAAATCGACATGTGATGAAACCCTTTTTTGAAAGTTCAACGATGATCCACAACATATATGGATACAATTAGCTACTCCTGGTATAGAAATAATTAGTCAACAAGCCATTTACCAATATTAAATACAAATGCAGCTGATGACATGTTAAATCAAGCATTCTTTTCAAAGTGGGTTACCGCCCTTATGGTATGTACGTTTAGTTAAGCTAATCGGGTAGGGTTCAGGAGGGTTAATTTAAAGTAAATTTGCCCACATTTGGGTGGATGGAGAGTTGTAGAAATAACTTGAGTGGTTGCGTGGTCTAGGTCATAATTCTCCTAATGGAATAGATTGCTGAATGTGAGAAGATACATCCAAGCAAATGTGGATACATTTTCTTTAAAATTCTACCTTAATCACCTCTATAATGTTAGCGTAAATTATGTATGCGTATAGACCAAACGAGTAGAGGTACACGGTAAAAAAAAAGACTGGGAAGCTATGTATGGAAAATCACCCCTTGTACACCCAGTCTGGATTCGATTGACCCTTCCATCACCAGAAAACTAAACTATTTGATTCTGACCCTTAGTCCACATCCCACAATTATGGGTCCATTTATTCATGCGTATAAAGTGGATATATTGGTTGTAATGTTATTAAGATCTCTTTTAAGTGAATTTATTTTCATATGGACACCTGCCTTGGCCACATTATTTCAAGTGGGTTCTATCGATATGTGTGAACAATAGAAAATCAATATTTTCCAAAAAAACAAATACGTATTGGCAGTTCAATCTTTAGTGAATCGATGGTTTGAAGGGACAAGTATCAGTCTAGCAACAACTGTCTGTCTCGACAGTATTTTGGTTAAAATAGTTTTAAAGTTTAATATCAGTTTGGAACTATAAATATTTGATCAAAAAAATATAATTTACACTTGTCCGAAAATCAACCATTTTATCGAGCTACACTGTAGTATATCACTTAATCGTTTTGTATCCAACCCAATTCTGGCTTTGAATTAAATTTTCCTGTCATTATCTACCCAAAATAACTCAAACATCAATTTGGGATCAAATTAAGTTAAAAAGCTATTTTGATAACAGTAAAAAGATTATTAAGGACTAATAGTGAAACATCATGAATACAGGGGTGAAATACAATATGCACTAGGTGAGGCAGCTAATAATAATCTAAGATTCAAAATTAAATATCTAAAATAGTCGTTTAATGATGTGTCCTCCAAGAAAAATCTTTTAATGACCAAAAAAATTGCTTTTAAAGAGTGCAGACTTCAAAATCATATTATTTAAATCATTTTTCCATACTTCCAATTATCTTATAGGTAACCACAGAATACACTGACTGGCAAATGTGTGTTTATGCACATTGTTTTTATGTGGATCTTCTTTATGATATATCTACCGTGGTGGTTGCATACTGAATCCTGGCTGATACAAGTTAATTTCTTGATATTAACAAATTAGATTGATTCATCACTTGCCATTAAAAAGGAGTGGGTGGTTAATGAGATGGACTACACTTTTTAATCACACTAGTGAGCACGCGGACTAAGTGTCCAGCTCATCTACTCTGACTTTCAGGTGAAGAGGAGGTCGGACTCTAAATTCTGGCGGAGTGTACCAAGGCTTTTTTCTTCAATGAATTCCTACTCTTCCTCTACGCAATTACCTGTGTGTTTATTCTAAACTTCAACTTAGTCATCCCTATTCAATTAGTATAGTTAAATGTGTATAGACTGGAAGGGAATCTATATAACATGGCTACGCAATTACCTGTGTGTTTATTCTAAACTTCACCTTAGTCATCCCTATTCAATTAGTATAGTTAAATGTGTATAGACTGGAAGGTAATCTATATAGCATGGCTAAATAAAGGTTGTATATTTCTAATTAACTCACATCCAATTACTTTTACGCTAAGTTATTATTTAGTTTAAACCAAACCTGTATTCTAAACAAAACCCTTGAAAGCAAATTCAGACTTATTTTAAAGCATATATCCCCTTCATGGCTATGTTCATAGCAAAGGATCTCGAGGGTTGAAATAAAACTATTATGTTCTACGGCTAAGTGGACAATAAATGAAAAGTTCACTTAAACTCCAGACCACGTTTAATTATTATAAAAGTATATTTTTTTTACCTCCCATTGCTTTTCATAACTAGAGTGATACTTGAAACATCCATATGTGGCAAGTAACAGTACAAAATAATGTGTGTGGTGTACAAATAAACCAAAACATTGCATTACAAGAGAGTTCTGAACAATTCTATGACTCAAATCGAAAGTCGCGTAGACTCAAACGTCATCTAGTCCGGCTTGCCGGTGACGGGCAGATCTGGGTTTAAATCCTGATAATGATGGTGGATTTTACTATCTGTTTTCACACTCTACCACAGTGCAGATATTGTTAAATCTACTCTAAATTCTACTGTCCTCTATACATATATATATGTACATATTTTTTTAAATATTCTTTCATATAATACCTCAAAAAGTCACCAACTTTCCGATAGTATGGATTAAAATAAATCTTTATAATAAATAGGACCTAAAGTTGGTGTACCATCACCAAAACATGTAGTTGTCATAGAAGAATAGAGCTTATATCAACTAAGGAGAAGGGAATAAAAAATAATAACCAAGAATATATAACCTTATCATTTATTACTCCATACCAAATAAATATGAACATTATTAGAATTAAAAAAAAAGCTAGAGAAACTGAAACTTAATCATAATTATTGCTTCACAAAGTAGGCATATATTTTTAATACTAATAACAATCAGCTCCCAAAATATAAAACCATTCTAAATGAACCAATTTTCTTATACATCACTGGCCCACCAGCTGGGATGAGAAAGATTAAGAGCCTGTTTCACACCACAGAGAGCTCGTAAATTAGGACGGTAGTATATTTCGAACTGGGCGTCGCATCATAGTCTTGTAGTCTTCATTAGAAAACATGTACCGCCCAACTCTCACTCTATTTAGTTACTGCCACAATAGACTAAATAGGAGAGGGGTGACAACTAAGGGAATTATAATATGAAAGGTGAAACATTTGCAAAATCATGAAATAGAAAAACAGTTGGAGGTAAAAGAAATATTTGAATTATTTATTCAAAGTAACAAACAGTGTTAAAACAAGTTGCATGGCCTTTCTTGTCAAACTAAAGTGTGTTGGAAAACAAATAAATCATGGGAATTTATTTCATGCGCAGTACGTTACAAAAAATTTAAAGTATATAAATGTATTATATAAACTTGTCTAGAAGAGACAAATGAAATAAACAAAATTGTTGGTAATATTTAAAGAAAACTTTCTTTATGATATACAAGCTTCTAATTCACCACTGTGAATTAAGATAAAACTAAATTAGTATCAAAAGTTACAATTTTTAATATTACAAGTATTTCAAAGAGCTTAAGGAGCCTCTTTTAAATGGTTTACAACGCGTCTGAATCACACTTGTGAATACAGACAAAATAGTTTTAAATTTACGAATTTTACTTTTAAAGTAAATATCGCACCAGATATTTACGTAAACCACAAAGGTGTAACTTCCAAACTAAACTCAAACCTTCGTGGGCCCATTTAACCTCGTCACTTTTTAAAAAATTAACTAAAATTCCCACATTTAAATTTCTAAATAGACAAACAAAGTTACGTTAGAAAACTTATAAATTTTGCCAAAATGAATCTGCGAATATTAAAGTCGAACTATAGTAATAAAAAATAATTTACTTTAATATTAACATCCAAGAAAATAAGTCTACTAAATACCCAATAAAAGAAACATAGTCAATTTAAAGAATTTAATTTATTACTGATAACCACAAAAGCAAAAAAAAATATTAAGAATTAATAGCCAGAGCTATTATTTATGTTTATTAGTGGGAATTACTCCATCTAGATATCTTATTCTGAAAATTGAAAAATGACACCTGGACACGGGTTCGATTCCCGTGTCCAGGTGTCATTTTTCAATTTTCAGAAAAAAAAAATATATTTTACATAAATATTGCAAACATAAATTATTATTATCACCGCGTTTTACTACCCGTTCGGGTTATACGCACTTACGCTAATGTGCAATGGTAGGGTGATTGTGAGATGAAATGGAGGACCTACAGTTTAACGTGGAATCCGAACCACGGTGGAGGCCTGGCATTCCTCACATTCACAAGTTGTGATTAATACACGTCTTGTCAGAGGTGAAGGAAGGGTTTGGTAATCAGATAAATCTGTGCCGGGACCGAGGATTGAACCCCGGACACCCAACACGGAAGTCTGACACCTTACCCCTAGACCACCAGGTCACCTCTCTGCAAACATAAAAAGAACCACGATATGTGGCTACCTATTTAAACCAAGAAAATAAAAAGATTCTAGCACCCATGCGGTGACAGGAAACATTAAGTTCTCCATAACAAAATTTATGATTTAATTTAAAGTTTTAGCAAAACATTACCGACGCCTACACTGACAGATCTCCATTACAAACTAAACCAAAGTATCTAAGAAAATCTAAATCCTTCGCAGTAATATGTAGTTTAAAGATTCAAACAAAGAAATTATTATCCACCATCCTCGCTAAATACCGTCCTAATCCTGAAGAGGACTTCTCGTGGAAGTGGTTGTAGTAAATGGTCCTTGATATCTTCTTTGCGCCGTCGTTATATAGGTCTAGTTGCAAGTAAGGAAGGTGGGAGATGTCATTTGTTATTACGTCATTCGCAAACATCATGTTAGATGGCCGCATTGTTGACATCAAGTACACCAGGTTCTTGTTTGTCTTGAATTCAACCGTCGCATTCGACTCATTTTCATAACATCAACTCCAAGACGCCGGACGCGCAGAGGTAGACCTATGCTTGTTAGGTCACGTAGGCCAGCAAGGTGTCCAGGAACATGAGTGGTCTTGTCTTAATACAGCACGAGCCAATCAGAGCCTTGCAAGCTCACTCTATTTGAACATCAGGGTGCTGCACAAATTTGAAGCGTGTTTTAGACTTCTCTCCATTCTAGCATTCGTGGTGAACAGGCTGGACTTGCAAGCAGCTCTACTCCAGCGGACATATGCGTGAGTAGAACCCCTATATTTGACATAGTAAGATCGTGATGTTTAATAATGCTGGATGTCTATGAGTACAAGATTACTTTGGGGTCGTATTTCTATTGCAGGATGTCTATGAATATTAGCTTCTTTAGGGGTGGGTAGTAACATTGTCGTATTAGCAGTACACGCTAATGTTACAAACACTGGAATTTAAACCTGTGAAACACTTTACCCTGTATGAGAAAATACAAATAAACTGATATGTATTTTTTTTAATAAAAAAAAATTACTTCATTGATCCCAATATATAATATGTTGTCAAATTAAACATTCAGACACCCGCTTCGGTGGCCACGTTGTAGACTAGACTGCTGATGACGGGGTGATCGAATTACGAATATAGGTAGATTTTTTTCCAGAAATGGTTTTCCACTTTCCCTCCAAATAAACGCGGGTAGTCTTCATCAAAATATAACCTTCCTAATCCCTAAAACTATTAGCGTAATTAGTACATAAGCGTATAGCCCGAACGGGTAGTAAGACGCGGCGATAAAAAATAAATAATAAAAAGAGTGCAGAAAATTTCACCTAGATACCATTTCTGGTTCGAATATTTGAGTGTTTAATATCCTGGTAAATCGGTCGTGAGATGGTTTCTTAAAGAGAAGAGCAAGAGATTGATGTTCTTAATCCATTGGTAAATACTTGAGGGTTGTTTTGAATGTTCACTTCCTCACCCTCAAAGGTTTAGTGTAGGGTCTGAAACTGACAGCACTTCAAGTGGTCTGTTCGGTATCCGACAAACTTGGTTCAGAAAAAACAAATGCCTTTTCAATCATCATTTCCTCTCTGGATTTCACAGTAGAAGTCAAGTTGGTTTCAATCTAATGGCTGCTTATTACCTAAATGTTCGTGGGTATTTTTAACTTTGTATAATGATACTAATTTATTTATTTATTTAATTCTTTCAGGCTTTTATCTTTTCATACCGATGATGCCTTTGGCGTAAATCGTAGACACATCCATACAGTGGTTGATTAATTTGTTCACAACATTACTCACACAGGTATGTGCACGGGCTAAACGACAAGCTCGTATAGTCTGGTTCTTCAGCTCATCAAGGCTCGAATATAAATCAGGTATATGAAGGGTAGTTTTTACTAAATGGTTTGCCTATTAACTCTCCACGGAAAATCGAATATATCTTTTCTATGTCTACTTTTCTCATCCCTTACCCATAACTCTCTACAATGCGGGTAGCCCAAACGGGTAGTAAGACGTGGAATCATAACAAAATGTTCCGTGTGCCTTATATTTTGATGTAAATAAAATTGATTTATTGGAATTCCTTTGTATTGAAATAAATAAAGAAATGTGTAACTTAGGTGCACGCCTTACCTAATATCTACTTCCACTCAATTAAGGTGAATCCAAACAGTCAAAAGACTAGTACCCAGTATGTGTTGCAGAAGCATTTCATTAGTTCAGCCATGAGCATCCCAAAAGGACCCTAATGGGAATTATCTATATATGAGGTCTATTTGTGGTGATGGTATTATTATCTTTACCTTTTGTTGGAAGCTTTGCCACCCCACTCCGGTGGTAAATGGTCTCGTAGCTGTGTTGTGAGAGAGTAGTAGTCTTGCCGCTTGGGTGAGTCAAGTTGGATCCACTCCCATAAGACAGTGAGCCGACCGTGTTGATACCTTACTCTGAATGCTAATGACACGGCTGGAGGACCTAGGTACCAAGTCCTGTAAGTGTGAATCCATTTTAAGGTGGGAGTATATAGAACATAAGAAAAGGTAAGTATTTTTGCAGTTTTAATAGAAAAACGTTTTTTTTTTTAGCCAAACAAACAAAATATTGCTAAAGTAGAAACATAAGAGCTTAATTTTCTACACATGGTGATATCAACAGCTGTTGAATATCTGTCATGAGCATAGTGGAATTAAATGAAAAACCATTTAAATAAAGATAAAATGTTGTCATTAAACTCCAGGATATCCTTTACAGATATTATAAGAACTGTTGACATCACCATGTGATTAAAATTAAGCTATGTTTCTACTGAGTTTTTTTGATTCATTTTGGAAAAAAAAAAGTTTTTCTTTTGAAATTAAAAAAAAAAACTCTGTGGAAATTAAAAAAAAATTCTCTTTTCTCTTTTTCGTCCCTTCACTCCAACCTTAAGAAATAATTCAGTGGTGATAGGTCACAAGGAAGACCACATGGGGTTCGGTAGGGGGTATTGGTAGCCCATATTGCGCACATGCATTGTGCAGTGTCACGGTTATTTCTCACAATATACAGAATTAAGTTATAGTCTTGCTTCTTGGGTGCCTCGATTGCGATTGTAGCAGTTAATTTGTAGAGACCCATGTGAAAGTTGAATTATCATCAAAGCATTTTATAAGACACTACCCATCAGTGCTATTTGCATATTTATACTAATGACGTAGAAATTGGAAAGGTAAAATTAATAAGACATATACCTGCATTTTTGTGGAGCGAAAGTAAGTTACTCTTTATTGGAAAAACACCCTTAATACACCCGACCTGAAACGGAACACCAACCTCCACTTCACTGTAATATAATTTAAGGTGATTTAACGTACGTTCCCACTGACAAAGAGTCTTAATGCTTCAATATAATGGAAAGAGATTAGAAGGGTGTCTTAGAGTGGATATCAAAGTATTCATTTGGAGAGCAAAAGGTAAAATCACAAGTGGAGATCATTGCCAGACCACCCTGTTTGTTTTATAGCCCTGATGCTTGTCAGTTAAAACGTTATGTGTAAAATATTATGTTAAAGGTGTACGGAGAGCTTGGTTGGTGCACTTTGATTTTTACTATATCCTGCACTTTAGTATTAATGTTCTGTGATGATAAATTAAAGAGACTAATCTAAATAAGCTAAATAGCTAAGATAAGTTTTGAGGTGTACAACTTTTCTTTGAAATCCTAGATAGATTTTTATATTGGTACTTAAACCAGTTACTCATCAACTATGATAATTGATACGAAATAATAAAACAAAATATACTTTAATTAAAAAAAATGAAGCATTCATCGGTTCGAAGATATTTTTACAACTTTAACAACTTAGCCTGATTATTAATCACTTTGTCAATGCCATTTAATTATTTGTTTTTAGGACTGCATCTTACTACCCATTCAGGCTCTACGTATATTTCATTTTGTAGATGGAAAAATACCACCAATGGATGTATACAACATTGTTACTGAAGTTTAGGATACCATATTTAGAACTTCCTACTAAAAATAAAGCTGTCTAATTTTATCTAATATAAACTGAGCAATGTTATCAAAATTTGATGTTTCAGTTTTCTCACATCCAACGCTAATCAAGGCTAAAATTGACCCATTGAAGCTCTTAAATATGAATAGATCAGTTATAACTTGATAAAATCTCACTCAGAGCTGGAAATTAAAATTGTAATAATGAGCAATATCTGAACAGAGACTCTTTAAGTTTAGAAGACCATTTTCATTTCCACACTTAACAATAAATTGGTAAGAGTTTTTCAGATTTTGAAATCCAACCGTTTTCTTAGCTTTTCAGAAACATGTTATAATCCAGTAATTATAATCCATATAATTCATTAAGCTGAAAAAATGTAAAACATTTTCATTTTTAATCATAAAAATCCCCCTCTTCTCAAATATGGTACTAAGGTCACGTGCTCCAACTCTCTTGCCCAAGTTACACCACTGTAGGCTATATAGAGAACTTTCTCTGAATTGAACATTAACCGCCCAGACTCGAGCCAGGATTAAATACATCTGTAAGAGTGAATAACAAAGGGGGTTTGGGGTTCAAAACCTACCTGTGTTTACTGACGGTGTTTTTCCCTTAAACAGTGTCCCAAGCTTCCTTGATGCAAATACGGGTAAAGCTCGTCTAAATAATAATATCCACACATATAGTGTGGCTAAATGCGGGTAAAGCTCGTCTAAATAATAATATCCACACATATAGTGTGGCTAAATGCGGAATATCTGGATGGGTAGTAAGATATAGTGTGGCTAAATGCGGAATATCTGGATGGGTAGTAAGATATAGTGTGGCTAAATGCGGAATATCTGGATGGGTAGTAAGATATAGTGAAGAAAACTAAATTTGGTTTACTTTGTGCACTCAGAAAGGGAATGGGTCAGTACCTTGACCAATTACACTATGACCCGCCTCGGTGGCACAGTTAGCTAACGCACTGGTTTCGTGTTGAGCTAGACTGCCGAGGACGGGAGATCGAGGTTCAAAACTTGCTCGGGTGAACTGAGGGTAGTTTTTCTTAAAATGGTTTTCCACTCTCCTTCCACGCAAATGGGGGCTCACTTCCTCTATACTCAACCTTCCCAATTCCTAGCCCATTAGCGTAATTAGTACTCAAGCGTATAGCCCAAATGGGTAGTAAGAAGCGGTGCTAATTATTAATTACACCATGAGCCTTTATTTTAAACCTACCCATAGAGGAACGAAGCTGTTAGTTCTTTACTTTTCAATAAGCATAGTGTACTGTACAGTGTACTGTACAGTGTACTGTACAGTGAACATACTCAGATGGCTCCTGTTTACTGGGCTGCCCTTAGGGGTGTACAAACGGGTGCGGCTGCACAGGGATCCGCGATTTGGGGGGCTCCGCGCTCCCTGTATAGGCGATCTTAAAATAGATTAGTGTGTAAAAAAACAACATAAACATGAGGTTTGATTTATTGAACGAGTAGAGTGAGTTATCCGTTTTTAAATCCACCGATTTGCATTTATTTGTATTTCTATCTGTGGTGGATATGTCTTACGATAACCTTTGAACGCATTAACTGATTTAATTAAAACTTGGCACCAATTGCTCTTTGTGTCTTTATATAGGAAATATTCTTTAATGAAGAAACTGGTGACCTGGTGGTCTAGGGGTAAGGTGTCAGACTTCTGTGCTAGGGGTTCGGGGTTCAATCCTCGGTCCCGGCACAAATCTATCTGATTGCCAAACCCTTCCTTCACCTCTGACAAGATGTGTAATAATCACAACTTGTGAATGTGAGGAATGCCAGGCCTACCGTGGTTCGGATTCCACGTTAAACTGTAGGTCCTCCATTTCATCTCACAATCACCCAACCATTACACATTAGCGTAAGGGCGTATAACCTGAACGGGTAGTAAGACGTGGTGCTAATAATAATAATGAATAAACTCTAGTTAAGGATAGAGGGTAAAATAGCATTATTTATATAAAAACATAGTTTCAAGCTTTAATTATTTCATATAATTTATGTTTAGGTCATTTCCTGATACTTTATATGACTGAAAATTAGTATACGGGTGCAAAATACTGTCATAAATTAAATAAAAATTGAGGGTTGGTTTTGGGTGGGGGGTGAGGCAGATAACTTGGGTCCCTGAAAACGAAATTTTGCCCAGGGCCCCACGTCTGCTAAGGACAGCCCTGCCTGTTTATTAATTGGTACTCAAATTGTATGTTACCCCTCGCACCAAAACAATTTCTTTCAGTGATCTCCTCACCTCCCTGCCCACTATATCTACGCACGCACACACTGGGTCCCACAACACATGCAATCATTACTAACATGACAACCTACACACCACTACTACACTAAAGTCAGCTTGATCCAGGGCAGTCAACAAAATTTACGCCTACTTGTACACTCCGTTTATCCTAAAAGGTAGCATAACTACCTTGACTTATTCCACTATGGCTTAGCTTATAAATTAGGGCCATAGTGTCAAGGAATTACTGGTACCTTTATGAGTAAACGGAGCGTACACACACAAACACACAAACACACAAACACACAAATACACACAAACATACACACAGATACAAGCGCGCACAGGCAAGTTGAAAGTCACGCAAACCACAAAGTGAATAAAATGTGCCCCAAATAAAATGAAATGTTTACTAAAAGCGCAAAGAGCGTACAATTTAAAAGGTGCCTTAGATTTTCATATGGCAGTAACCAGGTCACCCAGCTTGTGTTATTTGTGTGTGAACAGTCGAAAAATAAATAATGTGTTTTTAACAGGTTGCGTGTTTATTGTTTGGTAAATATAATTAATGTTTGATTATTTAGACTGTCAGAAAGCACTTAGCTAAGAATTCTAAGATTATTCTGTTGAGATATATATGGGGCTGCGTGTTGTACAAATTTGAGTTACTTAATAAAAGAGTAGGGTTCTCCAGTAAAAATATTTTTTTCTGGCAATCTTTAAGTTGCGGAAAAGAAAAGACCCATCCGAATTAGGATTTAGATTTTAAGAATGTAGCATTAAATTAGAATACCGAAAACAGTTATAATTTAATATAACATTTATAAACTCTGTTATAACATCATTACGACTACAGTACATGTGATAGTACTATAAATTTGAATTATGTTGCTAAACAGTTTTATACATTTTAATATTTAACTAAATAACCAAGTTTGGGTCAATATATTATTTTACCCTCTTCAGTGGCCACATGGTCTAGCTAAGGATTCACTCTCTACATAGACTAGACTGCCGATGATGTGGAGATCGGCGTTGAAATCCCGGTCAGGTGTACTGAGGTTGTTTATTCCAAAACAGTTTTCCACTATCTCTCTAAGAAAATCTGGCTACACTTCCTCTAAATATAACCTCATTTATCCCTAAAACTATTAGCGTAGTCAATAACAACTTGTCAATGTGAGGAATGCCAGGCCTCCACCGTGGTTCGGATTCCACTTTAAACTGTAGGTCCTCCATTTAATCTCATAATTCACCCTACCATTACACATTAGCGTAAGTGCGTATAGCCCGAACGGGTAGTAAGACGCGGTGCTAGTAATAATAATAATATTAGCGTAGTTAGTACATAACCATATAACCCGAGAGGGTTATTTATGTCCAACTTCAAAATAATATCAATTTTTTAATCTTTCCATTTAAAAGTAGGCCTATTTTGACTAATTATCATCGGTGGGTACGTGAACTAGCGCATCATTATGTTTAGGTCTGATTTTTAATGATTCGGTGGTCGGGTTTAGAAGCCTGGGGCTGTTTTCTAAATGGTTTTCCTATCTCTTTCCTATATTCATGTTTATAGTTGTATATATCCTCTAAAATCTACCTTCCTCATCCTTAACCCATTAGTATGTGGATGTATCAGATGATAAAGTGAATTGCTAGAACAATAAAATTACTGAATATCTATTAACAAAAGGGTGATGTATTTTTAGTTTCATCTTTATCAGGCTTTATTGTGTGAAAATTAATTAAAATACTCAACGCTGTGTACATTTTTACGTTGCATTTAAACTTTTTTTTTAAATTTGTACACTTGAATATTTAATTTTTATTTCCAATAGCGTCCTAGTACCCATACAGGCTGCAAGCATATGTACTAATTACGTTAAAGTGTTAGGGAATATCAAAGTTATCCGCTTAGATGGCCGTGTGGTCTAACGTGCTATTTTTGTGTTGGATTAGACTACTGAAGATTGGAAGTTCGGGGTCCGATATCAGTCGTGTGCACTAAGGGTGATTTTAATAAATGGTTTTACACCCTCCCTCCACTCAAATGCGGGTACTTCCTATAAATATAGCCTCCCTAAAACCATAAACCATTAGCGTAATTATTACATAAATGAATAAACAAATGGGCAGTAAGACATGGTACTATAAAAAAATAGAGTAAAAGTGTTCATTAAATTCCAGTACACCCTTGATATATTATTATTATTATTTAGCACCGCGTCTTACTACCCGTTCGGGTTATACGCACTTACGCTAATGTGTAATGGTAGGGTGATTTATGGAGGACCTACAGTTTAACGTGGAATCCGAACCACGGTGGAGGCCTGGCATTCCACACACTCACAAGTTGTGATTAATTTACATCTCGTCAGAGGTGAAGGAAGGATTTGGTAATCAGATAAATCTGTGCCGGGACCGAGGATTGAACCCCGGACCAAATGTCTAGTGTTTCCCTATAGAATTTGTATTCACATGTATGAAGGTAGTGTATATACGCGACCTTAATGGTAGGACTTTAAACCAGGAATATATGGTGAAAGAGAATGGTTATATAAAGTGTACCAACATTTTTTGGGAGTTAGGTCGGTAAGCCGTAAAGTGTCAAATCCATCCTTAGTCCATGCGGCATGTCGATAATACTATATAACCCCCTCTTGCCTGACTAGAGGCATACATCCTATCCAATTACCTCGTCATTAACTGTCACAGTTTCCGTTCACTGCACTTTGAAGGTCAAGCTTCAGTTAAAATTGGATGCCTTCTCTCTAGATAATGAGGCCATATAGTCAATGTACAGTGGCCTACATGCAGATGAACAGATCTCAGAGTTTGGCTTTAACCGCGTCTCCCTGGCCAATCGGGTTTTTCTTATATACATTAATTAGGCTAATGTAGTAGGGATGATGGAGGTAGAATTTAGATTAAATGTAGCCACACTTACTGCGAAGAAGGTTAGGAAACCACATAAAGAAACCAGTCTCAGAAGACCCAGGTGAGATTTGAACTCAAACCTCCCAATAACTGGCAAACCAGTCCAAATGAGCTTGACATTTAGACAACGTCCCCACTGGCTTAGGGCTTATTCGTTTGGGTTTTACGTCTATATACTAATTACTCCAATGTGTTAGAGACTAGGAAGGTTGAATATTAGCGAGTGTAAAACCATTTTGGAAAAAACACTCTTAGTACACCTGACCGAGATTGAACCCCGACAGCCCCATCATCGGCTAACTAGTATATTTTGCGAGAGTGACACCTTATATCATACGGCTTCCGAAATTGGTCTCAGAGGTATTAATTCGATGTTTTCTCCGTTGATCAAAGCTAAACATATTTTATAAATATAAGAAAACCACAGTTGAGACACCATAAATGGTATTAAAATATACTTTTCTCCCACAAAACTAGGCATTTATCCAATTTTATGTAAAGTATATAAATATATATATATTTCTTACTTTTTTAATTTCTTATCTTAAGAGAAATTTACCCGAACATTTTCGACCCAGAGATTATGATGAATCTTTACGTTTCATGTGAACCAAAAACCAACAACAGAAACGCAATTTTACTATTCTTTCTGTCCCCATATAAGTCTTTCTGTTCCTGGCCACAAATCTAGAACCATTTAATGGATTTTGTTCAAACTTGATATAAAGTTATTCAATAGTTATACCTCATGGCTATTAGATTTTATCCTTTTCCCCTAAATTCAGAGTAGTTTACAAAATGGTATCTTTTTTTAATTACAAATTTTTCAAAATTTACTTAACGATTTTGTTTTAAAAATATATATATATGCGGGTGTGTTTGGCCTCCCGAACAACACTGTACACTTGTTTTGGGAGTAAAAATATGTTTAAGGGTAGTTTACTGGTGAGTGATTTTTGAATTTTTTTTTTAAATATGGCTTGAATAATTTTATTTAAAATGTATCTCTGGTAAGTGTTTGATATTAAAAATAAAACTATCAGCCCCTATACTGTTTTTCGGGGGAAAAAAAATTGTTAAATTGAAGTTTATTGAAGACCAATTTTTTTAAATATTATAAAAGGTGCTCTAACGATTTGGAGCAATATAAGTATCAAGTAAATTGTTTACAATATTATATATTTATATATATATATATATATTCTTTTAGAAAATTCATTTAATAGTAGTTTACAGATAAATGAATTTTAAAAATTTTAATTATTTGACCATAACCTTCATGTTTATATTCCCAATCTGTGATTGGGGACTATTTTACATACTAAATAATATATATATATATATATATTAAATAAGTTAATTTTAGTGTAGTTTGCTTATGTAGGTAGTAATATGTTGTACTGGATAAAAATAGCTCAATATAGGTATAGGTGGCGAACTTTTGTAAGTGTGGCAGTGAACTTTCTAGCTCCTAATGCAATAAAGTAAGCAATTGGGTTTACTAATAACTAATTTTAGAAATTTCATAATTTTTCGAAAATGGACTTGAAGATTTTTAATAAATTTGATATCAGACAATTATCTTTTTTGTAGTTTATCTTTGGATTTCAAGTTGAAATATCTTATAAAATTTCTGTTCTGATTTGAAGTTGGTATTTGTCCTTTACGCTCAAGTTAGACAGGAAAAAATAATTATATTCATAGATCTTAGCCGTTGTTCAGGTTTTTGGGAGTTATTCTTGCAATAAATATTAAAATTAAAATAAGTACGCCCAATGTTCTCAATCGATTGCTTGGAATTCTAAATTTAAATAATTTGAAAAGAGCTATGCATCTTCAAACGGATAACCAGATAACTAAACCATTATATAAACCGTTAAGCCAAGGTTCAAATAATATTCTTGCTAAAATTAGTTAAAATTGGTTCACGCAATTTGTAGTTATCGTGGAACAAACAGCCGTACAAACAAAATGCCAAACAGTTGAGTTAAAACAGGACCTCACTTCACTCGGTCAATCAACAATAAATAAGCTATAAACTAAATTTATAAGTAAAGATTGTAAAAGTCAGAAAATTAATTTAATAAAACTATCCCTATCAATTACATACTAGTAAATATAGTTAAAGTCAGTAAATTTATTTGATCACATTAACCTTAACTTCCAAACGTTTACGGAGGCCTATACATCTCTCACAAAAGCTATTGTTTCTACTTTTTAGGTGGAAGTCTAACTAGATTATTTAAGAAAGGATGCCCCAGCAATCACCTATGAAAAGCACGGTTGATTTGTGAATTGATAACATATATCTATAACATTCCCTTTGTACCTGACAGTATTTGAGTCTTTATGATCTAGAACTGACTGAACAGAACCAAACACTTTGGCACTGAACTAGTTTAATATTTTTTATAAAAACTATAATATGCTTAACATATCCCATGATGTAAAATTACGTTAATAAATAGTTATTGAAAGTATAACTTTCAGATAAATATTATTTATTTCTTCTGGAAATATAGTTAATTTTAATTATTTTTTACCAAAAATCACTTTGATCAAATTTAATTATTTTCCTATAGTTAAAAGTGTTAAATGAGGTTCCATAAAATATACAGCCTTTTTTTTTCTTCACCAAGGTCATTCTACATTTGATTTCTTCCGCAGTAAATGTGGTTTATTTCTTCGAACAAATGAAGGCTTTCATTAAACTACTTTACGAACATTACAGTTTGACAACCCACTTTTTATTTATAAAGATATATACTACACGATTAAGATTTAGGGAGCCTGGTTCAATTAAAAGTGATGCTGAATGCTATATCTACTATCTGTAAATGCGTTTGTAGTGATACACAAACTATCAAATAATTATTAAAGTTCTCGGTATCGATCATAAGGCGTTGTGGACTATATTAATTTGGATTTTACGTCAGTTATTGTGTGTTACGAACGTTAACTTTTAGCTATTCAGTAAAAATATAAAACCTAGCTATATTATAAGATATAGCTAAAATGTAATATCTCTTGACATATTTATTTAGAAATAAATGGTATGTTGAGTCGTACTTACCTTATCTCTATTTTATTTCACTAAAGTAATTTACTAAAATTTCAAGAATTGTAAAACAAAATAATATACATTGATGCAGAAACACTCTACAAAAGAGTATAAATGAAATAATAAATTAAGCATTTTTACAAAAACATTGGGTGGAGAGGAACCTCTCTTTCAACTCCACAAAACATAAAAATAAATTCCATTTTTCAAATAACTAAAAAAAAAAAATTCTCATAGCTCGGAAAACATTGATTAGATAAAATATATTCCAAATAAAAGATTTTAACTTTGAATAGTACTACAACTTTATAACGAAATTATATTTCCTATCTCAAATAGTAGCAGAGATATGATCAAAATAATTGGAAATTTCTGATTATTTAAGGTAAAAGTCATGTTCATGGGAAAATGATAATAACTTTTTTTTGTAATGTTAAGCCATACCTTTACTCCATTCACGGTATGAATTTCTCTCTGAAAGGTCTTTTTTCCTACCAATATCCTACTATATAATAGATTTCTGGTAGGTAAGAACGCCTTTCAGAAAACAATTCCTACGCTGAGCAGACTTTAGTTAGAAAATTCAGTCAACATCTTTATATTGGATTTGGTAAAATAGTTTTTTAATCTTTTTTCCCCCTTCAGTAAACTACCGTTAATTATAGTGTTTGATATTAAATTCAAAGAGTCCGTTGGGGAAACCCTATGAAAAATCTAGATACAAAGTTTCAGCTCTATCATTAAAATTGTTCATAGTCCAGGCAGGATACAGGCACACAGACAGAGAGAAAGCGAGACGGCATCGCAAAACAACAGAGGGTCATGAAACGTTGAGATTTATAAAAAATCTTAAGTTAACTCATTTTGACTATCACAATACTTCTCTCTCCGAGAGGTCGAGGAGAAGTAGATCACTCTTAGAAAGATTTTTTTTTGTATAAGCCGCGTCTTACTACTAACCATACTACTTGTGCATTTATAATAATGGGGTCAGGATGAAGAAGTTAGAATAAGATTATATGAACCCTCATTTTCATGAATGGAAAACATCTCAGTACACGCTGTCCTGGATTCAAACCCTAACATCCCCATCACCAACAAACTAAACTAGACGACACTTGACACAAGCCTAGCGATGCGGGTGACACTATTTTAAAGGGATGACTTGACTACCCCTAAAATGCCTAATATGGTTGAGAAAATTACTATTTTGGATATTATGTGCTTAATCATATTTCCAAACATTTTTCATTTTATTAGGATTTTATGAGATACAACGATAATTACTATTTCTAATTCAAACTATACCATTTTATTATAATTTTAATGCGATTCTATTATCTACTCTGATATATTTAATGAAAAATATATTTGCAGGACTTCAAACACTGGAATAGTAGCTTAATGCACCACTGGAGCTCAACTACATATCATTATACATTTTTCAAATATTTTATTTAATCTTAAATGAAGGTTTCCGAATAAATGTTTACTTATTCATGTACCAAATTCTTAAAATATTTGTTACAATACTAAATTATTTATTTATTTCTAAATAAGCAAAGCGAAGTTTTTATTTTAGAATGCTGTTCCCATGCCGTTTGAAGAATTATGACACCATAGAAGACAGTATAATTCATCGTTCGTATTTAATAAGAATAGAAGGAGTATAAAGGAGGAATATTTTTTATATAAAACTGGCTTTGTCTCAAAATATAAACTTTCAGGGGAAGGAATATTAAGTTTTCATAGAAGATCTTAAGTATTTCAAATTATATTTATTATCCTATTTGAAGGTATCGAACATCGATTACTTATAATAATTTAACCATAAGTGTATTTATAAAAAGCAATATATGGAAGAAATAACTAAACATGACGAATATCTTTAAATTTTAACTGTTTTGTATATATTAATGATGATACAATTTGTGAAACCTGTTCTCTCACGTTTTATAACAAAAATAAATTTAGTATGTTCTAAATCAAGTTGATTAGGATGATATTTGGTCTAGAAATTGATGACGATATTTGGAAGTGGAGGAGGCTACATAAGGATTATATATCCCATACTCATCATAATACATTGTTAGGATAATCAAATCTCGTGGATTATGGTGGGCAGAATATGCAGCGTGAATGTGAGAATATAAAACCATGTTCAGAGTATTTATTTACTAGCAAACCCATTTGTAAGAGGCCATTGAGAAGACCTAGACGCAGATTGGAGGATAACATTAGAATAGACCTGAAAGAAATAGGGTGTAATGAGTTTGACTGAATAGTACTAGCTCAATATAGGAAGAAGTGAAGTACTTTTGTAGGGGCAGTAATGAACTTTCAAGTTCCTAATGCAGTGGTTTAATTAAGTAATATGCTGTTAGAATTCAAATAATATTTAACTAAAAAAATACATACATTTAAACTATCTTCCATTGTATTACTACAATTGTATTTTAACAGGCATTTCTTAAAGCAATTAAAATATTTCAAATTTTAAATTTATAGAATTTTATTGTTTGTTTGTAATGATTATTTAAAAGGACCAACATATCCACCATATAAATATTGTAATGGGCACGTGAGCTGGGAGGTCGTGGGCCGTCCACACCTGGCGTGTAAACCATGAGCTCTTTTCAGCATGGGGCACGTTTCTGATTAAACACGATTAAAGACACACACGTAATATTCAAGGTTTCAGTAGATAGAAACTAAGTAATACATACACTGATGTAATTAAACTAACTACAACTAAATTACTTGAATTAAATTAATTACATAATAAGAGTCATAATTATGTATGTAAATTAATAAGCGAATTAGAACAAATAGAATAGAATAAAATTAAATAAACAGCTAATAGACAAGATAAAAAAATGACTAATTAAACATTCAAACATAAGTCTCTTATAATGTACGGTTACTGTACAATTCACAGTAGAAGTCTAAGTCATTTACGTCACACCACCACTGGTCCACGCGCATGACACACTGTCCGGACACTCGTTACACGAACACTAGTCTGGCTGACCCATTCGCTGGACACATTCCCGCTGGCTGGACACTTTGGCCCACTCCCCGGACAAGCTGGCTTACTCACTGGACACACTTGCCATCTTACTGGACAGGCTTGCCCACTCCCAATCACACTGGTCCATTCACTTCAATAGCCTCAACTTGGATTGGGTCCCCCTGCGGTCCTCATATCGTGTATATATAGGGGTCACCGTCAGAGTATGTAATTCTCGATTTCTAGAATATTGTGTTAAAATAAAATGAACCCAGACTTATCTAAACGTGTCCCTTTCCTTTCAATTAATCTCCTCCCTGTCCCATCCAGGCCCCCTAGCTGTGAGACTGGTTGGCTACCTGCTAAACAAGGGTGGAGAGAGAGAACAGAGAGGGCAAATAAATGACAAGCGTGCTGGCCCCACAGTCCGACGTTAATAATAATATAGGTCACACTAGTAAATTGTATTGTAACGTTACAGGGGTGTAATGTTACATCTAAGCCCCACCCCTACCCGATGCTGCTGAACTGTCACACGTAGTCATACTACCCTTTCCAAGAAAATATCATCCGATGAATACTACCCGCTCCTTGAAACGTCAGTAAATAGTCAATTCACCTACAATAGTAAGCTTCTCTATTGTAGTTCCTAATATAACCAAGCCATATAAAAACAATATCTTTCTATACAATCCCCTTTCAACTTCTACAAGGAATTCTGTTAGCGTACGTACCCTCTGGATATGCTGGCTTGGACAACCAAGAAGCCTAGCTGGCTGCAAAGCGTCCTAAATCGGCGAGTGGGGCAACTTTGCTGAGTGCATCCGCACTAGATGTGAATACCGGACCAGCACGAAAGTAACTGACGAACACATTTCTACTAATCATGAGCGAGGTGGAGATTGATGTAGCTGACCTCTTCCGGATAATCTCTACAACCATCTACTGACCTCTGACGTCACTGACCAATCAATCAGAGAAGATTCAAAATACAATGCAAGAAACCGTCTGCTGGAGCGGTGCGACCAACCAGAGACCTTCAAGCTGGATGACCCAAGAAGATGGCGTGATCGCCACCCCCTTTACGTCTCCGACCGAGTAGTGAACCAATTCCCACCTTTTGTGCCTACGCAGTTAGATCACTATAAAACATGTAACTTTGCAAAATATAAATGACTTTTGAACTCATCACCATGAGGGATGGCCCTCTGTATAATACATAAACCAACGACTTTTGAATCTGCCTCCCTCGAGTATGGACTTCAACAATATATAGTATGACCTTTGACTTGCCATCACCCGGGATGGAACTATACTTAACCTACATTTGACACCGCCAGGATGGATCTCCGCTATTGTATTGTGGAACTTCAAAACTCGTCACCATGTTGGATGGACGGTACTAATTGTTCTATATCATCTGGAGACGATATCCTGGAACAATGGACTCAGTGAAAGGGAAGTTATCACACTCTGTAAATATTCGTCGTTAGGATTTTGGAACTTTAACAGTTGAACTTAATAGTATTATTTTGGATATTAACGGGGTTATGTGATGATAGTATTGCTGTTGTGTAATCATGTTAGATTCTTAAAGGAATTGGCGAATCTACTACATCGCTTATTGGTTTTTCCATTGTATTCAAATAATTGTCTAAAGTAAATTGGACTGTTCGTTGTTTATTCTCAAACGTTCATCAATCTCAAATCAATAGTTTATCTTAGTTCGTGTTCGATTGATTACGGATCAAACAGTCCCGCGTGAGATATCGTTAGGTTTGATATGGGTAACTCACGTGTTATGTAACGTCATATATAAAGTTTGATGTATATCTGTTTATAGTATCCGGATGTACTTTCTATTAGCATAATGTTAGATTGATTCAAGACATAAACAGTAAAACTGTGGGGCTTACTCTTTTAGTTAACTAGAGAAAGTCATTATGTTCATTCTGTCCGTATTGTTGGGACACTTTCGTATCCATTTAGATTGGCTCATAAAGCCTTTTACTACTGATATTGTTATGATTGGTTTTGTTTATTCTGAAAGAGTTGAAACAGACTTAAAATGGTAAAGATAACTATTATGTTTTCCAGTGTTCAATGTTTTCCATTTTGCTACTAGGATGGTCAAGGCCACCTTATTTATTGTCTGCTGTTTTGATTGAATTGAATTGCTATTTACTTTTAATTCTCACTGCGCTTGCTTTCTTATTTATTATTTCATGTTCTTTAGAATATATCCTCTTTTCCTTGTAGTATTTTATTTAGTGGCCTATTACTACGAGGTAGATAGAGAAGGTGTAACAATATCTTTCAACTCAATGTTACTAATTTTATTCATACTATTTATAGTTATTCCATCACTATTTTTTTGACATGTTTTGACCCATTTACACTAAAAACAGCGTAGTAAATACTTGCTTCGTCAGGCATGTTAAAAACTTCATTAGTTTTCGTTACTAACATGATAATTGATCATTGATATTTGCATTTAATTCCTTCCTTAACGATGCAACTTCTATGTCATAGTTAATAAATGTGTACCTCACTTCAATTGTATTAGATCTAACCTTTCAAGAACCATTACGAAGATTCAATAAAATTACGGTAATTTTATGATTTTTATTGAATGGTTGCTCCCTCAACATCTGTAAATAAGGTTTATTGTACAAAAATATGTTTTTCAAATATTTGAGTAAGTTGATTTAACAAACACTAAAAGCTATATGTTTGAAATTTGCTGGATCTTAGTTTTTTTTGATATTCTATGTATATTAAAAACTCTAAAACAAATCTGAAAACGTGATCCCACATCGCCATCTCATATTTTAAGTAAATAGATCATATTTTACATTGTTATATTCTTATATACCAACACCGGGAATTGAATTCTAAACTGTTAGATTATTAGAAAAACTATCTTCAGACTTATTAAGGGTAATAGAGATTTTCTCCCAAATAATTAAGTATACTGGTGTTAGGCTGTAACATATTTACTAGACCAGTGATTCCCAACCAGTGTGCCACGAAATTTTGGAAGTGTGCCGCAAAATTTCCCAAGATTTTAATTTAACTAAACATCTCGTAATAACTCTACTACTAGTTCCAGTTCTAAGCCTCCCAAAGTGTTTTATTAATAGTTAAATTTAGATTACATCTGAAAAGAAGATTGTGACCGATCAGTTTATATCTGTATCATTTGTGGAGAACGCCTGAGCAATGAAACAATGTATCTGAGCTAAATGAAGCGGCATCCAACCACCAAACATCCCGGTTAGTCCCAAAAAACCATCATCCCAGCACAATACACAAATAAAATGGAAAAAACAACACAATACACAAATAAAATGGAAAACATTGTTTAAATTTCAGATAGTGCACCTGAGGCATCATTAAAAGCTGCAGAATTGATCACAAAAAACACGAAACCATGTGTTATTGGTGAAAATGTGATTGGGCCAGCTTGACAGGTCATTAAGATGGGCCGATGTATTTTTTGAATATCTGAGAGCATCAGTTAAAACATTGTTGAAAAAATTAAAGTAAACAGGCAATTTGCTCTGCAAGTAGATGGGGGCACCGATATAAAAATATACATATTGTCAACTGCATCTTGATATTCATCATTTTAATTTGTATCTAAATTTAATAGAAAAATGTATTATGTTACAGCCTTTACACAAGTGTGCCGTGAAAATATTGTCTCGGACTAATTGTGCTCTGGAGTGAGAAAGGTTGGGAATCCCTGTACTAGACCAAACATATTCAATTAGAGAAAGATCTGCCAGCGTGTGTGGTGTTGAGTCTCTCAACAAACGAGCTGGCTCTAACAACGGAGGTTTTGGAAACCACAATATATGAATAGTTGAAACACATCTCTTGGCAGCTAGAGCGTTCAAACCCACTGTGTGATACTGATGTGTCATCCAGGAAGATTAATAATTATCTCAGGTCGTGTGGTCCACCGCATAAACTGCTAATGTGACAAATAAATATAACTATTCAGAGCCCACTCTACCTTCAATATACGCACAAGCACAAAGAAAATAACCCTGATTTTGGGGCCCAGATAATAACCTATACAATTTAATTTAATTTATAGGCTCTTAACCCACAGATAAAATTTATACATTTATTAAAGCTCTTATTGTAAACTCTAAATCACGCTTAGCTCAATAAATTTAATCACACTTAAATTTGAACCAAAATCTCTAAGAGGGGGTTGGCCATCTTCTTAAGCACAACTTTTAACGATCTTGATCTTAATCGAGGCTATTCAATCCATATATACACGATTTGAATTGATTCTGATTAAATATATTTTTCACATCGAAGCACCCTCTTTTACTTTTAGTAAAACTTTAAAGACAAGTTAAACCTCTGTGTCACTCTCTAGGTAAAAGAGATTAAAAGATAAATATGATGACATAAAACCAATTTGGTCACACGAGGGATTGTTAAATGTATTGTAATAGAGTTATTGATGGAATATAATCTTTTTTAGACAATCTCCTTGGCTCCAGCACCACCTGATAGTGTTCTATTTAGCCATATTGTCTAAAGTCTAGACTATTTGAGTTTTATCTCAACGATGACGCCAAAACTGGAGGCACAAATATATAATTGCTGAGATAAACCAGTTTCTATCTTTATCACCTTGCCCTAGATACGTAATTACCCTCGGAGCTGACATCACAATGTGATGTAGTTTTCTGGTATGTTTTAGTTAACTCACTTATCCTAATCAATCTGAGACGAATACAGATAAATGATCCGAAGTTGTTAGTTTGACATTCTATGCTATCACAACTCAACGATTTTGAACTGATACAATTTCAAAATTATAAACTTGTGACATTAAAAACCCTTACACTTATATTAGTCGACCGACATTATTACAATTGATACACATTGTCGAACTTAAGCTTTCTTCATTTTACATAGATTAAATGGCTTTGATTTGAACAAAATACTTTCATAGTTGAAAAAATAAATTCTACAAAAATCTATTCAAATCACAAATATATTTAAAAAAATCATGGTCAATATTAACAATAATGTTGCTTTTATGTATTGAATAATATGGATGACCATCCTTCATGGCAATGTCCTGAAATTGATTGTGTTTATAACATGTTGGTCATTCAAGCATGATATGCTATGAAGATGCTTTTTGTTATCATAGTAAGAATGGTATTATCTATTCTTTATACTAATTGGAATGCCAGGCCTCCACCATTGCACATTAACGTAAGTGCGTATAACCCGAACGGGTAGTAAGACGCGGTGCTAATAATAATAATAATAATAATAATAATAATAATAATAATATACTAATTGGACATATGAAACAAGCTTGAGGGGGGGGGATGTAAGAAAAGCGAGAGAAGAGGAGTGTTTTTTCAGTTTTTATTCCAATTTTTTTTTTGTAAAAATAAATACAAATTTTCTTATATATATATATATATATATATATATAGAGAGAGAGAGAGAGAGAGAGTTAAATTTTCAATCAACAGTTCTTGAATATTTGTCAAGGGTGTCTTGGAATTTCGTGGAAACTTTTTCTAGTCATTTAAAAAGTTTGTTAGATAATGCCACTATGCTCATGATGGATATTCAAAAACTGTCGATGTCACAACGTAGAGAAAATTGAACTCTTATGTTTATTTAAGAGTAGAAGTCACATTTAATTTATTTTGACAAAAAAGTTATGAAATAAAAAATGTAAAAAGCTTGTTTTTTCTTACGTTCCCTACAACCCCATCTTAAAAAGCTAGTTGATGGACAACAATTTCGAAGTTTTCATTTTCTCTCAATCATAAATATGTGAACTTATTGTGTAATTTTACTTACTACTTAAGTTGATTTTTATTTAGTTTAAAATTTTTATGTCAGGTTAATTTAAAATCATCAATGGGCTCAGTGGCAGATTCTTATATAGCTCATATAATAATAGTTTTGGTTTATTTTCTTTGTATTGAGGTTTGACAGGTTCATTAATTTGAATATTAGAACATGGTTTGTACTCGGTATTAGGAAAAACCTACAGCTATAACTATTAGCTGTAGAGGTATAAAAGGCAAACACTATATATAAGAACAATATTCTCTTTTATCCCTTGTTTAAAAGTGTTCAGGTCTAAGGGTCTAAGTATATATTTTGTTTGAGTAAGAAAAAAAAATATGAAATAAAAATTTGTATATATAAATGAAAGAAAAACATAGAGAAATGTTAGTAACATTAATTTTGTAATTCCTTTCATATGGGTGTTGCGTTCCTCCATTTTAAGATAAGACCTACTATTTTGACCTTATTTCTTTGTATTATTGTGTTTGGTTCAGTTAATTAAATTGGATAAAATATTAGTAGAATATGAACCATTCTTAGCTTTTTCCGAAAAATATGTTTAATCAAGTCTTTTGAAAACCATACAAAAATTAAAATTATGGCTTCCCAGAAGTGACTATAGCTCTAAGCTCAAGTAGTAGGGTAATCTCTCATGGTTACCACTTTTATATAATAAAGTATAGTAACAAAACCCCTGTCAACAAAATAAATAAAACTCCTTATATAATTGCAGATAAACCATTAGATAATAAAATGGTTATATTAGATTTTAAACAAACGCAAGCCCAATTCATATTGATTAGACTTCAGGCTTGTGGAGGGTGGTAATCTACAATGCATGTCAGCACTTGTGTTGCTAGACACCAACAGGTCTCAAGTGTTAGCAAACCGTATGGTTGTGCTAGACAAAGCTTTGTTCACCCTTTTTTAAGCTGTAGTGATTCGTGGGTGGTAGCCATGGGAAGCCAGGTTGGAAGGGACTCTACTAGTAGAGTGGTCTTTTCCTCTGGTTAGCCATTTTACCAAACCACCCCAATACCTCCCTCCCACATACACACACACATACACACACTATCATGTAGTGAATGAATTTGTCTGAAATCTGCGTTATGGGGTAAGTTTAATACTTATTTGGAGGAATCATTTTAATAGTAGCCTACATTCGTGACAAGCCTGCCTTCCTCTGGCAACCATTTATGAGATGCCATTGATGTTAATGTCAGGCTTTATTATTTGCACCGAGGCCTTGTTGAGTTTCCAGAGTCAACCAAGGGAATCGAAATCAAATAATAGCTACTTGAACAGTCGTAGTTATTACTACTACTATGTAAATCATATTTAAACTACAGTGTCTGCCAAAATTTAAAACCACGTGAAAATTTTTGTTTATCTAGTTTAGCTCCCAAACTTCTGAGATGAAGAAATACTTATTTTTTTCTTTTAATAGAGCATGTAGAACTGCACGTTTAAAATAAATGGTACTACAACACAATTGAACAAATATTTGCATACATAGTGTACAGCTCAAAACAAAACTTTCAAAATGATAATAATAAAAATACTTTACACCGCGTCTTACAACCCGTTCGGTTCATACGCTTAAGGGCGTATGGCACAAAATTAATAATATAATAGCTATATATATATATATATATCTATTATATATATATATCTATTATATATATATATATATAATAGCTATATATATATATCTATTTTATATATATATCATATATATATATCTATTATATATATATATATATATATATATATATATATATATTATATATATATATATATATATATTATATATATATATATATATATATATATATATATATTATATATATATATATATATATATTATATATATATATATATATATATATATCTATTATATATATATATATATATCTATTATATATATATATATATATACACATATTAGTAGCTCTTCTTAAACCAAACTTGAACCAGTGTATTAAATATATATTAAATGTATATTTTAAGAACATTGTTTACTCAAAGTGTGAAATTTTGGCATCTAATGGAACAATTTTTAGAAAAACCAAATGATGCAAAGATTTCATATTTGGAATGTTAGAAGTACTTGAGAAGGTTTATTAATTGAAATGAACATTATTTCTCGAACCTTCAATTAATTTCATATAAAGTTACCAAACAAATGCAATATTCAATTAATTATTTTGTATATAATATATGTATATTATATGTATGTTATTTTGTAAACGTGTGTAATAAATAGGGGAAGTAAATCAATTATATGCCGACTTCTTTTAACTTTATAATGGTACTTCATTCACATTAATATTCAATCTGAAACTCATGAAAACTGATACGAGCGAAGGTGCTTCATATTTTGCCCCCGAATTTTGAAAATATATTTGATACAACCCTACAATAGCCGAAACAGAATGGCCTGGTTAGAGTAGAGCAGACAACTCATCCCTTCTCACTCTAAGTCACTAGCTGTCTTCCCTTGAAACCATAAATCTGTCACTAGTGGTTTTGGCATGTTTGTAAAGCTTATCGACCTGACCCATCACCATTTCTCTTTAGGGATTGTTACCTGGCTCTCCACCGTTTTCAAGTCATTGTGGCAAGTGCGACATTGATGAAAGGATTTTTTTCAGTGTAGCCGAGTGTAGATGCATTTAATGTCTTTAGGGATGTGTGAAGTGTAATAATAGTGGAAAAATAATTTTTATTATTTTAAAAAATTGCACTACAAATGTTTAAAGATGGTAGAAGTCATGTAAAGGGCAAAAAGCATAAGCATTCCAAGGCAATTAAACGCTTTTACAAAGATATTCGGAAAGCCCAAACCGCTAATAAGTTTGAGAAATGACTTTAAACCTATATGATGTTATTGAACTTAAATAATTAACTTTTTTTGAAAATTATTTTGAAATTTGAAACCAGATCCGGAGTCTCCAACTTAGCACGTCGATATCATTCCACTGAGCTATCTAGGGATAATCCTTTCTTAGGGTCATTTATCGCTCATATTTTAAGGTCTGGTCAGTAATAGATGTGTAAAATCGTTGGCCAATTAATAAAAATCAAAAACACACTCCATAGTTGATCCACGTTAGCGTTATGCTACCGTTTGAACAATTAATTAATTTTAAATGGTTTGTTGGATATAATTTGTAAAGCAGAAGTCACCAACCTTTGTTTAGCTGCGGACCACATACATGTTTTACCAAGATGCTGTAAACCACTTACTAACTATTTAGCAAACAATTTTAGAAAATAGTTTTAAGAACTACCTTGAACAAAGAATACAGCGTGATATGTTAATATTCATGCACAATAGTGCATATGTTGATAAATAAAATAAATTACTTTTCTCTGTTCGGGAAAGAATAGAAACTGTCGAAAAAATCAAACTCGAGATTTTGATGGATGTCATGGCCCCTGAATCTGATTTTTTTAAAATATATATATAATGTTATTCTGTAGCTCTGACTAGAGACGAAAATATTTTACCAATTGGGATACAACTTGGGACATAGGATTTAAATAAGGTTTCTCAGAGATTTTTTAAAAATAATCTATCCAACCCTAAAATTAATGGTAGTATTTTTTACTTTAGGGTGGAATGAGAAAAAATATATTATATCAAACTCGACTTGGTTAAAAATCGTATATATGTAATGTTTAATATCAAAACAAAATGGAAGTTCTCAATTCCTCATGAAAATAACTTCGAGGGTAATTTACACTTAAGGAAACTTCAAATTTTATCGTATCTCCGCATTTTTTTGAGATACGAAATAACTTATCATTTCAAAAATGAAGACATATTAAATATAAAAATCATTATTTGAAATATATTTTTATAAAACCAATATTTTAATAATATTACCAATAACAATTTAAAAAATGAGATCTGGTTAGTGATATAGTATTACTTGACAATAAGACTAGTATTGACTTTAATATAGAATTTATCGGTTTAGTTTCTTGAAGAGGAGCACGCGCCCCCCATTTGCCCTACCTGGATCCATAGTACAGCAATGATCTCTCTCTCTCTCTCTCATTTTAGACTCAACTAATTATTACCAATTTTGCTGGTCAAACTTTATAAAAGATAAATTTAGAAGCAATGCGATAACCACAAGATATGCATCCCCTAATAAAATGCCAAAAATTTTAAACAAAAATCCAATTTTAAGTCGAAGGGTTAACCCTTGAGGACCCAATATCAATATTTTTTATTGGTCCAAATATTCAAATGAGGACGTTAATTTTAAAAAATAGAATTATATAATTTAAAACCGTGAGTAAAAAAATATTATACGTATGTATAGCGCAATTTGTGCTCGGGTTCGCTAGTGTATATTATATTACGAGTTTTGAGTAAATATCTCAATTTTTAAACAATAGAGTGAGAAAGTCCGTGCGGAGTTCCGTACCATTTATCTTCCTATTAGCATTAATTAACCGGCTTATCCCCGGAGAAATATTTTAGGGTAAAAAGGATAAAAAGTTTTAAAAAAATGTTGTAAAAAGGGCAAAAAGGTTATTAAGGGCATAAAGGGTATAAGGGGTGTGGGATATAAAGGGTTAAAGGGTAAAAACATATAGAGGTAAGAAAGTATTAATACATAAATCTGTTTATTAGAAATAAATCACAACATTTAACAATTAATTTATCATGGTGACATATGATGAAGATTTTGTTGTAGATACCAAACTTTTCTTGTTTACTCTCAATGGCTAGGGGCGGATTTACGCATAGGCCTAGTAGGCACGTGCCTACGGCGGCAGATTTTAGGGGCGTCTCTGGTGACCTGGTGGTCTAGGGGTAAGGTGTCAGACTTCTGTGCTGGGGGTCCGGGGTTCAATCCTTGGTCCCGGCACAGATTTATCTGATTGCCAAACCCTTCCTTCACCTCTGACAAGATGTGTATTAATCACAACTTGTGAATGTGAGGAATGCCAGGCCTCCACCGTGGTTCGGATCCCACGTTAAACTGTAGGTCCTCCATTTCATCTCACAATCACCCTACCATTACACATTAGCGTAAGTGCGTATAACCCGAACGGGTAGTAAGACGTGGTGCTAATAATAATAATAATAATAACATGACAGAGTATCGTTTTAATTCACTGACAACTGTCTTAATTGAAGGTCACTTATTGAATGAAAGGGATTTGTCTGTCATCATTGATCAAGTTCTACAGTCTATTAATGCAGACTTTATATTTATAAATTATATATTATTTGAATTTGTGGGTTGTGATAGTGTAAGAATATTTATTTCAATATTTTTTAAATTTGCTTAGAATCTTACTACCTTTAAAACCTCACTATAATAAATAATAAAATAATGT
Source organism: Timema bartmani (assembly GCA_902151455.1). Lineage (NCBI taxonomy): Eukaryota > Metazoa > Arthropoda > Insecta > Phasmatodea > Timematidae > Timema > Timema bartmani. Next base: position 95,260 of record CABFWB010000423.1, on the reverse strand, counting down.
AAGCACTTTTTATCTGTCATTTCACAAATAACACTTGTGTATATTGTATATATAGTGTATGAGGAGTGTAAGCGGGGAGATGGGTATTTAGAAGGTTAGAAATTAAGGGGGGAAACGTGGGCGCCAAATATCTAGTGTCTATGGGCGGCAGAATCGTAAATCTGCCCCTGTCAATGAACCAAACTTACTTTACCCCCAAACTACTTTACCAATTGAATGAAATGCAGTATTAAAGCCTTCTCATGGCGATAATATTTCTTAAATTTTTCGGCTTTTAATTAATTTAAAAAATTATATTAAAAATTTCAAAATCTTGGCTTCAAGATGCAAATGTTCATTCACAAAGTGATCTAGTGTTTAAACTTCAGAACTCTATATGAGGTATATATCACGCAATGCTTATGAGCGACATACAAACTCTTCATTTTATCAATATCGAAAATTACAAACTCCTTACATATATACATTTTAAACAAAATCTCACTTATCAATTAACTACCCTTAAACAAATTTCTACCATAAAATCAAGTATACAGTGTTATTTGAGATGTCAAACTCTGGATTGATATCAATTTTAAACAAAATCGTTAGCGATATTATTGAAAAATCAAGATCATTAGAGTAATTTCCGAGAAATGTGTAGTTCAAATAATAACATCTCGTCAGTAAAATACGCTATTTAAGGGCTAAGGACAAAATCAAAAATAGTCTTGAGTTATATGTATAGGTATGTCTAAATATCATGTTTGAACAAAATCCATCAAACCGTCACAGTTCTGTGGTCAGAGACAGACAGACTTGAGGGCAGATAGAAATGTAAAATCCTCTTTTTTGGTTTAGGGGGCACTTAAAACGTAAAGATTCATTAATATTTCGAGGCTGAAATTTCTTACCAATACAATCATTTCTCTTTAGATGAGAAAGTAAAGATTCATCTAAAATATGAAATTGCTCTTTAGTGATGCTGGTTTCCAAATTTTAAATAAGTACTATTATTCATACACTTTGTGACATATCTAATATGTGTTAATGAGTGTGTTTTTTATTTCTCATAAATACGTATTTTTATTATGAATACATTTGTAGGGAAATTTTGATACCAAGTTTAACTGCTAAAAAATTCACTATTTAAATCTTCTTTGTATTTTGCAAGGCGTTTGTTATTAAAAAAATAACTTAAAATTCAATTTATTGAAACAGTCATGGTTATTAAACTCTTTAAATTACCAAGCTCTTTAATTATGGTTTAGATATATATGTACAGTAAGTTTATTGATCCAGCTAGCGGATAGCATTTTTATGCTGTTATTGCACTAATAGATAACTTGGAAAGGGAAGTGGTAAACTAGGTTGGGCTAAAAATTTACTGAACATTTAAAATGGCAGATTGCTAGGATGTCAAGATGCAACAAGACTTCCGACATATATCAACCTGGTTTAACGCAAGTAAAATATGTGATTTGAATACAGGACTTAAATTCAAGTAAACTGGTATGTGCCCGAGATCCCACACCAATATTGACAAACAAGAGAGAAAAGACAACTAATAAAGTTGGTTGGGAGTTCTATAGAAAGAATTTCCCAAATTAAACTCGCAAAAATATTCATTCTTACCTTAAAAAGTGCATTTATAAAAATTACTGGAAAATATATGTCAACTATAACATTTTGGTTGTTGTTTATAAGAAAAAGATATATATATATATGTATATATTTATATATATACATTTATAGTTTTCTTAAGAAGCCATTTATGGCATCGAAACTTTTTGATGCCTGACTAATTAACAGCTTCAAACCTGAGAATAAAAACAAACTTTAAGAATACATCGCTCAAATGTGGGCATCTTTTACGGTGGAAACATGTCGTAATAGGTATGAGATGCCTAAAAGTTGCTGGTGTTGCCATTGCCCACTAAAGCTACTTTAAAAAAACCTATATGTTAAATATTTATATGGTTGTAAATCTTATATATTTGTTTTTGTAAAGCTTCAGTAACGTTCAAATATATAAATATATAAAAACATTTCGATAGTCTTTAGCCACAAACTGTACTAAAATTTATTTAAATTAGAGCTTTTGAATCATATTTTAGAACATTTGGTGCCTAAATGATGCAACGAAAGGAATTTAGTTATACTAACTGCCTTAATCCTAATAGTGAAGAAAACCACACCCCATTTCATAACATCTGGTGTAAGATTAATGGTGTTTTATGCAACCGGATGTGAGGGAGGATGGATCTTAATGACGTTGCCTAATTGTGACGTGACAGCAAGTCACGATATGATTTCTTATGTTAATGCATTTATGCTATATCCAACAAGTTTTATACATAATGTTTAAGCAGAATTAATACTTAAACAATTCTAACAATAGTCTTACATCATCGCAAAAATATGTTTTGATCTTAAATAAGTTTCTTAGTTAACTCATTTTTAAATTCTCTACCACTTAGTATCGGCTAATTGTTTCATTCACGAAAATTACCAGTAGAAATATTCCTAACAGAATGTAGATTATGAAAGTCCTTGGAAACTTTATGCGTATCTATAAAAGGTAACAAGAAAAAGTTAATTTTGAAATTAACGTCATTGATGTCCAGGCCAAGCTAGTGAGTGTTTATACTCATCAGTGCAACAGGGGAAGTGTTTTCAGATAAACAAGATTTCTCGCAAATTTGTCTTATCATTTTATTCCCTCTCTTTCTATCTGTGCGTTTTCGATAGATTGTAATAATAGTGCTTCCGTTCGTTAAGAATGTTGCCTACCTGTTACGTCACGGCCAGTCAAGATAGTATTTCCGATGTTAATGATTTACGTTTTACTCAGAGAGTTTTAAATATATAACTTTTAAACACAAATCATAAATTCTTAAATAATTCTAATAAATAGTCCAACAGTGTAACAAATTTATTATTTTTTATTTTTAAGTAGTTTTTGTTAACGTATTTCTTTATAAATCCTCTATAACTTAAACTATTTGGCTTTGTCACGAAACTGGCCTATAGTAGTCTTCCTGCCAAGATGTGGATTAAAAAAGTCCGTTGTAGCTTATGTCTCTCTAGACTATGAAACAAGAAAAAGATAAAATTAAAAGGCAAGTCAGTGTTTTCAAGGCGCAAATATTAAAGTTACCGTGTAAACTTGTCAGAGGAAGGGGGAAAGTGTTGTCAGCATATAGACAAGTGCCCTCTCAGGGTGAACAGCTTATTTTTCTTCTCTCTTTTAATTTGGTACACTGGCGCCTAAAGTCTGTTCACTGTAGGAATTGTTTTCTGAAAGGCCTTTTTCCCTACCACAAAGCTATTATATAGTAGGATATTGGTAGGAAAAAAGAGCTTTCAGAGAGTAATTCCTACCGTGAATGAGTATAAGTGTGATAATGCTTAAACTGCTTGGGTGTGTCAATTTAAGATGCAACCCACTTCGCAAAATACCTTCGAAATCTCCGAATAGGCAACGTCGTTAAGATGATACAACTCTAGTTATAAATGAGAAAATGTAAGTTTTTAAAACCACGCTAATTAATATATAAGAGAGTTCTATGCAAATATGAAATTATTTGGTATAGCAAAAAGGTTTGAGTAGTTTAATTTACGTTAAATTAAGAATACTGGTTATGGGCATAATTATCTACTAATTACTATAACTTTGTGTCGATAATTTACTACGCTTTAATGCCTAGATATCAGTTTTTTTATCTACATGACTTATATAATTATTTAATCCATGATAAAATTGATGATGTGGTCCAGTGGTTCTATACAATGGACTAGATCTGTACTTGTTCATAGTTAGCAATGAGTTTAGTTGCTCTTGGATTATATTAAACTATATCTTTTCCACGTTAATATGTGTTAGTTAACTATAAGCTACCATTAATTACCCAACCATTAGATTAAGTAATTAATAAAACCATGTGTAGAAGGTAATGACAAGAGAAAACTTGCGACACTATGTCTTTATTGGCTTAAACATAGTGAAAGGAATTAAGTTATTTGCTTAGTAGCCCAAATCCTCCTAAACACAACTATAAGAATATTTTTATATATACATATTGGTACATTTAGAATGTATGGTATTTCATATCCTGTATGCTACTGACTAACACATTAACAAACTTAGAACTTACGGTACATTTTATTCATATTCCTCAGGCGTAGTGTCCAGGTTAAAATGTTGTAGCATAGATCTTAACATACATCTTCATCACTAGAGTCCCATTCGAGTTCCAAGGAACGAGTCCTATTGGATCGATCATCTTATTCTCCCTCGTTAAGGACCTGGTCTCCACACTCATTTTAACTGTAGGCTGGAGTACCCCTAAGGTTGTTTACCAAGCATCATGGCAAGCTTCACATTTTGGGACACTTGCAGCTCAGCAACCCAAGAACAGCATCAGGAGCTGGAGCGCCTGTCATCCACAGCAAGGAGAGTTTTCCTTCTTATTCCGCCATCCATCCGTGACCATCTGTTGGATCAGAAATATCAGCAAAATGTTAAAAAATTTCTCCAAATAGCGGATTGGTATTTTGATCTCCATGTGTGTTGATATAAATAGTCTTTGCTGGGTGGTAGCTGCCCAGAATTATTAGCCCCCTTTTGCTCTGAAAATATGATACCTGAATATGCATAATTTTAATTTTATACTAATAAAAAGTATTTTTTTAAAATATTATGCTAGATTTTTAGCCCCATATTTCATGGATCCAATTTTCAAATCTAAAATCTTCAATATTTGTTTTATTATTTGTGGTGGTCTTTGTACTTACATGATTAGAATAATCAAATTTTCTATTATATCTAGAAGTTTTTTTTAAATACATTTTGAGATTTAAGACACCCTTAACCTCTATTTTCATAATCTTTAGTATGAATTAGAAAACTTTCATACATAGCTAGCTATCTGGTATAGCCCATCCAGCTTCGTGACAAATATCAATTTTATATCATACCAAATTTCTTTGTTTTGGGTTTTGGAAATTTATATTCCCCACCCTCCCCTTAGTCTTTATACACCGACCCTTGTTTTGAAATTATAAATGTTGACTCTTTTAGTTATTTAAGATTGTCCCTATACATGTATGTAAGTATTTCAACCTTCCACCTTACAAGAAGGGTTTAATTCTATTAGATTAGGAATTTATTTACTGCTTATATCAGGGTTTGAATCTTGTTCGGGTGTTTTAGGGGGCTTTTCCTTAATAGTTTTCCTATTTCACTCCACGCAAATATGGGTGCACTTTTATAGTCTAGTCACCTTCATGTTTAACACATTAGCGCTATTAGGATTTAAGTATATAGCTCGACGGGTAGTTAGGCATTGTGCTATAAACAAACAAAAACGTCACAGCCGATATCGATAAACTCTTTAAATTCAAAAGAATTATACCTTAGTCCCCATGTTCACAGATTTGGGCTCTTAGTAAACCTGGCTCAGAATCCTTTGTGCCACACTTTTCTGCTGGTTTTATCCTTTGCGACCAGCATGCAAGTCACTCTCTGAGTATATTATCCTATCAGTCGAGGGGATCAGGAAGAAACGCCCAGGACGTCTAATGAAGGGTGCGCGCTAGCTGGACGGCAGTGCACATGCAACCCTGGGCTTCCTAATTCTCTGTACACACCACACTTTTATTCGTAATTAATTATGTCCGGAAACATGAATGAAAATAAAGATTATAGCTCTCACGAAATAATTAACGGGACAGTTGGTGCAAAAACTACAAACAAGCTTTATTATTGTCACCATTTCTCACTAACCGTTCAGGTTATTACGCATATGTATACTACGTTTGTGAGCTAGGTTTGGGACGGATTAGGTTTAGAGTAAGTGTACCCGCATTTGCGTAAAGGGAGAGTGTAAAATGTTCTCAGTAAAACCACTCTCAGGCCATTTGACTGGTATCTAAACCATGGTGTCCACGTTCTCGTCAGCCCTCTCAATTTCAAGAGTGACGCCTTAGGCCTATAGGCCTATTATTCGAACACCGAAGTGGATAATCACAGTAAATATTATTTTCATACTAGTTTTTCGCACTGCGTCTTACTACCCGTTTGGGTCATACGCATTTACAGGAAGTGCACCCGTATTTACGTGGAGGGAGAGTAGAAAACCGTTAAGATAAAAAAACTCAGTGTACCCGACCAAGCTCAAACAACTTTGGTGGTCAGCTATATTACACGAGTAGCGCTTTAGACCATTCGGCCACCGAAGTGGGTTTAATCTTAATTTTGGTGGTATTTAATGTAACTAATAAACAAATTTTCCCACTTATTTTTAGAAACCTTGTAAAATTCCAATTCAAATATTGGATTAATTCACTATAACTGACTCTCTAGACTTTAGTTACCTAATTTGAAAGTTAATTGTCACCAGAACGTAAGCTCTGTAACCAACCCTATCCTGAGACACTTACATTTATTCCCTAACATGACTCACAGCCACCTCATTTCTATTTTTACATTATCCTCTTATTAACGTATGGATGTCTTGTATCTTCTGGTTTCCCAACTCAAATTTTGTGTACACTCCTGTCATCACCCAAACACGTCACTTGAACACCCCACCTTAGCCTATGCATCTTGATTATTCTGAATACAAACCACTATATCAAATACAATAAATAAATACAGCTAAACTAAATACTAAATTAAGTTCGCTTTCCCTGATTTTTTTTCCTTCAATATATGAACCTATCATTTTAAGTTTATTTGTTATATTTTAGACAGTAAGAAGTTCACTTAGCAATGTTATATATCTACATATTGTTTCTAACTCTATTGATTATGTGCATATTCTTAAACATAAATCTTAAACATGAAATTCATCATCTTCAAATTAATCACAAACTCATGATTTGCCTCGGTTATTCTATTATACTATTATAACATCTAAAATGAATCTTTTGAACTAGAAACTGGTCAAATTTTAGTCTACAAAATTAATTGATCAATCACTGACATAAAATTGAAGTTTTACTAGATTAATTTTAAGAAATATGGCTACATATGATGTCACGGAAGGTCAAGATAGGATTTCCCAAGTTAAAACATTTAATTTTTAATCAGTGAGTTTTAAAAATATAACGTTGAAAAAAAAACCCATACATTCTTAAATAATTATAAAAATAGTCCTAAGTGTCTCAAAATTTTATTTTTGTCTGGAAGTAGTTATTTTTGTAAACTTATTTTTTATGATTGATCTACGACTTGGGATATTTAGCTTACTACCCATCTAGTTGATTAACATTTAAATACATTAGTTATATAAGGATGAGGACAATATCTAGGCTGGGTTTTATACTGTATAGTAGATTAACCTGTTCGTCTTGTCAAACCACACGAACATGACGCCTTTTTCCAGTTGCTACCAATGTGCTTATCAGGATATATTTAATATATTATGTATATATATATATATATATATATATATCTACACAAGGATACAAACATTAATTATTTGAGCTTCTGTATGTGTAGTAGCTCTAAATGTATAAAGGTAAAAAATTCTGCATTCAAATAAAATGTAGACTCAACGGTATAATGAACGAGAAATAGCGGTCACCATAATTCAAGCAAGAGAATTCCACTTCATGTCCTTTTTGCACATAGTAGGAGGACAGATTAAGCCTCATTAATAAGTAAGGAATTTAAATATTTAATGTTTTCATAAGATGTCTACCAGTCTCGACCATGTTGAGCTGCAAAATATTGGCATAAAATAGGATCGATATCTCCTTCCTCTAGAAAATTCCGGATGAACAAGTACAATAATTTTCTTTTCAAGTTAATATCAAATCACTGGTGGTGTATTTAATAAATTAAGATGATTTCAAATAATGTGAAAATCTAAAGAAGTAGGATATAGATAATATACAAAGTTAGAAATATATGACTATAATATATATCACGATAACACATGTTCTTAGAGTACATTTTAGAATAAGATTGTATCAATTATTTTAAAATTAATTATTTTACATTTTAAAATAATTTTCATGAGAATGTTAGGCAATGAGAAAACATTCAAAGCTTCAAAATGGATTGCAGGGAAACTAATTCTTTCTCTTTAATCCTCTGCCTGAACTGCGGAATAAAAATTCCAGGTCAAGTCCTACACTGCGGTGCAGAGTGAAAAAAAGAGCAAATAAATTAGGTTCGTTGTATATTTTTACTGTTATAGATATTACATTTTTCACATAATAGTTTGATAGGTTGGTCTAGTTTAAGTTAGATTAGGCTAAAAAACTTACAAAGCTAGTTAAATCTGTAAAGCTATATTGTTCTAAGATTAAATTAATTTTCGTTATAGATAAGTATATATATATATATGAATAAAAACTTAATAAGCTACTGGAATTACAACTTTGTACAAGATGAACACTTTGAAAACTGTCACGAACAGCTCTGAATGATTACTGTATTAAAGAGGTTATCCTATGCGAGCTAAACTTGTAAATAAAGTAAAGTGCATTTAAGATGTCATAAATCTTGCCTTGTTCTCAAACAAGGTATACACCAGGCCGCAGCCACGCAGATTAAAATTGCTACGCTCCATGGGATATCGTGGATCTTTCAACACATGTATCACCAGGTGGCATCGCAAAGGGGCATTAAATAAAAAAAGGAGCTCCATTAACCGTGGTATCACTAGAGAGAGGCCATAAATCCTTCACATAATCCTGACTCATAAAGAGCTTATAAATACTTTACATTACTATTACACTGATCCCTTTGTGATTAGCATGTTAAAAGGTAGTCTTTTAACAAGTGCACATTTGGAAGTGTTTTTATCGTTGAACATAGACACTAGCGAACCCCAGTGTTGTGGGACTCAACCTGTCTTAAGGAGCACAGCGAAATTTACGTAAGGCTGAGGATCTGGTAGATCCTTCTCTGTAGCCTTGGTCAAACTAAAATGATTAGTATTTACTGAAGCATTTTTTGCAGTTCAGTGGTAGAGATTAGTGACCCTGCTTATATACCTGCTAAATATTATTAATAAAAGGAGTACATTTATATTATTAATAATATGAAAAATATATCTATTTTAAAAGGATAAATAAGATGTAATGGTAACTGCACGGCTTCAATTGGAAGGTGGGTTTGTGTAGACATAGTATGTTGTGCGTTGCGAATGACAAAACGAATGTTGCGAGGCTATGATGATGATTCGATAATCAAGTAAACTAGAGGATCTGACCCAAAAGACGGCGTCAGCATTCCTTATCTAGAAACCAGGCCAGAAGCCCAGTTAAAATGAGAGGGATTGTGCCCCTCTGGGCTGACTACAGAATATCGTAACCTAGGGGTCACGCTGACAGTTTTGGGGCCACGCGGGCTAAGATGCCGGTTCACCAGTACCAGTTCAGAGGCTACCGCTCAAGCCCAGGGAGCGCGGTTTGTTGACCGTGCAGGGGCCAACTAGGAGTCAGACAGGCCATTGGATAAACCTCATAACACCTCTATTGTCACACACTTTCTAATTATCTCTAAGTTATTTCATTCTACTTAGCTTTTATCATATAATTTGTAATGGCTATAGTGGTATTAATAAACCTCTTTAAAAGCCAAGTCTAACGTCAATCACGAGCCCACACAAGTATTCGATATCACCTTCCCCTTATTCTCGGCCAAAGACATCCTGATAGACCATAGGCTCACACAGTTAAGACGCAGAAGGGTGTGGTGACGTCATTTAAATTAAAATATTAATTTCAAGTACCTTTGAAAAAAATTGACATTAATTTTGTACTGCATAAAACTATCCCTCCAGGCTAGCCGAATATAATATACATAAAGTAGGGATAGGTAAGGTAGAATTTAGAGGAAATTTGCCCGCTTTCACGGGGATAGAGAGGAGGAATCTAGAAAAAACTACCCTTCTTACTCCCGGCCATAATTTGAGCCTTAACCAGACTATATGAGCGTGACATTTAGTCCACGTGACCGTCGATGTAATTACATCTTTTAAAATACAGGTGTGAAGATTCAATTTGAATTATATTTATCCATAATGCTTGTATTTTAATAAAAGTGTCATTCACCCATGAGGTCATTAAAAGAGTGCCTAGCCAATTTAAAATCAATATTCCACATTTGACAGACATAAAATATGTTTCGCACATTTTTAAAGAGTCTGAAAAGCCATTTTGGCTGGCTTCTTACGAATTGTCTTTGATTGAGAACTATGGATTATTTTGGATGGCAAATGTGAATAAATGTTTAGTGAGTGTATTTAAATTTTTATTTATGGTTTTAAACTTCCTTTTTCTGATCCTACTTATTATATCAGCACATGAGAATTTCTATGAGCGAGAATGAAAGGGCCTACCAATTTGGCCAAGAAAAGTATTTTAACATACCTTCCAGGGTTCTTTTACTTGCCACAATCTACATGGGACTGACGGCTTTAATTTTGCTCTGATGTAAGTTGTACTAGGGATTTTAATAGCTCAATAAAAATTCGGCATCCCCGGATGGGTTTGAATCCACGAACATCATGTCCTGAGGCGAGCAATCAATAACCCAATAGTTCACGCTCAACATTTATATTAGTTACCCTAGGCCTATTTTCTTTAACAACACTATAATTCTAGTTATTTTAGAGCAAATAATTTAAGAAAGTATTAATTAAAATAAGCCAAAACAAATAATAATATATGTGTTTGTTTATGCCTTTTTTCTTGACATATTATTATTATTATTATTATTATTATTATTATTATTATTATTATTATTATTATTATTATTATTTTAGCACCACGGATTACTACCTACTCAGGTTATACGCTTATGTAATAATTCCGCTATTGAATTAGGGATGAAAAAGGCTTAATTTAGAGGATGTGTAACTACATTTACAAGGAGAAATTAGGAAACTATTTAGGAAAAGCAAAAGAAAAAGCAGTACACCAACCTGAAATCGGAACACGATCTCCTCCTCATCGGCAGTGTATTTTATTGCGAGAATAGCGCCTTAGACCATGCGAACACAAAAGAAGGTAACATATTATCGCTAGAAGTTTTAGGTTTATTATAAATTGTACAACCTTTAGGTTAAGGCTGGCTCTCACATATATGTATGACTGATAAATATGGTTAATTCATCGAAAATGAGTGACTGGTGATAGGTGGAACATAATTTCATTTAAAATATAAAATTCAGTATTTTCTTTTTTTATCATTATTTTACTACGCTTTTCTTCAGTTGTGACAGTCATTTTAAGTTTAACACTATATTGGCGATTTTCTGTTGATATAAAATATTAATAGATATAGAATTGTATGTAATACTGTCTAGATATAAAGGGTATGTATCTGAAGAAGTTAAATTATATGATTGTATATGTATAATACATATTACTAAGAATACTGTAATGTGAAATATATTAATATATTAATAGCTAAACGCATGTCAGTTGAATTAAAAGAATGTCCTAACTGGAGAACTATTAGTTTGATCAAAGACGTAGGTTGGGGCCATTTTAATTTCGCCACTCGAGGGCCTTGAGGTCACTGAGAGAGTTTGAATGAGAGCCTGTGTTAAGGGAATAATAAAGAAATAGTTAAAGATACTTTTAATCAAGTGTGATCTAAGCGTAGAAGTGTTTAGAAACTAAAGTATCACCATCCGAGGTTATAAAAGGCTTAAGCAGAGGCCTATTCTGGCTGTTCTTGTTGCTCCTCTTAAGGAGGACAGACGCGCCAATAGTAACGCAGTGCCACGTGTACATTAAACTTTTTTTTTCACTGCGTCTTACTACCCATTCGTATTATATGCTTATGTACTAATTATAATAATGTTAGTAGGGTTGAGGAAGAATATATTTATAGGAAGTGTATCTGAATTTGCGTGGAGGGAGAGTGGAAAACCATTTTGGTAAAACCACCCTTAGTACACCTGACCAAAATTATAACATTGATCTCCCCGTCACCGGCAGTCTAGTTTATTGAGAGAGTGATGCCTTAAACCATGCAGCCTCTGAAGTTTTTATTTTCATTGATTTTAGTACGGATAGTTCCGGCATTATATTATGGAAATGTATACAAAGGTTCATTTAATCGCAGTAATTATAACCGAACAACGCAATAAAAAGTCACTATACAATCATATTCAATTTCTTTTGCATTTAACCTCCAATAAAGTAACACAAATTATCGTAATAATAGGTCTATGTGATGGTCGCACAATAAGTTGACTAAATAATAAAAACATAATTATTATGGAAACGGAGTGCTACTCATTATGACTGATCAGTAGGGGGGAATTAGTTTAAAATAAATCGTAAGAACGCTTTTTATGTATTACTATCAATCAATAAACTTGCATAACGACTTTCGGAATAGTTTTTGGAAGTTATTATGATTATATTGTTTAATATTTAGCACATTTCCAAATACATTAAATATTGTGGAATGGGAATAATGCATTTTACACGAATAGTTAAAGGAATAACAAAATGGATCAATGCCTACAAGTAATTCTTCAAATGGCTCTTCAGACATTCTAAGACTATTGCGTCAATGTATGTTCTGAAAAGCCTATAATTTCTCAACTCAAAATCAAGTAACTTTCTCTACCCAAAATACAGTGGCTATTCCCCATCATCTAAGGCTTACATTTGTTCTTTTTTAATCGTTTATTAACTTAGTTAATATATTTATTTGTTATAGAACAAACACATGTGTAAACAGTAGATTTATGTTGCAATTAAATAAATGATTCACTGCATCTCACAGCACCTACTGTAATTAAGAATATATATTAAGTACACCAATGTGGTAGGGATACGAAGCTATTTTATTAAGAATGAGTAGCCACATTTTGATTGATAATATGTTACTATTTTATTAGTGCAATGTTATATGAATTATTATTGATAGCCATCAAACGTGACAGTTGCATATCATATTACCTGGAGTATGAACACGTGAAATAAGATCTAGTAATTGCATAGCAATTGTGTAGCTCAGGTATTATTTTTAGTACCGCAACTTAGGCCTACTAACCATTCGTCTGATACGCATAGGAGGATTGAATTTAGAGGAAGTGAAAATACATATGTGTGAGGGAAGAGTGGAAAACTATTTAGAATAAGCCACTAGTTCATTCGACCAGGTTTTGAAACCCACTATACCTGTCATCTGCAGTCTAGTTTATTGCGAGTGTGATGCCATTGACCATCCAACCAAAACAGAGGGTACATTCTCATTGATTATAGTACTATATTGTATCAAATCCAAAGTATTATTTTCTGTGCCAACACGTGGGGAAATAAATAAGTTCATGTAACTTTCCTCTATAAATAATTACATCCTTCTCCACCACCCTATTTGATACTATCGTTCCCCTAAGATCCAAGTTTTTTTTTTTTTAAGGGGAGACAGAACGTTGTTCCATGTTTATTTCCGGGTGAGAGCGTACATTTACGCCAATGCAGCCTCTTGAAGTAGATCGTCGTGTTAAGCCTGTCGACTATGGGTGTGAATGGCTTGGGGCGTTCAAGCGCCTTTAAAATGCGCGATAGGGGGAGGATAAAAAAAACTTACCCCAGTACGCAACTTTCCCCCCCCCCTCTAACCCTTCATTCCTTTCACACACATCCCATTCCTTCTTCACTTGAAAGGTTCCGCAAACCGTTCGTCTTTGTCTGGAAGTTGCGCAATGCTGTATAGCGTATACCCTGTGCGAGACTCTTCCTCGAACCCACGTGGTACCCCCCCCCCCCCCCCCCCCCCCCCCCCCCCC